>MUZC01000398.1:26127-54976 GCA_002072015.1 Radix auricularia | reverse complement strand
ATATATATATATATATATATATATATTTATTTATTTATTTATTTGTGTGTGTTTATACATCGTGCGTTACAACGATCTCAGAAATAATGAATACATTGAAGAAACAAATAAGCGATAATTAAAAACCATTATACCAGAAATCTACGCGAAAGTGTGCAAAATAAAATAAAATTGAGCTCCATAGCAACCGTTAACGAACAGATAACTAAGTTAATATTTTAAAATTTAGTTTGTTATTTAAAAACGATATTAAGTGGACTGGCTCAAAAATGAAAGATAATTTAATTTGTTTTTAACATTCTCATGGTTTCAAGCCATATTTTTTAATAACGTGTATAATTAAAAAGGGAATTAAATTATTTGAGAGCATTTCAAATCATTCGGGGCCCCTTGCCCTGATGGTTTGAATATTAGAAATTCAGTGCCCTATTGTAATTAAATATAGATTAGATTGTTTAGTTTTATGTACTATGATTGGAAATATCAAATACATTTTTCAGTCACTTACGCTTACACAATAGTTTAAATACAGCTAATATAAGTAAAAAAGACATCGAGTGACCCATAAACCCATTCCGTGCAAGTTGTGTGTTTAAAAAATCTGTTTTATTTCAATGTAGTTTCTTCCTGGATCAAGATCGTTAAATAATTGAATGGGAAAAACATGGAGGAAAAGAAATTAAAAGTCCATGCTATGTATTATGTTAATATGGCATGGGCTACCAAGTTTTTGTATGCCAATATTTGTTAAGATCCATTTATTTTTTGTGTATATAGGTCGTATAAGGTTAAAAAAAATTATGGGCCCCAGGGCCCATTCAGTGCAAAATATAAAAATTAAAACACCTGTTATTTAAAATCTGCATAAAATTGAATATATTTGTAATTATTTGTCAAGATCGTTTATAATTGAATTGGGATTAAAATCTTATACGTTTAAAGATAAATTGTGTCTTTGGACCCCAGCCCTAAAGGTTATAAAATATTAAAAGTTTACAAAAATAAAGATTTTGGGCCCACGACCAAAAAGTAATGACATTAGGAGTTCAAAACCATATGTTATTTTAATGTCGGCTATAAAGTATGTATGCACTGAGTTTGGTCAGGATCCATTCATTTTCCTAGTAGCTGATGCTTAAACTAATGATTATATAATTTGGGCCAACGGCACCTAATATGTGTCAATGTCTAGAAATAGAAAGTTTTCACAAAGCCATCACAAAGCATAATCAAAAATTTCCTTAAGAATCATCGTGATCGGGTGAATGGTTTAGTCAGTTTTAATAGGCAAAAAAAAACATACATACACAATTTGATTTATTTATATGTGGATAGATATAAGGGGAAAACACATTAAGCGACCCGCAGGCATATTACGTGCAAAATTTCAAATTAAAAAACGTATTTATTTTTTAATTAATTTTCAACATGGATATATTTCTAAAGATGGTTTAAAATGAAAAGGGAAAGATATGTTAAAACATTTAGGGAAAAGGCATTTGAAGCCCCTGCCGAAAAAAAAAATTACATTTGAAGTTCATAGCCCTTAATTATTTTAATATGCGCTACCAAGTTTTTGTAGACAAAATTTTGTTTAAGTTCCATTCATCTACTCAGTAGCTATCACGATACCTTATTTTTCATAAAGCTTTAACTAATAAACTATGAATTTAATGGGCCCAGGGCCCATTCATGGCAAGATATAAAGTTGAAAACACATGTTTATTTTAAGATGGATAATAATGGATACATGTATCTTCATTTGTCAAGATCTTTAATAATTTAATTGGGGAATAAAATGTTAAAGTTTTATTTTTTTTAAAAATAGTGTTAGCCCCCAGCCCCAAAAGAGTGGCCCTTATGAGATGACTTACCTGTAGTATTTTAATATTGGCTATCAAGAATATAATTTAAAAATTTGGTTTAGATCCATACATTTATCAAGTAGATAGCGCTTACACTAATTGTTATATAGCTCATATAAGCGAAAATTAACATTTAGGATCTCAGCGACCTTATAGTGTTAAATTGAGGAACAAAAAGTAGCCATCTACCATTCCGGAAAGATTCTCAACAGCTTCAGAAAAATTTATGATGATTGGATGAATGGTTTAGTCAGCTATAACGGACAAGCACACACAATCACGTACAGACATACTTTGATCTATTTATATATATATATATACTGTTTGGCATCTGTCCGTCTACGAAATACCATAGATTTATAGATTTTTTTAATTTCGAGCTCTTAGTGTGACTGATGAGACCAATTCTTAAGTGGCAGTATCTTCTGCATGTCACACACACGAATGTAGTGGGGATGTGTTGCGTGGCCTTTCTCTTCGCTCTTTTTCCAACTGCTTCTTCCCTAGTTTGTTCCCCTGCTCTTAGTAAGTCTTCTTATAATATAGCCGCCACGTTGTCCTATCCTCAGCCAGGTTTTCTTAGTTTTGTATGTCAATGTTGGCAATTTTCATGTCTCTTCTGCATATGTCCTCATATATTAGACATTGCCAACCAAACTCCCTTTTCCCTGTCGCTAGCTTACTTTATATTACAAGTTTTGGTATGCTTGCTTGATACAGGACCTCTGTGTTGAGGACTTTCTTTTGCCAATTGATGTTAAGGATGCTGCGCTGGCATCTGAGATGGAAGGTATTGAGTCTCTTTTAATGACTTGTATAAGTGGTCCATGACTCGCATCCAAAGAGGTGCGGGCTCAGTACGTAGGCCTGGTATACCTGCAGCTTATTTCTTGCTGTGAGTTTGGCTTTGGATCAGACTCTTTTTATACAATCACGCCATAAAAGTTGCTTTCTTCCCTATCCTACCTCTTATATCATCTTCCAATGAAAGGGCTCGAGATGTTTGATCCCAGATATGTAAAACGCTCAACAACATTCAGGTTGCAGTCGTCTTTAGTGATAGTTGCGAAGGAGGCAGCATCCTGTGCAATAATGTTGGTTTTCTTTATGCTGGTCAGTCACATTTCTTTGCAGGAAACGGACAGGCTAGAAACAAGGTTTTCAAGTCGGTCTGCTGTCTGAGATATTGAGGCAGCATGATCAGCAAAATCGTTCTTTTATCGAACTTTGCTCTACGTCGGGCAATATTGACAAATCTCCCATAAGCTCTAATGTGTATGTATATCTCCTCGCTGTTGTTTTAGAAAATAATATTGCAAACAGAGTAGGTGCCAACACGCAGCTTTGCTTAACTCCACTACCTACTAGGAAAGCTTTAGATGTGGAACCGATATAACTTAAAGTGCCTTACATGTTATTGTCGAATTGCTTGAAAATGTTGAGATGATGTGTATGGCAGCCTATTTTTTACTAAGATACTGAAAAGGCCACTTCTGCTGACAATATCGAAAGCTTTTGTTAGGTCGACGTATGTGATGTATAGAGGCATATTTTGCTCCCCGCATTTTTCCTGCAGCTGGCGCAAAGAGAAGATCATGTCTTTAGATGATCTTTCCGCTCGAAAGCCACACCTCGATTTTGGGAGTACACGCGATGCTAGGGTCTGCATGCGTGTTAATGCAACTCGGGCAAAAGCCTTTCCAACTAAACTCAGAAGATAGATTCCACGATAGTTATTGTAGTCTCTCTTGTCTCTTTGGTTCTTATCCAGTTTAACGATGATGTCATCTTTTAGCTCCAGTGGTGTCTGTCCCTGTTCCCAGCACATAGTGAGGAGGTCATGCAGGGGCTGTAAAAGTACTTCCTTTCCTCATTTGAGGGCTTTTGGACGAAATTCATCATTCCCGAGGGCTTTTCTTTAGGCTTGACAATCGTTGGCTATACTTAGCTCATCTATGGTTTGTAGACCATCAAGCTCTCTCATAAACGGCAGGTCCGAGATATCGTCCAGGGCAGCAGTTGAGACGGGGTTTATTATTGTGTAAAATCCCAAATAGTGCCCAATCCAACGTTCGAGTTGTTGGTCTCGATCAGTGATAAGTTGCCCTGATTTTGACAATAGGGATGCTGTCTTGGAGGTGAGATGACCTACAGCTTGTTTTATATTCCCGTACATGGCCTTTGCATCGCCCCATCATAGTAATTCCTGGGCTGTTGGACCATAATATTGTTAGGGTAACCAATACTATAAAAACTAAAATAAATAAGATGTCTAGAAGAACAATATATCTTTGGAATAAATGCAACTTAATGAAATTACACCAATATGCTTCTAATTTCCAACAAAATTTCCTAAGTCAATTCAGTATAGATACACCCGTATAAGAAATATGGAAGGAAACTTTTTAACATCTAAAAACGATAATGGCTCAGAATGTTCCAACAGTAAAAAAAAAAAAAAAAAAAAAAAAAAAAAAAAAAAAAAAAAAAAAAAAAAAAAAAAAAAAAAAAAAAAAAAAAAAAAAAAAAAAAAAAACCACTTCGAATAGACTTAGTAAAATTGTGGTTCAATTTTAAATTAAAAGAGTAATGCAAACTATAGGAGAACTTATTTAAGAAATTTAAGGCTACCAATTTATAAAGGACACACAAAAATACTTTAAAATTAAACACTTGTCACAAAAACTTAGCCGTAAACTCGAAAATAATTATATAAACAACGTGAATATTAAAGATAACAATAAAAATGTATTGTCCTTTATCAAATCCTAAATAAAATGGAGTCTACAGGTATAGCCACACTAAATTGCTATATAATAAAACCTATAATGATAATGAGACTAAAGCTAATATCCTAAACACATAATTTTCATGATCATTTTCTGCCTCAGACGACAAGGAAATTTCAATAAATTTAAATTAAATGGAAGAAATAGGTAACATAACTTTAGCTGAGATATGTATACATTCACTCTTTAAAAAATGTCAAAATAAACAACGCTACTGGACCAGATGAATTGCATGTCAAGTTACTAAAAGAATTAAATAATGAACTGTCCCCAATCCTTGTAGTTCTTTTTCAAGCCTCTCTAAACCAGGATAAATAGCCCCAGGATTTAAAATTAGCCACCGTAACGCCACTCTTTAAGAAAGGTGATAAGACTGACCCTTGTAATAACAGAACTGTATCACTTACTAGTATCACCTGTAAATTACTGGAACAGATCATACATAGCACAATAGTTAACCACCTTGACAAATATAATGCGCTATGCCCACACCAATATGACTTTAGAAAACAGCAGATCATGTGAGACATAATTGATAGGTCTAATAGATGAACTATCAAAAGGCTTAGATAATATTGATAAAATAGATAAATATTACAAGACTCCTCAAAATCATTTGACAAATTTCACCATCTTAGTTTACTTAAAAAACGTAATTACTTTTGAATCTCAGATCACTTACATCACTAGATTCAGGACTTAGTATTGGGTAGGGAGCAAACTGTAATAATTAATGGATCTAAATCTGCACCAATAAACGTTAATTCAGGAGTTGCACAAGGAACTCTGCTATGTTCCTTACTTAATTTATATAATGATTTACCCATAATATCTCAACAGGAAGAAAAGTTAGTTTTTTTGCTGATGATTGTATAATCTATATAACAATCAAGTCAGAACAAGATAGCAAAATTTTACAAAAAGACTAAGATTAATAAATAACATGGAAAACTAACTGGAGTTTGCCCTTTCACCCAGAAAAATGTTAACTGCTCAGAGTAACAAAAAAATGAAACAAATAAAGTCAAAATATTTCATTCTTGGAAAAAAACTAACCCAAAATAAAGATGCAAAATACTTAGGATTCATAATAAAAGAGGAACTATCTTGGAATCCCCATTTCAATGAAGTTTTAAAAAATCAAACAAAACGTTAGGCTTTAAAAAAGAAACTTTTACAAATGTAATAAAGATATAAAATTAAAATGCTACCTCGCCGTGGTAAGACCTATATTAGAATTTGCATCTTCTGTATGTGACCAATCCAACCAAGAAAATATTGAAAAGTTAGAAACAATCCAAAAAAGAGCTTCCAGATTCATTACTTGAGAATATTCAGTTCTGACAAGAGTAACACCATTAGTTAAATCATTAAACCTTGAAACATTAGAGGAGTGAAGAACCAAGATTAAATTAGTGATTATACATAAAGCAATTAATTCTAATTTAGAAATACAACACAAATATAACTTAATACAACCCTTTAGATAGACATAAAGATAATAACACCTTTCTTATTCCATATGAAAGAACAAACACATACAAGTTTCCTTTCTTAACCTCCGGTATTTTGGCATGAAATGGGTTGCCTGAAGAAACCAGAAAATCCAACACTTTATCATTATTTAAAACTCTAGTAGGAATGCAGGACTAAACACAAACCATACTAATACATAGGACGCAATAATCTTCTGAAGAGAAGGAGCGTCTGTAACAAATAGGAGATCAGCAGCGGTCTGTATGCTTTAGCCTAGATTAAGCCAATATGCGTTAGCGTAGTGGTGAGCTGCCTGCTGGGTATTTTTCTTGGCACTATTGAGGTTACAGGATGCGTGAAGCTCAGAGGAAAATCTCAACAAGTAGGCCAGTAAATCCTGCACCTAAATTTTTTTTAAAAAATTAAAAAACGATAAGGAGTCCCCAGACCGTTTGACTGTTAGGACTATGTGTCCAGGCATTACTTCCGCAATGCAGCTTATCAAGATGTCAGTAAGACATCCATTGTCGACAGAGATCGCGGCAGACTAAACATCGTCATTGCCTTCCTCCAGGAGGCCAGATTTCCAGAAAGTGGCACCATAAAAACCCAATTACACTTTCTTCTGGGAGGGTGGAACAATGGATACACCAAGGCAAAATGGGGTTGACTTTGCTATAAAAATGGAGGCTGATCCTCCTTAGAAACCCCAACAAAGAGCACTGACAGAATACTAAGCATGCATCTACCAACATCATCGGGATTAGCCAACATCATCAGTGCGTATGCCTCAACGCAATATTCGAGCTCAGTAGAGAACTACCGGTTCTATGAAGATCTTAATGAAACACTAGCCAGTATACCCACCAACCAAGCAACCTACATCATTGGTTACTTCAATGCAAGAGTTGGAAGTGAGCAAATGTCCTGGCCCCTTTGCCTCGGTTATTTTGGAAGATGCAGGCTAAATGAAAATGGGCAGAGATTACTAGAGATGTGCTGCTTACATGGACTATGTGTCATAAACACCTTCTTCAATTGCAAAGCAATCCACCAAGTGTCGTGGAGGTATCCCCGATCTAACCACTGGCCCCATTTAGATCACATTATCACAAGACGGACATAACTAGCCAATGTCCTTCTCACACACAGATATAACAGTGCAAACTTTGACAAAGATTATTCCTTTGTGGCTAGCAATATAAGGTTGCTGCCAAAGAAAATGAACCGCAACAAAAACAGGGGCCAACCACGCATCGGCATCTGATCCACAAAGAATCCAAAGACAATAGCAGAATTCACCCGAAGACTACATAAAGCCCTGGTAGATATGCAAACAGTAGATACTATTGAGTCCAAATGGTCACAGGTGCGGTACACCACATATGGCTCAGCTATTGCAGCATTCGGCAAGAGAGAGCGAAAATGTACATGTTTGTTTTTAGCCTTACTGGGAGGAAATGCTGAAATATTAAACGCTCTGTTAGCCTATAAAGACAGGCCTTGCCAAGAAACTCTACGTAACCTCAAGAGTGCCAAACAAAAATATCAGCAAATATATGCTTAAATACTTATAAGACAGCAAACACAAATGATGATTAATACATACATGGGCGTCGCTAGGAAATTTTCCTGAAGGGAGGGAAAAAATTAAATACGTCGTTTATTTAACTGACAATGCTATATATGTTTAACTTTTGATAACATAATTAGATCTATAACAGTAGGGCCAAAAAAAAATCTTAAAAATGAAATAGACTCACAAATTAGCGACTGAAATGGCTAATATACAACACGTCTTAAGGCATTTATAAACTAAAAATGTTAGATCTCACGAGTTAAAAAACTATGCCCTAAAATACTATACTTGTAGAAACAGCAGGATTACCATAGATGGATTTAAGAAATTTTTAACAGGCTACAAAAAATAAAATAATAAAAAGTGGGATTCTTAAATTGGATATTGGAATATATTTTGGAACTCTCGCCTTTTCAAAAATGTAGAAATTGCTGCTGATTCGTGATTGTTGGATCCTTGAGGTATGTGAGGGAAATATAATTTTTAATTTATGGATATGCCAACTATTTGTTGTGGCTTTTATACTCGCAAATAATGATTTTGAAAATATTGAATATTGGTCCACAAAATTAAATTCTGGGACTTTATTTGGCATTTGTCATCAAACCTTGCAAAAGAAAAATTTTAAAAGATCCAACTAGCCAAATGCAAAGCACATGACACAAAATCTCTAATTAGGTAAGCAATTTTCTTTCATTATTAAAAGCCAACGCAGTTTATATAGATGAACTATTGGACTCAGCACTTAGGAGACTTATTCTAGAAAATCGCAAAAAAAAAAACAACTGGGTCCCATCATTTCTACTATCCTATTTTGAGGCATGTATAATTTAATACTTCGTGGAAAAGAGTCAAATTGTTTTAATTTTTATGATCTGCTAAGTTTTATCTTGAAACTGTAGATGAAGTTTTTGGTAATCATATATCAATTGGTTCTTGTAGTACCATGTATATCTCGTCAACTACACTAAAATCTACAATCGATATGTGTAAGTTTCTCTTGCGTGAAGACATTGCTCGTGAAGTGAAAAAAATCAATTTCATCTTGTATATTTGCCGACGAGACAAATGACATTAACGCATTGAACATATGTATCTTGGTGTTAGATTTGTCCAAGAACAAAATGAGAAAAAGATGGTCAATCAAACATTATTGTGATATATGCCAATGGTCGATAAAACTGGTTAAGGTTTTTCCACCACCATCATTACAAATTAATTTGAATTTGGATAAGAAGTGACAAAGCTTGTTGGTAATTATAATACGGCGGATGTTCTACAAGTACAGGTAAAAATGGAGAAATCGAAGCAATAATTCAAATAAAATCCCAAATAAGCATTTGTACATTGCAGTTCACCTAAACTAAATCTTGTTGTGAACGCTTTAAATCATGTAAATGCTATACGAAACACAAAAAGAACAATTAATTCAATTACAGTGTTTTAGCGAGAAAGTAATCAGTGAAGAAAACTAAGTCGAAACGTTCCTTTGTTATTTTAATGTTTCTTTTTTGTATTTTTGCTCAAAATATGACAGAAAATTTATTTAAAACAATCAGTAATGTAATCAATTATACGCGATGATATCTTTCTTTTATGTTTTATGTCTTCAATGTAATAAACTTGCAGGGAATTAAAATCAGTATAATTGTTTTAAAAAATAGGATTTTTTTTTTAGGGGGNATATATATATATATATATATATATATATATATACATACTAATAAAAGGGAAAGCCCTCACTGACTCACTGACTCACTCACTCACTGATTCATCACTAATTCTCCAACTTCCCGTGTAGGTAGAAGCATGAAACTTTAAGAAGTTGTTAAGTACCTTCTCACTATGAAAATTGGCGAAAAAGAATTTTAAAAATCTCGCTCATGTGGGGCTGGGGGCCCAAAAACTGTTTTTTTCTACATCACTAATTCTCCAAGTTACCGTGTAGGTAGAAACATGACACTATAGGATGTTGTTGGGTACCATATAACAACAATATTTGTTGAAAAATTATTTTTAAAATCTCCCTCATGTGGGGCCGGGGGCCCCAAAAGTTTTTTTTTCTCATATGATCCCTTTAAAAATTGAAAGTCAGCAAATTTACTATTTTCCGTGTAGGTAGAAGCATGAAACTTTGGGAAGTTATTGGGTACACTCTAATTACAAAAATTGGCGAAAAAGAATTTTTTAAATCTCGCTCATGTGGGACAGGGGGCCCAAAAGTTGTTTTTTGTACATCACTAATTCTCCAAGTTATCGTGTAGTTAGAAATATGAAACTATAGGATGTTGTTGGGTACCCAATAACAACAAAATTTATGTAAAAAGAATTTTAAAAATCTCCCTCATGTGGGGCCGGGGGCCCCAAAGGTTTTTTTCTTACATGGTCTAATTGAAAGTCAGCAATTTTCCTATTTCAGTGTAGGTAGAAGCATGAAACTTTAGGAAGTTATTGGGTACCCTCTAATTAAAAAAATTGACGAAAAAAGAATTTTTTAAACCTCGCTCATGTGGGGCCGGGGGCCCAAAAACTGTTCTTAACTTCATCACTAATTCTTCAACTTCCCGTATAGGGAGAAGCATGAAACTTTAGAAAGTTGTTGGATGTCTAAAAACAACTAAATTGGCGAATAAATTTTTTTTAAAATCTAGCTGAAGTTGGGCTGGGGGCCCAAAAAGTTTTTTCATAATATGGGCTCTATAAAAATTGAAAATCACCAATTTTCCTATTTGTCATATGGGTAAAATATAAAACTTTGGAAATGGTTTAAACACACGCTCTTGGCGCAAATTGGCAAAAACAAATTTTAAAACTAACTCTCATGGGGGGCCGGGAGCCCAAATATATTTTCTCTTACATTAAAAACCGACTCATCACTAATTCTCCACTTTTCGGTGTAGTTAGGAGCATGGAATTTTGGGAAGTTGTTTGAAACCTTCTCACGACAAAAACTGGCGAAAAAGAGTTTTTAAAATCTCGCTCATGTGGGGCCGGGGACCCAAAATATTTTTGTTCCTAATATGGGCTTAATAAAAATGGAAAATCACCAATTTTCTTATTTCCCGTGTAGGTAGAAGCATGAAACCTTGGAAATTTTTTGAGTACATGTTTCATACGATTATTTTGACAAAAAAAATTAAATTTCCCACTGATGGGGGCCGGGGCCCCAAAAAACTTTTTTTTTCCTAATATGAGCTATATAAAAGTTGAAAATCACTCATTCTCCTTTTTTCTGTATAGGTAGATGATTGAAATTGTGGACAAAATTTTGAGTACACGCTCCCAACGTAATTTTGCAAAAAATAATGTAAAACTCCCTCTCATGGGTGTCCGGGGGCCCAAATATAGTTTTTGTTATATTAAAAATCGACTCATCACTAATTGTCCTATATTTCCGAGTAGGTAGGAGCATGAAATTGTGAAAATTGTTATTTAAACTCTCACAACGAAAGTTGGTGTAAAAGATTTTTGAAATACACTCTCATGAGGGCTGGGGCCCCAAAAACGTTTTTTCTCTTATGTGAGCTATATAAAAATTGAAAATCAATAATTCTCTTACTTACTGAATAGGTAAAGGCGTGCAACGTTGGGGGTAGTTAAATACACTTCAACGATGGTAGCAGGTGAAAACATATTTAAAATATCCCTTACTGGGGCCTGGGGCCCAAGTATAGTTTTTAATTCTCTCACTCATCAATCATCACTAATTCTCTAACTTCCGGTGTAGGCAGGAGCATTAAAATGACTTTTAATGAAGTTACACATCATGTTCCTACAGGACTATTATAACTGCCCAAATACTTACTATTGTTTTATATTTAAATAGATATTTATTAATGTGTTACTACAGAAAAAGATTCATCAATAAAAATAATTACATTTTCAAATCTTCACATCTATAGTCTTTTCAAAGAAAAAGTTATTAAAACTGTTTAAATTCACCAACATTAAGAACAATTATTTTTTGTCATACATTAAATAAGACATTTGAAAATTGTATTATTTTAAAATTTCCCAGTAAACTCCTTTGATGTTAACAGGCTTAAATGCATTTAATTTATCAGTAACTGGGGACCGGAGGCCCAAATGTAGTTTATGTTTTATATTATAACTGATCATCACTAATTCTGTAATTGTCAGTTAGTTAATTTTTTTCACTGGACCACGAAAGACAGACAACAAACACGGTGAATTTAATATATTTAGAAAATCTATCATGATCTAGATTAAATTTTAAAATCAATTTGTGTTTTGAATTGGTATAACGCAGGTTTTCAACGCCAACTAAAAACCTAATTCACCGCAGCAAAGCGCGGGTAAATTGCTAGTATANTATATACAAATACATATAATTTGTTTTTTTTGTTTTTGTTTTGTAATTAATGTACTTTTTTGTCTTATTTAATTAATCATGAAGTTTAAAAAAGTTTCATTTATGTTTAAACTAACATTTTATTTATTTTGTATCACAGTTGATTCACAGCAACAGGTGCAGTCTCATGCACAAAACAGTGTCGAAACATGTCAGATTATACCATTGTATAAATTCAGCATTGACAATCTACCAGAACAGTACAGAGATGAAGATATATCTCAACTAGTGAAATATATAAGTGACCTAACTGGAAGAATATGTTTCAATCATGTCAGTATGCAGAGACCGGAGTTTTTTCCTGGGACAAAAGATAAATATCCTCTTTATGATAAAAGGGGGAATGATGACGCAAGGTATGCTACTGGGATAGTGGTAGATGTCAACGATGATAAATCAAATGAAAATTGTACCAGCCCTTCCTGTAAAAGTGCAGGAAATAAAGAAAAAAAGATCAAAGGCGTGGTTTCTTTTCTAACGGCTAAATCTGTTCTTTTTGATAAAGGTGAAGTACAAAGTGCATCTTTTAGGCTGTTCTACGACACAAAAGGCACACCCAAGACAGAATACAAAATATTGAAAGCACTATCGGTGAAAAACAGTGATGAAAGTAAAAACTGGTGTGAAATAGATTGTGTTACGTGTGATGAGGTTCTTTTTAATCGTCTGCAGGACACTTTAAATAAATGCAGAGAAAAAAGTAGTCTTGTCTTAATTAAATACAAACATAGAACAGAATTGCATGACAATACCATCGTTGTGTCCTACCCCTCAAATGGTCCAAAGCAAGTTTCTTTTGGGAAATGGTTTTTGAGACAGATTGAGCGTAATGAAGTGGAAAAATATAGTACATGTGTTTATGATAATAAAATATTTGAGGGCAGTGCTGGGGCTTTTGTTTACATACTTGGAGTAAGTGATATCTCATTAAAATACGTTCACCTTCACTGTGGGAAAAACGAACAAAACAAGAATTATAGTACAAAAGGACTGGAAAGTAAAATTAATACAAAACAAGAAACTCAAGACAAATGATTAAACCCAAATTGATTTTAACCACAATGTAAAAATTTATACCTATCAGTTATCTGCATGTTGATGACCTTCCAGACAACTACACAAATGATGATGTTCTCACTTTCATACAAAATGTGTCTGAGCTCACGTGTTTGATACGTGTCAATGTTGTTAGTTTGTCCCGACTGCAATGAACAGTGCACTTTTTTTTGATGCAGACGAATTGGGCAACAATTGGGCACATGTATTACTCTGTTCACCTGTACACAGGAAATCAGCAACAAACAAAGAATTAAGTATTAATTACATACATAAAGCCAACACTTTCGTGTTTCATAATGTTGAAGCACAATTTGCTGTGGTGACTTTCGGTAGGACAAAATATGAAAGTTGTAAATGGTACATCTAACAAACTTGACCAGAACTAAAGTATTATTCAGTGTGTGAAGCCAATCTTTTGGAAATTCGGCAGAAGCAAAAGTCCTTGTAGGAAAAGTTCCATAATCGTTATGACATCATCCGCTACAGAAGGAACAAGGAAGTAATTAAGCCCAGTATCATTGTCCCCCACCAAACTGGAAACAAAAACAACACATGACTTGGGATGAATTCTTTTTAAATAGTGGAGCGAATGCATTGAAGACACTTACCTGGACAACTACACATATGGTCCTCGGTGGAGCAGAGCACCTGTGGTCATATTAGGTCAGGGTGTCCCTCGGATACATGAGCACTACATCACATGTCATATTCATAGGGATGAATTGAATACTATAATAAGGGTAATTATGTTTTTGACTCATTGCGCACAAGAATTATTGTTTGATATAATTTAAAAACTATAGATCTTTAATGACTTGAACTGTGAAGTTAATATACATGGTCACAATATGACTCACTTCTTTGTGTGTCACAAAACTGTAAGCTTTAATACTATTGTACACATGTCGGCTTTTTTAATCTCCCCATTTTTAAATCATAACCCTAATGTTTAAACGGGATTGATTAGATATGATTCAAAATTGTATCTGCAGCGAGTTTAGATGTTCTTATTCTTATTAACAATTTAAAAAATATTAATCAGTTAGTTACATAATAAAGAGTTTGTTTTTTTTTCATTTTAAAAAAATGTTGCCAATGCCCATGCACATCTGAGATTTTAAAAGGGAAAATTTCACTGTAGTGTTATAATAAAATGTGCATTGTGTATTGGCATCGTGGATATTCGCTTTGTATAATTTGATGCATGTTAAAACAATTTTGTAATATAAAATAAAATGTTAATGTAAATTTTACTTTTTTTAAATGCTTAACGAAATATTATTATACACATCCGGAATTCGGATGTGAAATGGTTTTCAGGGACACCAACAATTTTTAAAATCGATAAACTCTAATAAAAGTGCACAACTAGACACAATACATTGTACAGAATGTATGTATTAAGCGCAGTGAAATTTAAGAAAACATACATTGCCGGTGTCTCGAAATAAAGTCTCCCCCAAAATAAAGTCTCCTCCGGAGAATTTTTTTAAAACAAAATCGCCCCCAGAGAGTTTGTTTAAAATAATGTATCCGCCTTTAAAATGGATCCTCCTCTTAATTATTGGAAATTATAAAAAATTGTTTTATTCCATTTTATTACTTAAAATACAGTTTGTATTTGTTCTTCATGCATTTCTATATGATTTTTTGAAATTCAACAAACATAAGCTTAGTCAGGGGCGTAGTGATTTGCGGGCTTAGTGGGATACACACATTTTTAGAGGTGGCTAATTGCCCAGAGTTACTTAAAAGAATAATGGACAAATGATTTGAAAAATAAAGATTATTTTAATACTAGAACGTCACACCGAAGTATTGGAACAAAAATTCACTATTGACGGTTTTGAGTATCACCTGTGGCTAGGACTTACACGAAATTTGCGATTTTTATGTGTACATTATAATGATTCAAAAATATTATTACAGAAATTTATCGGTAGCCTTTATTAAGTTTTCAGCGGAAAATTAAACAAATTCAATTTCCCAAGGTATGTTAATTTATTTTTAAAAATTTAGGCTAATTGACTTTTAAAATATATTATAATATATATCAAATGGGATTACTTTTTGTCTAGTTGTCTCAAGAACCACAGAACATGCCAAAACTAAGGCACACAATCATTAGATCACACGCTCTAACGATGAATGTTTTAACTTGGGTTTGAGTCACTCGTTTTTTTTTTAAACAGGCACTTGCTTAGTTAGTTTCAGTTTCGCGTATTGCTGTGCCAATGAATTAGTTAGGCATAAAGGCAATTATCTTACAGAATGTAAGAGCCCAGAAGTCTGAAGGTGTAGCTGAAAGGTGAGCTTTCTTATTGGTGGCATGGGCCAGGAAAGCGCAAATAGTCATTTGTTAGACGTGCATGAGACCAGCTAATGAGTAGATTGTTTCAAGATGGGCACGTACTGTCCATTTAAGTTGCCCTTTGAGTCATTGTTTATTAAAATATGAGGAAGACTGTGTAGGACACCTGCAATGTCTAATGAGGTAATCTAATGCAATAGTCACATACTGGGAGGCTTGAGGAAGTTATGTACACTTTTAAGTTGTACGATCATCAAGTAATCAATGGAAAACTAATTTAACCGAGTGAGTGAGGCAGAAATGGCATTTTGGGGCTATAACCCGAGAAGAGTAGAGATCGCAATAACAAGTGGTGAGTTGTGTGGGAATTCATTACAGAATTAGATAGAAAGAGTTTAGAGATTGCCTAGTCAAAATTCAAAACGAAGTGGACATTATATGTGCTCATTCATTTTAATATTCCATTCATATTAATCATGGATCCGTGTAAAGTTGCGGATATCATAGATTATGTTGAAAATAAAAAGTTCACGACCATGCACAATTGCCATTTACAGCACAAATTACGTGTTCCATGCACAGTCAAGTCCTCATGCTTATATAATGTATACATAACAAGTGTCTTACAAAATTGTAATATTTTTTTTTAATTGCTTATAAAAAATAACTCGTAACTGTAATTGCAATTGTTGCTTAATTCTCATCCTCGAAGTATTTTATGTCTACTAAAAAGAAAAGTTTAACTTGTAGTTAGTTTTGATTTTGTTGTGTTCACCCTAATTAGTCTAATATTTTAGAAATGTTCGCAATATAATATTGTAACATCAAAGTACAATTTAAAGACTTAATAAAATATGTTAAAGGATGTCTTGATTTTTCTATCATTAATGTCACAATTAGTTCAGACACTTTAGACAGAGGAGTATAAATTATACTGAGTAAAGTTCATGGTTTTCATGATTATTGGAGCAAATTTCTCAATTTTATGCAAAACCCCTAAGGTAAATTGATTTCCTACTCATTTAAAAAATATATATATATTTTAATATGTTTTTTAGTTTAAGAACTGTTAGGGCTGTTAAAATTCAAATTCAGAAAGAAAATAATACATTGGAAAGAAGAAATTTTTTTTTATATTGGTGATATGAGATTATCAATTCGTACGTGGTGATGTTATCAAAATAAATTCCAATAATTAAACCTGCTTTTCTGAATTCCTTAAACATAATAAGGTTGCGTGGTTAAAAGCATTTTTATTAGTTTAAATTGTACTTGTAGCTATTTAAATAGTCAAACATATTATACATTTGGCATTTATAAATGACTTTTTAGAAACATTTAAATACAAGTAGCCAACTTTCAGTGAATTATTAGATTTTAAATTTGATATTAAACTTTTAGGAACCGCCTCCATGGAGCTATTACAGGGATTACTGCACTATTTAAATGTATGGCGCATAACAAGAAACTGCTTTGGCCGTAGAGTTTTAAAAAACCCACTAGATAATCAGGTCATGGGCTCAACAAGTCAGTGGCATTGTCCCTGATATGGTTTCATTGCGTGCTGCTTCTTTAATTTGGTCGCTCCAACGCCCTTCCTCAGCCGCTAGCCCCAATTCAACAGAGGATTTTGGGCGTCTACTGAAATTGTAGGGCCTATTAGTGAGATGGAGACAGAAGTGTTCACCGTCTGAAACCCTGACATTTGTGCAAATTTACCATCTATAGTAACAACACAACCAATGCCTTCAAAGACGCAATACTTATTTTTTTAATGCTTGATATTAACTCCGTTGGAGTCTATTTGTACAGTGAGAAAAAATGCAAGAAAGTAAGGATTTTAAAAATAGTTGTGACACCCCTGAGGGATTAAAAGAAATGTTCCTTCCCCCCATTTTTTTTGAGGTAGTCATTATTTTTGGGGTTGGGGAGAATTTATTTTAATCGGGAGGAAAACATTTTCGCCTCCGGAGAATCTGTTATGAAATAAAATCGCCTGGGGGAGACTCTGTATGGGAGAGGATTTATTTTACAACATCGGATATCCAGATTTGATATCGTGATTTTTGCCACTATCCGTATTTTGGTAAATACTTATTGAAGTGTAGGAATTTTTTTAACCAAAGTAAATTAACATTAATAAATTTATTTACAAATATATAAAAAGGTTTTAAATACATATACATATATATATATATTGTAACTGCAAAGAGCTGGTTTATCTTTATACAATAGCAACCCTAATTCATATGATACGTTCTTACGTCAGTGCCTATTCATTGACTTCTTTAATACACATTTATACGTGTAAAAAGAGTTGTTTTTTTAAATGGAGAATTACCCCATTAAATAAAATAGAACATTAATTAAATAGCTTAGATCTGAGTGAAATATAACGTCAAATCTCAAGAGAAATGCGCTCTTTTACGCGGCAAAATATTTCTATAGTAACATTTTTGAGTATCGCCAAAGAATTCGTTTTCTATTAATCATTTGTTCACGATCAATAGTTTGATATTTTCATCCCGCTATTTGGGTTGGCGTGTGGTCTTGAGATCTTGACCTATACAAAATAACAGACCCGCCTAAATTTTTTTTCAATATCAGTTTGTATTTCATTGTTTAGATCTAGTTGCTCTTGAAGGATATTTATTACACACAAAATGTACGTACTTGCAACTTTATTTATAACGTAAATACTATTTGATTTTCAACAATATTTTTACGTTCTGTTGTGCAAACGGAAATTAATTTAGCAGGAAGATACTTATTGCAACCTGCAATGTTCTGCTTGAATGGATTTAACAAAGTTTAAATTTATTTTTAAAGTCCATTTCGTATATTAAATTTCATGTTTAAATAATTTTTAAATTTTCAGATTTCGTTTTTGTCTTTAACGCTATTAAAAACAGTTGATCATTTTCCTTTACGTGTCTTTTTTTTTTCTTAATCTTTTCTGATAATGTAACTTTTACGTGGAGTAATATGTCTTTTTAATATATATCATAAAACAATAATAAATAAAGGAAAAGGTAATTTGTACACGTACTTAATTCAAGATTTACATTAAAATACGTAAAATCCGAGATTTCATAAATTAAGAAAATTTTTATTATATTTAGAAAATACTTTTTTTCTTATATTGCATCTTCACATTGTAATCTTTTTTGTAACATTTTGTTGCTATTATAATCAGAACTGTCATGAGGGTTGGTGCACTACGGTGCAATAGCTCATGGTGCAACCCATTACAACTTACCCCATACAACTCATTCCATCTGCAAGTGATAAATAACTGAGCGATAAATATATTTTTTTTACACTTTAATGTTACTCCTTATCATGGTGTTAACTGGTTCAGTTCGCACCCCTAGCACCCTGTCACTGAAGCTATTGATTATAGTAAAGTTTACAAAACGAAATGAAAAAAATAGACTGCAAGTAGGGCAAAAACTATGTTAATTTGGTAAATCCATAAAGACAATGCATTAACTCACATTCCCGTTTGATGCTACAATTAAGGCTTCTTTCGATAGGTTGTGTAGACTGTTGTAATCAGTAAGACTCGCGATTCGAGGAAAACAATTGCTCTGTCACTGAGAAATTTTATCGAATTACACTTTAATAACAAAGGCAAGTCTTTACATAATCCATTAAGTCTTAGGTGTACTTATCTTTTGTAAGGTCTATAACTATAATGCATGCGATTAAACACACACACACACAAAAATTAAACATTATATGCTATAAAAGAAATATTGTCATTCAAAATTCAAAGTTTCAAAGAAGGTTTTTATTTATGATCTAAGTTTAAGATTTCAGTTTAAAAACAACGACAATTAAATTTTTAAAAATTTTAAAAACCCACAATCTACAAATCGATATTGTAGCAAAAATGATGGGAAACTCTAAGCCAATTGACAAACGCTTCCTATTTCTGACCACTAGAACTGTGTAAAACGAAGGTAATACAAGATCACAACTAAAGAATTTTAATGTGATTTTGATGAAAAGGGCACACGTATTTTTATTTTTTATTGAAGTAGGTAAAGGAAACTAAAATGGCATGATATAATTAAAAAAAAATTAAAACAATAAAAACATTTTTGAAAATAACAAAACCATTAAAAAATTAAAATGGCATTGAATTTCAGACGAATTAGTAAGTTTTTGGTGAGAATTCGATATGTGTTGCTTTATGCGTTTCACAAAATACTGGCTTAAATTAATTTTGAAAAAGTTTTACTTTAAAAAAACAATCAATATTGCCATAAATTTGCAAATAATTTCTCGTTTATAAAAAGTCCACCAATTGTATATATATATTTTTAGTTTAACTTTTAGGGATGAAAAGTGTGAAAAGAAATGTTTTTGCTAAGATTATTTATTCAAATAGACCATTCCAGTCTACATTTAACACTGAAAGTTTAGCAAATAATATTTAGTAGTTATAGTAATAATAATTTAAAAATACAGTCGGAGTAGGAATTCTCTAAGTGGAACTTCCATATAATATCTATATCGAATTAATGGTTAGGCTTTCGGTCCAATTCTGGGCCTATTACGCAACTTTCCCTTACCAACCTACTCCAAAACTCCATAAAGTGATCTATTATTACGGTCCTTTTGAGTTTTACCTTGAGAGCTTGAGCAAAAATCATAATTTCACAAATTTAAGTTAAAATGCAACAAAATTATCAATGGCATTTGTCATTAGGGAAAAGAGCAAATTCAAAAATGTGCATATAAAAGACAGCAATCATTAGTCATTAGCAAATGTTTAAATTTAGGACTAAGAGTAGGAGTAGGGGGCGGGGGATAATTTTTTTTCTAAAGCAACTAAAAATTGCGTCGACACAAAATACAGCAGTACTTTAGAGGAAACAAAGGACCAAGATAAGACATTGGAAGTGGAATAATTGTCCAAAAAATTAGAACCAGTAATTTTAGAAAAAGATCATAATTCATATGGCTAATATCTCCCAATGGTGTCCAGCTACTTACTTGGCGTGTAGATCAAAGAGCTTTTTGCGCGTATTATATAACATTTATTAAACATTGTTGATGGAATTTATTGACGTAAAGTGGAATACATTTTTTTAAACATCTAATGTACTTTAGTTTCCTAATTTTCTTTTCAATATCATCTTCATTTATCTTAAAACAAATTAGAAATTATGAAAACTAAGAAGAGTTGTTGCAAAAATGATAAACTCATAATTTAACAAATTAATTTACTTACATGCTAGGTTCAGAGGAAGAAATTTGAAGAAAAATATCGTCTCGCCATGTTTACAACAATAAATCTACTATTTTAAAAGATAGACATAAAACTAATTGTATTCTTGTAACAACAATCACTTTTGTTAAAATCACAAAGGTATGTACAAGTTATGATGTAAAATAAAACGTATAGCTAAAAATATTTATTTATCTACTGAACTTAACAAAGAGTAAAACTATAGTTACGATTGTATGGTTTGTAAATATGTCGATGCCGATGGAAGAAAGGGCTATTCGGTTATGCTTTTTTTTTTTACAATCAAAGAGGGAGGGATTACTGTTGCAATACATATCTGGCTGACTTCTGGTAGTCATGGTAACGAAGGCGGTCTAATGGAAGGCCTCCTGTTAATCAACCATATGCACAGTCTGACGAAAAGAGAAAGTATATTAGTTGTTTTTGTTTTCTTTATCGCGTATCCAAATTTTACTGGTTTTAAATTGCCGTTACTGTGAGCTGTGTTTTAATTTAACTGATACAGGATGTCTTTATTTTTTGCGTTAACTTATCCTGTACTCTATACGTTATCGTACACATTACATAAGCTCCTTCAATTCACATAATGTTTGCATTCGTGAATGCATTGTTTGGAAAAGTCATGAATTTTATAAAGTGCTTTATTGATAACGAGTTAAATAAAATTTTAATATCTTTTTAAGGGCAATACATCTCAATCCCTTCAAGATTTACTACAATATTTCACAACCAATAATGCCATTCGTTTACGTATAAAACTGTGTTAGGTGTAATTTAAAATAATTGTACAACGTTTCGAATGATAATTTTTGGGATATGTTAGCATTGTAGAGGACAAAAATGCAAGTTGTATTTTAAAAGTCGGATGATGAATAGAGCTGTACCAACAAACTCAAAGCACATTCTATCCTAATACTTTTCTTTGACGCTGTTAACTTTTCTAGATGTTATAATATATTAAACAAGATGGTTCACGGAAAAGCATACGCCGCAGACTTGCACATCATAAATAGCGCTAAAACGGGCTGGGGTGAGAGAACGGACACAAACAACAGCATAAAATAATGAAAAAAGCGAGTAAACGTGGAGATATGTCCACAGTGCTTGTTGTTACCTAAAGCCAAACATTTACGTCCATCCCTTGCAAACAATAAACTGTTATTCGAAAAAAAAGGGAAAAACATGAAGAAATTGTTTTTATTATTATTCCTTGTAGGAATAGAACCTAGATATTTCAGAGTGCAAGGTGGACGTTATAATCACTACACTAAGAATCATATTTTATTAATTGAAGGAACAACGCATTCGATTGCAAGAAGCATTGTTGCCATCTCCCCACCTGTTTTTTTTAAAATTATTTTCATCCAACTGGACTCACAGACTTTGATCTTTTGCACCTGCGGTGGTCACTCGTCATGCTCATTTGCACATGGTACTTAAGCCGAATTATATATAAAGATTAAACTTCCGTGATTTGAACAGACTACAACAATGAAATGAATTTTGTGAAGCAGCAATATTTCGAAGGAGTATTAAAAGGGTTTTATCACACTAATAATTTTGTCTTATCTAAACAGACGCTCCTTCTATACACAAAATTATTGATTCCACAGACCATGCCGGTCTCTTGGAAACCTTCACATGCCACAGCTTTGAGAGTTCAACGCACTGTCACGGTCAGATGTTATGGTGTTAGAATGACTGAGCGTAAATGTAGCGAGAATGGGTAAACAAGTCGTGAACGTGATTTCAGAGGGACGATTGTGAACTCGGAACATAGAGGAGTTTTTGAGAAACAGTGGGAGTGAAGAATGGAAGATTTGAGAATTGAGCGTGCACCAAGTCGGTTGTGTTGGACCGAGGTTGGATGACCAGTAGCTATATATTTTTTTATAGGAGTAGAAGGTTGTTAACTGTATTTGTCATTTACATATTTAGCTCAATCTGATTAAACTTGTTAATACTGAATAATTTCTGTTGGTGACTATTTATACATCCTACTGTACGTTACTTTTCTGTTGTTAATATCTGTGGCAAAATGTAGACCTCAATTCCACCTAGACAATGAGTCCGCTCTACGCATTACCCAGGTGCCTTTATTTCCCTAACTAGTGTTATGTACCTGCGTGAATTCAGGGACCCTTTAAGCCCCGGGAACAATATCTTGACTTCACATGAATTCAAAACCATGACCCTATAACGGCCAGCTGAGCAAACATGCCACTCGACCTTTTGAAATTTTCGCATTATCTATGGTAGAAAAATGCGTATTTCATGACCTTCTTTTTGATGATTATAAGCATTTTTTGTGCTGACCCATGTGAAAATCTCTTTCACATCGTCAAGAATAATTTTTAAATGATAACCTCAAAATATTCTTGTACGTATAACTGTAAATATTATAAATATAAATATGTAAGCTGCCCTTTAAGTTTAAAAAAAAAATTAAATTAATGAAATAATACATTAAAAAAAATCAACGAAAATATTTCAATATTTATTTTTTACAATTAAAAAAAATTAAATAATTATTAAACATCTATTCTATTTTATTTAATTTCCTAATTTTGTTTTCAATAGTACCATCACACATCCAAACATGAATACATTCAATGGTGTAGTGCATATAATTAATTTATGTCAATCTCATCGTCATATTTATTAAAAGCGTCTTATCTCTAATTCTCGAATTTACCGTATAAGTAAAAAATGAAACTTTTGGAAGTTATTGAGCACACACCCTCCCAACAAAAATGGAGAAAAAAATCGTTTAAAATTCTCATTCAGGGTGGGGCTGGTGTTCCCACTTGCATTGTTTTCCTTAAATGTGCTTTGTTTCAGATCTCCAATGGTAACAGGTGAAAACATATTTAAATTATCTCTCTAAGGGAGCCGTGGCCGAATGTAGTTTTCTTCGTTATATGAGCGATACAAAAAGTGAAAATTACTAATTCTCCTATTTCCCGTATAGTTAGAAGCATGATACTTTGGGAAGTTGAGAAATACATAACTGCCAGGGTAATATAGTGTGTTGTTTTACTCATATAAGTTATAAAACAATTGAAAATTATTAATTCTACTATTTGGAATAATGGGAATTCGGAAAGTTTTAATTACACTACCACGACTGTGCAGTCTAAACTGGTGGGCCAGAGTCTTGGGATTGATGGTATAGAATTGCAGACACTATGCTTTTCTGACAGGCAATAGTATTTGACCTGCTTTAAGATAAATGTACCCTTTTACTTCATGCAAATAAACAGTATATTACGCTTCAACAGAAAACCTCATTTAAAACCCGAGCGAAGCCGGGTACTTGACTCTAGTATATATATNTATATACATATATATATATCTTTTACTCAAATATACTTTATCTTTTGCCTATGCCTATTCTTCTACTTTGAACATAAGATTAAAACATTTTATCTTTTAAATTTGGAAAAGTTGAAAAAAAATCTAAGGGGATTTAACCTTTCTTTTTCCATATGCAAGAACAAACACATACAAGTTTTCTTTCTTTCCGTCCGGTATTCGTGCGTGGAATGGGTTGCCTGAAGAAACCAGGAAAGCCACCACTTTATCATCTTTTAAAACTCTAGTAAGAATACATGACTAAACACAAACCCTAGAAATACGTAGGACGCAATAATCTTCTGTACAGAAGGAGCGTCTGTAACATATAAGATAAGATAAGAAGATAAGAACATATTTATTCATAAACGGAATTTGAAATAGTAACTCCAAGTCTGTGTTAACTGAACTTTTTTGTTCGTTGAGTGATTTAATAATACCTAAGTGGAAAAGACACTAAGATAATGTTCCATAAGGGTGTGGGAGGAAGGGGGTAGCAGCACATATGAAACTTCTTTTAATGGTGGAAACATGCAGGAAATGAGTCATGTCATTGAAAACTAGATTCTGTGTTATAACAATTTAAACCACATGAAATCCTTATAAAAAGCCTAATAACTAAGTATGCATTTACCCAGAGAAATTTTGTTTTCACAAAAGAAAAGCTCCAGCTTATTTCTTTAACAACATACACACCATATTATTTGGAACATTATTACAACGTTTTGACCCAAGACGAGCACAACATAAGTAAGTTATTTTTGTAATATTATATATTGTAATTTGGTTATTCCTGTTAAAAAAAAAAGAACAATTAATTGAAATATTTAAAGTTTGAAGTTATTTACCAAAGTCTATGCTTAAAATTATCCAAGAATTGTTTACTTTTGTTCTCTGTCATAGAGTGCAAACACTGTGGTGGTAACGGCAGCTGTCACCAATAACAGGCGACTGTCACATATGTCAGACTGGTTACCATGGACTCGCGTGTAACGAGTTTGCGTAATACTATAGTGAAGCTTTCACTCCTAATGTGTGTTTGTGAATAGCTCAAGATAACTGACTAAATTTTAAATAAGAAATGTGTTTAACTTTAAACAAACCTTTTGGATAATTCTTAACCAGCAGAAAAAAGCAACAAAAGTATACATAGCATTTGCTTTAATATATTTTTCTTAAAATTGTAAGTAGGTTTAATTGGAATGAAATTTCAGTATATCCTATATATATATATATATANTTATTATAGTTTGTTGTTGTTGTTGTTGTTTTTACATTGCTTTTTTATACATTTGTATAGGTGTTTTATTTAAAGAGCTTCGAACCAAACACTTTTTTGAGTAATATATATATATATAGAAATTATAATTATTGGTATAATTTATTATTAATTTATTTACATAAATTTCTTTCTTTTTTAAAGATGTAGAAATAGCGAAATTTGAACGATGTTCTTACTAATTTGCGTTAATGTCTTGTAATTTCAGTTTGCTATGGATGTCGAGAGGAAACCGGGTGCAATAGAACAACTGCTTTGTGTGACGTATGTGAGGATTCTTTTCACGGCGAATACTGCAACAAAAGTGAACATAAGACACATGATAAATAATCTAGATAACAATTTAAACGAACATCAGACATATTATGATTGATCTAGATAACAATAAAGTATGCCATTTAAATGAATATAACACTGATTATAACTGATGTACATAACAATAACTTGTGCCATTAATATGAACATGAGGTATATTATAACTGATCTAGATAAAAACTGATGCCATTAAAATAAGCGTAAGACACATTATAAATGATCAACATAACAATGAAGATGAAGCAGATGAACATTGGTCTAGATCATGTGTAGCCTGACCTGTAGTAAGAAAGAGTAACTGCGTTAAATTTCAAAATTACAACAAAAAAAGAAGGGCCGCATTTATAGCACTATGAACCTTTAAACATTGCTGGAAAAACTGCCAGTAATTATTATAATATATTTTTAATTAAGAGAATCATCAATGTGAAAACGGAAGCGCCGCTTATGGCACAGGAATAAAATGCTTAAAAATAAATTAAAAAATCAAAATTTTTATCCGTTTTAAAAAGATAAATTTTAGGGCTGCGGAAGTTATCGATTGAATTCCCGAGTAATCGGTACATTTTTGATCGAATAAAATTATTTTAATCGATTAAATATAAATTAAACTTGCAGTAGATAAGTTCAATAACAGTACCGATTTACTTATATAAAAAATATTTTTTTTTAATAATTTGCTTATTTACGTACCAACTTCTCGATTTATAAATAAATAATTTAAAGTGCTATCTTTAAAAAAAAAACTATTTTTTTATAAAGAAAGTGATATACAAAATTAAACATTTTTTTTTACTTACCATCTAAATTTTCAGTTTGATGACGTCATTCATCTTATTTTTAGCTTAATCAAAATTATCGATTAATTATTCGGTAATTTTTCAAAAATGTAACAATTAAATTTAAAATAATTCCAAACAGCCCTAATAAATATATAAAAAAATATTTTCATTGCAAACACTTATTTTGTCACATTTAATCTAGCCTTCAGAGTCTATTGAAATAAACTATATAAACATGATTAAAATTTTGATGATGTTAGAAAATTAGAAAATGTATGAATATGACGTCTGTATTTCTGGAAAATGATGTTTAAATTTTAAAAAATTATTTATGGTCAATTTCTTCCTCAAAATAAAGGTTTGAAATTAAAGGGTTAATTATAATGTTTCATAAGTTTAAAATACTTTTTAAAAAAATTATTATCATTATTATTATTATGTATTATTTTTTATTTTTAAAATTGTTCCTAAAATCTAAATATGCTATTTAAAATCATTATATCTCAGAACTGATTGTTCAAATTTAACTACTTTTATCTACATTTTAATGATCTTTATGTGTTCTTATATATACATAATATTTAAAACATTACATTTGTACCACCTCTTATACTATTCCCATCTACCTGTACGTGAGTCTCACGCTGGCAGACATTTTAATCACACAACGTCACCAACTGACCAACTGAACTACGTTTGATGTTTAGGTTGTAGCAAGAACTGTGGAGGCACGAAGGCGTGTCACCGAACTACTGCCATCTGCAACGAGTGCGTGGGCGGATACCAAGGGGTCCAATGTAACAAAAGTAAACACGAGTTTGTCTTACCGAGTCATCATTTAGACAAGTGCTTCTCAAATTGGTAGTCCGCGGATCGGTGCCGGTTTATAGATCGTCTCCCCGCTGGACCGCACGAAGTTATAGACAAAAAATACAATTATAATCCGCCCATTACAAACTGTAATACTAAGCCTATAGAAAATGTCCATTTTTCGGCAACGAGTATATAAGTGAAACAAATCAATTTAAATAAATTACCTGGGAGTTCAGGAAACGTAGTGCATCAATCCCTGGCGCAATGGAAAAATTGCTGCTGGTCCGCAATACAAACAAATTTGAGAAGCACTGATTTAGGCAGTCGAAAATAAATATAGTCTTATTATAGTCTTATATTTATCTCTGTTCCCTTGATACCATGCAGGCTTCTTAGATACGTTATGCATAGTCTTTCTTATACCCTCTCATTCTCGCTCTCTGTTACATTTTCAAAATATATCAAAATTAATTTCACCATTTTCCCCTTGTGCCACAAACATTTATATTCGTTTAAGTTTATATGTACAAATAATTGTCATATTGAGGCTGTTGTATTTCAACTTCGAATATTATATCTTATCAGTAATGGAATCGTCATTGTTTAAAAAATTCGATTGTTTCAATACGAATATAACATTTGTACATTTTTAGTTAGTGAAGGCATTTAACCCTAAACTTGATCTGCTATCTCAGACTGTCCACGGGGATGTTTGAATGATCGAGCATGCGATAGAAAGACTGGGGCCTGCCAGGGGCCGTGCAGGAATGGACTTCATGGAACACACTGTACAGAAGGTGACGTGTAATAGGGTTTAACACAGGGGCGGGCGTGGTCTATGGCTTAACTGAGCTTGACGTTTTCTAGAATTTAACAGAGGATTGAATGATCTTGTGTTGTACTGAGGTTGACGTCATATAGCGTTTAAGAGAGGATGGCGTGGCCTAGGGTTAAACTGACGGTTACGTGTACAAGGGTTAAACTTTTTATTAACTTTAAAATTACAAAAGTTCATTTCTAAATTACTGAATACAATGAAGCATACTTCAGTGTTTTTTAGTTTTTTCTTTAAAAAAATCAACATATGTACACATTTATTCATTCAAATAATATATTCGAGATTATTCACGAACAGTCAAATAAAAAAAAAAAAGATCCCAAAGATTTTAGTTTTATATAATAAAAAAAAAGATCACATGAAATGCAATTGCTCCTCAGATTGTCCTGAGTTTTGTGGCTTAGATATGGAATGTGACAGGTTTAGTGGCATCTGTTTGCACTGTCACTTGGGATATTTTGGTGAGATCTGTGATCAAGGTGGGTCACTAGTATTGTGTTGTAACATATAGAAGTGGAGTGTTATATGGATTTTGAAAGGAAATAACACAATATACAAACGAATAGTGTGTTTGTAGAATCAATTAAAGCAACATTAATTAGTAGTAGTTTTAGATAATGCTTTCAACGAAACTTGTGAACGCTACTTCACTTGCTCTCATGGGCCTTCATGGTCAGTAAGGGATATTTATTTATTTTCTCTCTCTTGCTCTCTCTCTCTCTCTCTCTCTCTCTCTCTCTCTCTCTCTCTCTCTCTC
>MUZC01000398.1:3529-21588 GCA_002072015.1 Radix auricularia | reverse complement strand
CACACACACACACAGACACACACAGACACAGACACACACACAGACACAGACACACACACGCACACACGCACGCACGCACGCACGCACGCACGCACACGCACGCGCACGCACGCACGCACACACACACATATAAATATATACATATACGTAAGCTCTAAATAACTAAATTTGGATAAACATAAAAATGTTGACAATGTTTGATGTTAATTTATAACATTTTTTTTTTACATATATTAACATTTACTGGTGAAACATAAAAATATAAACACACATTTGTTAAATTTTTTTTCAAGACTATTTATTCCATTCCTTCAAGAAGCTACAAATAATAAATATAATTTACAATAAATCAACTTGTGCAAGAAACAAAATTATGGTGTAAATTATTTACAAACATTTAAAATCTAACTTAAATATTTGTTTTCCAACTCTTAATTAAAAACATTATTAAATATAAATAAACACATGCCATTTCATTTAAAAAAATACATTTTTTTAAACAGAAAAACTTTCAAATATGTTTTTCTGTCACAATATCAATTTCCCTTTTAAAAATTTTCGATCTTACAGATTATTCTAGGATATTATGAATGTTGTATCTAAAACAAACTATGTTTTATGGCCTTTTTTTTCTATCGCCATTAAAAATCATTGTTGTTCATACCTTGTTCTTACACCAGTGAAAAGGCGAAATTCATTTGGTCATTTGATAGAGCTCATCTTTGATGTAAGCCGCCTTCACAAATATTGAGATCATTTTGGTCATAAACATGTAGTTATTGCAAAACATGGCATTTTACTTGAAAAAGATCTGTTTTGAAAGAAATTAACTTTTATCCTCATTAATCTATTTATAGAATTAAAACAAAGGTAGAGTCTCAAAATATATTTAAATGGATTGTGCCGAAACAAATTATTCTCGTTTAGCTTTTCAGAATAATCATGCAGCGAATAATGTAAAAATAGGTCTAAAAATTAATGATGCGCAATTTCGAACACCATCTCTCTAAATGTGCATGCTGATTACCGAACATTAGCATTTACATTGGTCGCAAAATGTATGTAGTCTGAAACATTTATACAATGTAAAGCTTATATATTGTGTCTGATGTTCTTTATGACTTTTATGCTCGTGATGTTTTCGATGATCGTTTAGGCTGAGATGTTTGTGATGTTTTCGATGATCGTTTAGGCTGAGATGTTCGTGATGTTTTCGATGATTGTTTGGGCTGAGATGTTCGTGATGTTCGCAAGGTTAAACACATTAGTAGTTTTTATTGTGTGACATTGTTTATAAAATGTGTAAGGTGTTTTGTCATTGTATTATCTATTCTATTTCTTACAGTATTTTTATCTCTGTGATTTCTCAGCCCACCCCATGTAAAAACAGAGAAAACAAAAAACATATTGCATACATTATGAGGACAAGAAGGTTCAATGTGTGGGGAAAATGTCATTTGTTTTTTTTATTACATACAAAATTAGATATTTAAAGATATTTCTTTACAAGAGAATAAGTTTTTAGTAAAAGTTAATTTGTAATATTGAAAAACATTATAATATGAAACAAAAATCATTGAAACATACATAGTTAATACATATAATTTATTGAATTGAACATACAAATATCACAATCATAAAAATTAAAGTATAATTAATTCTAAATTTGAACATTTTAGTATGTGTTTTATGTAAAGACATTTACTTAACAGCTAGTTTAGCAAATTAAGAAAATTTCGAAAAAATATCTGCATAAAATATGCGTACTGATGCTTTATAAAGAGACATAAGAGAACATAATTTTTATAAAAATATTTTTATAACAAATTATCAATTAGAAATATTCAAATGTAAATGAACTTTTTAACTGACACGTTAATAATAATTTATTTCATAAAGCACTAGAAAAAAATATTTAATTGTGGTACATTTAATATTTACAAATATCCTTTCATTTCCACGCTCAACATTTAAATTTAAATAAGTTTAAGAAGTTATTATAGTCACGCTTGATTTCACATTATTCGATCTTATCTTTCTGACAATGATTGGAAATGTGTAAATAAGTGGGTTGATGGCGGAGTTTACAGGCAGTATGAGAACCGCTGACCAAGCGTAAACTTCTGGGTTGAAATGGTAGCCGTTAAGAGACATGATACCCATAATACCAATAGGAAACCAACAGCAGAAGTCTGACATGGCAACAAGGAATAACTGTCTAGCAACAGCGAAATCTTGAGCTCTTCTGAAATTATCTTTCTTTAGAGAGGTGTGTTTGGATCTGTTACGCATGGCCCGAAATATAGCCAATTGACCAAAAGCTATAATGATAAATAGAATAAAGTTAAGACAAACAAACAAGCTGGCCGAATATTCCCAGCCACTGTGTTTCCCAGCACTAAATGGAAGTGCCAGGCACATCCCGTTAGTTGAGTAAATCTCCCAGCCAGGAAACACAGCTGGTATCACAGACACCACGACACCAATGATCAATGTCAAACAGATTGATGTTATCTTCCCAGACTTTGAAAATCTGTGTTGACCAAACGGATACCGAATGACCAAGTACCTGTCAAGTGTAATAAGACAAATGAACATGGTAGACGTCTCACTAGAGAATGTTGATAGAATGCCTGCTAATTGGCACATGTTACTATGTCTCCAGTACATGTCGTTCAAAACGTACAGGTTCCTGTACCAGAGGTCAGCCCCAGCAACTATTAATAGGTAGACGCCCATGATAAAATCTGATATACCCAAACAGACAACAAACAGGCCATACGCTGTTTTAAAAACAGTCCTATCCCACGCTAGTCTGTATATTATCACAGCAATGTTTCCTAGAAATGATAAAACTCCAACTACCCATAGAATAACAATTTTCAGTGTGTCACCAACCAGGTCTTCACACGTGGAGATTGCATCACGTGTGGCGTGACATTTTTCTGCTTGTATTTTACTACCTCTGATAACGTCACAACATAACCTAAAGTCATCTGTGTACAAACCCTTGCCAATAGTCAACCAACTCAAGTAGCCAGATTTTAATTGTATGATTTCTGTTCCACTTAGATCCAACACGTCAAGCGTCACCTTTCCAGAGACTTTGCTTAAATCAATCGGTTCAACATGGCGCATTTTCAAAGTTTTTAACTGAGTCAAATTAACTAAATATTTTATTAAAACATTGCCACTCTTAGTGTAAGACAAATCTAGTTCTTTGGTGTTGGATGGAAAGATAAAATTTTCATCCAGCTCTAGGATTGGATTGTAAGATATATTTATTTTTTGCAAATCCTTCATTTTCCCTAGAACATAAAAGTTGTTTTGACCCGACAAATCATTGCGACTAACATCTAAATTAATTACAGCTGCACTGTCTATATTTTCAATGACATTGCCCAGGTTCGTTATCATACATTTACTTAATTGTATTTCTACAAGATTATATAATGGAAACAAAAAAAGGATTTGTGGAGTGAAGTCAAATGAATTTACATTTTTATATAATTCTACGGTTGCTTCTAAAATTCGTACTTTATATGTAATATTATAACCATCATCATTTCTAATAATATTTGACATACAAACATAGCCTCTTTTGCATTTCCTTTGACAGTCAAAATTATTCATATATGTTAGACAATAGTCATTTCCTTCACAAAATTCTAGTGGCAAACATAAGTTTTTTAGCGTAAACTTGAATTTCCCTTGGCAAAGTGCTGACTCGGAATTGACAAACTCTTCATCTTCTCCATGTGGACAATCTTTAGTCCCGTCATGTAAAAGGTAAGCAGGAATGCAAAAAGAATCTGGACACTTCATAAACCCTTCTGGACACAAGAGTTGTTCACAATTTTGTAGGTGAAACTTATTTGACAAACTCATTTTATTACTATAAGAGTCTATCTCATAGAAACACGCACTGTCCGTTGAGTTTGGAGAACGAAATGTTTTCAAATTATATTGTTTCGAATTTGATGTTATCGAGAAAATTGTTTCTTCTCTTACCAACGGGCACATGAGAGGGTAAAAAGAACAAAATTGAGTAGTATTTAAAGTGCACTTGTCACGCATGACATGATTCTGGAATGAGCCATTGTTATTAAAACTCGTCATAAATCTCTCCTCTGATGTTGCGCAAATCTGAGTGTGTTCAATTTGAATATCAGTATAATTGATTTGCTGTTTCATTATAGAAATCAATTCGTTTTGGTTAGCTTCATACCAAATTTGGCTTTTTAAAAAGAGTGAAAAACTTCGGTAAAGCACTTGATCGTATGTGGGGTGCTTTTTTTTCTCAAGATTTTCCTTTTTTATACCTTTTGTTTTTTTGTCAGACATTTCAGACTCGCATATCAAAATATCCGTATGGAGTTTTATTTTGCAGTCATAACTAATAAACCGAATTGGTTTTAGTATTACTGAACCATTTGATGTATCTATGTCATAACTTTGTGACAAGTAAAAGCAGTTCCAACCACTTTGATACGAAAGCAAATTGTAATTTAACAGAAATGGAACTCCATCATCCCACATGAATTCTGTAGCGTTATTTTTTAAACGAACTCTGAGACCGATAAATACTGTTAGGCTACGCTTCACAAGCTTTCTTGAATCTATTTCTATGACACAATTATTTTCTTTGTTAAATCCTGTATTATTTCTAATGGTATCCAGCACTTGACGGCATTTACAGTGCTCAAAACTTCCATTCAAACACCTTTCTTTTTTGATAATCAAGGGTGTGAACAGTTTTTTTAATACAGATGTCACATATTGAAATTCTCCATAGTTTTTCAAGTAAAGTAAATGTGATTTATATCGATGGGAAGCACATTTTGCAGTAGCATCTTGTTTTGTCATTTGTTTCAACACATTTATATCAAAATAACACTTATGATTGTTTTTGTATGGTTTATGTTTTGAATTGCACCGGTTGCAAATTTTTATAATGCTTAATTGTACTGCATCGCTTATGACATTTAATGATTTTGTAGTTATCGTATACAATCCTTTCTCTTTGAGGTTTACCTTTGGGTTAATAAGTATAAACAATCTTTTGATGTCATCATTCAGACTTTGTTCCCTCTCAAGCCAATGAAAAACGTCATTATCAGACTTTTCGTCAGTGATGTTTTGATGAAAGATAAATATTGCAATTTTACGTTGAGATTTTTGGACACTACTAAAAACATCCCTTGTTTCATTAAACATGTTTTGAATAAACAAATGTTGTTTACAGGACGAGGTGTTTGTATGCATTATAGAATCGTTAAATTTCGTTTGGCTGAAGTTTTTCTGCGATAGTGCCTCAAACATTACCATCTCTCTTGAGCCGTATGTCACCAGAATGAGATTGAAAGAATATTTTTTATGATCCTCCTTGTGTTGGTTTTTTATCCACTTAAAAGGTCTGAAACTGTACAGAAATTTTGTGAAGAAGTTGTGTTGCATTTCCAAGTTATATCGGCAATCGTAGATCAATGCAATGTTAATGTGTCCTTCTAAACAGTTCCAAGCTTGCGCCTGTATTGAGAGATCTATTGAGAAAATAAGACGTAATTGAAAAAATACATTAAAATGTGTCAAACTTATGATGGAAATTTGTAATTACAATTTTCATTGGAACTAAAAAAAGCCATGTAAATTATATAATTAAATGTACTTACACCATAACTATTTTTATATTGATGTTTATTTAAGTATCAACACCTTAAATCTTTTTTTTAAATTTATTTGGCTAATACACATATCATTTCCACTCCACTTTTATTACACCCAATACAATCACGTTGCATACTGTGATCCGGTTCTTTGTCAAATTATTTATGCAATATAACTCAATTCTTCTTTTGAGTAATATGCTAAAGAATGGCTCCTCGCATATTGGCTTCCATTCCCAGTTGGATCCATGTATTCAATTTCACGACGTATTTTCATACTTCATTAAAATTGAATACCTTATTATTAATCCCTTTAATAATTAAATCCCATACGATGACTAAACCACTTTAAGCATATTCCAATTATATCCATGAAAAACACTCTGGTTGAAATCAAGATTCCATGTACGATCCGATACTACTCTAGAATGGGATCAATATTTAACTACATATATATTCGGGGCTAGATTTCCCATTATAATGTAATTGTACAATGATATCCCATTCTTGGTTCTAGACGTGACATTGATTAATAGCACATTACAATGATAAAAATTTACAGTACAATCCAGTAGAATAATGTTACCTTATATTTGATTGAAATCCCATTAATAAATAAACTGATATCATATAAATATAGCACTGTATCACAGTAATGAACTGTGCTAATAGTGCTTTAAACAAAAATAGTAACATACATAGAAATATTAATTAATATTTATATCATAAGAACCACATAAATTACAGAGCATTACATATGCGATACCTGAATTTTTAAGAATAAATATAAGTTCATTTATTTTGAAAGTAAATTTTGAAGAGATGTGTCTTAATTACAGTCTTGAATCACTTGCTATTTTTAATACTATACATGTATCTTAAGACATATTTTTAAAGGAACACATCGATAATTGTAATCAAATTCTGTAAGGAGACCTATTCTGTACAATCCATTTCCCCATTAGGACCAATACTTCGGTCGGACTATAACTCAAAGTTAGTTGCATAATGTAATCATATTGTAGTTTGTGTCTGTGAATTCAAATTAAAGTCTAGAAACTTTAGTCGTAAACATTAATTTAAAAAAGCGTAGTACGTCTATTAACGGTCTTTGCCGGTTTGTATACAAATTCTTGCAAGTGGATTTACCTGTAGTGCTAGTATATCTATAGAAACGTTATCACAAATTTTGATGTTGATAACTAAACAAATGACTTGCTAAAAAATGCCATTCATTTTGTATTCTATTAAAGAATAGAAATTACAAGTTAAAAAAGTAGGTTTGTCTTTTTTTCTTTTTTTTTCTGCTTTTTTTCTTGGTGATCTTTAATTATTTTTTTTTTAATTATCGTTATTGTTTCATGCACCTTTAACGTTCACACAAAATTATTACTTTCTCGCAAATTTATTTTCATGATTTAACTTTTACCTATCAATTGACCAAAGCATATTTCGTACTTATTTGTAAAAAATGGCATTAATTTATGGATAAAAAAGACTTCAAACAAGTGAACCCGTTAATAATAATTTTACAATTGTGTGACCTATGTTTTAGAAGTTTTAACGAATATAATAGAAAGTGTGCATGGTTTCGGGAAAGAGTAATTTGTCACGAGTGTCAATCACATCTTTAAACAAAATATGGATTATGAAAAAAATAAAAGCTGGAGCTATGCTTTACATAAGTAATTATTGTATCCGGTGAATTTACTTACGTGCTAACTGCAGGAAAACGCAGGTTACAATAAACAGACGTCTTGCCATGTCGCCTAAATATTACAGCATTAATTAAACAAGTACATATGTATTTAAATTAATAAAATTAGAAGTTTCACAAAATCGTTGTTTTATTTAAAAACAAATCACTTTATTCGATATAAATACATATGAACAAGTTGATTGTAATTTACGGTAGATGAATTTGACAAAGTAAACTGTTACATGAAATGAACTATTTGTAAATGTAAGGTTGGCCCATCAAATGCAACGATTTTGAGGGTTGACTTTATTTCAAACATTAAGCGTGAGGTGCATAGTGTTGCAGAATACTTGCCTCACTTCTTGTAGTCATGGAGACGGGGCGGGACTACACAAAACCATCATGACAGCTAAACATATTTTTAGAAAGTCTGCTAAAAAATGTAAAGATAATTTTTTAGGCTCTTCATCTCTAGAGAGCATCGTTATTTTTTAGTTGACACATCGACATTCTTGGCGGCCTTATAATACATAGAAGCTTATTCTTTATTAGTAATTATAGTGCCATTGGCTTAATGAAAGTTTCTATTTTGTTATGGGTTTTATTTGAAATTGTAATATGGTAAATCTGTTCGTTTCCCATGACAGGTTCAGGATATATGCATACGATAGCGCCCCTAACCCTCCCTCCCCACTTCCCCATGTGCCACTTGGATACATGTGTAGTTTTAGACACTCTTTTTAGGTATTATTTCTTGGATGAGTAGAGCGAATTAATTTCTGTATTATTGTTTTCTGATTTTATTTTAACTGCGTCTCTGCACTGGGGGGAGGGGGCCTGTAAATTTACGGAGTGCAAAAGATGGAGGGAGTACGAAAAATACGACTCAGTGCATACGTAATATATGGATAGTGAAGGCCATATGATCGAAAAGAAAGTGGGAAAGGAACGGGCAAAAGCACAAACATTGTAAAAAAATTAAAAAGTAATGTCTTATCTGGGGAATGAACTTGCGACCACCGAAATCGAAGAGAACAATGGAAACGCAATGCAGCTCAGCCGCCTATAGCAGATACCACAGTGACTAAGAACACTGTAGCGAAGAACTACACATTACTAAGGGTACACACAGTTGCGCATGCCTGGAGAGCGAGGGAGGGCGTCTAAAGTATTCATTTTATGTAAGTAATTATTGAGGAAAGTTTATGACTACTTTTCTGTTACAGGGCACAATGGAGAGAACAAAGTTATTTGGAGGGATAAACAAATTGAAAAAAAAATGTCTTAGCAGGGGACTGAACCTGCGACCTCCGCTTGTTAGAAGAATGTTATAACCATTACACTACGAAATACATGTTTTTTTGGTTGTTGTTTTTCTGAAAGAACACAGTAATTGGATTCAATTCGAAACGAAATTTTGAATGTGTACTACCTATTCTTGCAATTTGATTGGTCGGTTGGGTCAGAGGTCAGACTGCTTGCTACCCATTGTCCGTTGGGCCATGTAGAGAATTATATAGATAGGTAGATGCATGTTTATAATAAAACCAGTCCTAGGACGTTCCGCTGTTTTTCGTTGTCATGTCATAACTTCCCTCCAACAGCCGTCTCAACCGGAAATAAATGTGTATCACGTAAAAAGTCCTATTTTTATTGTTATAATAAATAACACATACAACTAAAAGTTTTTTCCTCGAAACTTTAATCTTAAAACGTACCGTTTAAAATAAAGTATTTAGAAAAAGTATTGTCCATTCGGACAAAAAAGAACTAGCTTTGAACGCCCGCGTAATATGAGATCTAATTTTTCTGATTGGCTTTGGGAGTCTGTAAGAGCTTGACGCACCGGTCGCTATCGAGGGTGGCACATAAAATTGCATTTTATTATGTGGGATGTTTCAGGTGACGGATCTAAAGATGAGCGATTTTTAGGGACATGAACTTAAAAAACAATAATTTGTAATGTCAAACAGTTTTTTTCCATACACATTTAATTTGACTATTTCCATTTTTAGCATAACATTCTCATGGTAGCAAATAAAATTAATATCTGAATGTCAATTTTTTTTCTTTTTTTTTTACCAGAGATCCGATACAACGCTTGGTTGGTTATTTGAACAAATTCATTAGCGTGTTCATAACACGCAGTACTACCATTAACAAAATGAGATGTGATATCATCTCCGCCCATAATGATCAAAACAGTGACAATGGAATCGTCATGTTGAGTAGAATCAGTGAGCACTTCTAACATAAATTCATTAAAACATTGTTTTTATATTTATGTTAAATTTAGACGAAATCTAATTACCTAAAAAACACATTTTAACTAAAAATCCAATCCACCCCCACACACAATGAAATCTACTCTCGATTATAATGTTACTATCTGGCACTTATTGGTGATAAGAATCGACACCAATTAGTTTCTAACAGACGAAAGATATCAATCACAAAAAACAAAACCTTAGTGAAGTTCAAGCCACACTCATTTATTTATACAAGCGTCAAATTTGCACATGTACTTCTTATACACATTAAATGACATAAACTAAGCGTAGAGAATTCATGAAAATTACAGTAAAAAAATAGGTCTAGCCCGTTATACGCTGTGTATACCTTTACATTTCTTATACTATAAACCATTGACTGCCAGTATCTGACTTTTGCCTAAAATTTGACATCGACTAAAATCTAAGAATTTTCCAAACAACTAAAAAAACGAAACACTATGTAAAATGCAGTGGCTTAATTTTTTTCAACCTTAGATGATTTTAACACACATATATTTTAACATGTTTGTTTCATTTTTGTGTTTTGAATATGGCGATACAATTTTCATCGCAAATCGTGTCTCATATGAAGTTGTTGCTCACTAAATTGAGTTCAAGTTGCCAATTACCGGGTTAATTGATTTGAATAGTTCCCATAGCTAACACTTTTCTTTTACCGTATATCATCTACACAAATGATAGAATGGTCTATAAGTCGTTTTCTTTTTTTTATTTTCTCTATGTTATTATTATTGATTTTTTTGGTTATTTTTTTTTTATTTTTTTTTCTTTAAGATTTCTTTCTTACTTTCATTTTTGTAGCATTTCCAAGACAAAATGTAAAGCGTGATTTACAAGAAATATTTTCACATATTTTCCTCTATAATTCTGGAAAAAAAAGAACAAATTAATATTTTTGTAACTATTAAAGTCTCTTGGATTTTTTTTTTATTTTTAAGGACAACATATTTTTAGACTTAATTTGACAATTCCTTTCAATTAAACTTCGTAAATTGCGTGTTGCATGATGACTGTATTTGAATATTAACGAGCGTGTTAAAGTTATTGCGAAGTATAGTGTATGTTGAATATCAGCTTGAGGCTAAGTTAGAATTGGTATTAGTTTTTATGAAGAGAGATCATTGACTCATCAAACCCAAAATAATAAATGAGTCATTTGTGCGGTTGGTATTCTACTCTCGTCAGTAATACCCTGAGAACATGTTTGGCTTTTCATTGGTCAATTAGTAAATTGTGGAATATCACGTGATCAAAATGTGTTTTATGTGTCATAAAAATTGAGAATTAGGTGTTGTTGATTTTAATCAACATATATAACTTTTACAAATGTAAAATAGAAACAACATGAACAATAATCAGCTTCTGTTTTGTTTTTGTTGTTCTTTGTTGTTGTTGTTTTTTTTTATTTTATTTTCTTCCAATTTTAGAAAGGCTACAATCATATGGTGAGGACGAAATGCCAATAATATTGTCAACTTCACTTCATTAAAATAAAGGGCGGTGTGCTTTCTTTTTAAAAATAGTTTGATTAATATTGCTATTGAATAGACAATATAACTTATAAAAGTGACAATTGGTATTACTTTACAACTATTGTTGCTAATTAATTTTATCGTCCTCGTATCCGTGTCCTTTTAACCAAGGCGGGAACATTAAATGTAACAAATAATCGCAGACGTGTCTATTCTGTACTTTTAGATTTTCTCGGGACACGTGGAAGAATGTTAATTTTATGTTAAAATATATAGAGTCAATTTACCAAAGAAAAATTGTATTTGTGTATAAACATTGCATAGGGTTATCTTATCTTATATGTTACAGACGCTCCTTCTGTACAGAATATTATTGCGTCCTACGTATTTCTATGGTTTGTGTTTAGTCCTGTTTTCATACTATAATAATTATTTCAAACATTCTCTATAAAAAAATTTTTAGTTCATTATATATATCTNATAATATTTTTTAAAACTCTCTCATTACAAATCTTTTTTTATGATAAACACTGGACTTATAAAAAGACAAGATGCTATTACAAAAATTTAATGATGTATATCATTATTATTTTTTAAGGAATTATTGAACACACTTTACAAATAGATCAATATATTGATAAAGTTAATCTATATGGTAATATAAAATCATGCATGCAAATCGAATTGCATTTTTTAAAAAAAAAGAATTTTTGTTTTCTTTTTTTTTAATCGTAACATATTTTATTTTTACTTTTTTTTAATTTTTTTGTGGTTTTTTTTTGCAGTTCAAATAAATGAATAGTTCATTTTACAATTCGTTCACAATACGCAATAACTTTAAGCGTATAAAAATCATGATAGTACTTATTTAGAATACCCACTATCATAATATTGGAAGAAAAACCAATAGCTCAAAGTCTACTGCTAATCAAGGGTATCCCTAGAAAACAAATTTAGCTATCTCGCCCCCCTCATCCAAAGGGAACCTAAAAACTGAGAGACTCCCCCCTTACCGGAACAGTCCCTTGACACTCGCAAGGGGGGGGGGGTGACGTTTCCGTACTTAAAGAGAATGAAAAAAAAAAAGCTAAATGACAAGATAATAATTCTTGATCACTAAGAAGACACATAAGTAAACAGTTCATGAAGTTATCATTTGTGACAAGTTCTTGGATCAAATGTATCCTAATTATATAGATGAATTTGTATTTATTTATTTATTTTTAAATCTCTGTATCATGCTACGGATTACTGGAGTTGATTCCAGCCATCAATGATCACATTACCATTGTTTTACAGCAAGAGAAATGCAGTAACGCACAATCTGTAAATATTTAAGTTGTCGTTTTGAGTGGTGCGATGGTATTGAACATACTCAATACTTTTATTTATGACTCACACATAAGTGATATATAGTCAAAACTTTGTTTTAACAGTTTTCTTTTTTCTTTTGTTTTCTTTTTTTTTAATTTAATTATTTTTTATAATTATTTTTGTGTGTGTTAATCTGGTATTTTCTGAGGTTTTTTTTAATTTTTTTTATTTTTTTTTTTTAAGGGGAGGGGGGTTTGCAGAAATAATTAAATAAATATTGAATATAGTTTAAAGTTAACAAAGTCCCCAGTGAACAAATGTTATCTGAACAGTTTTTAATACAAAATTTCTTTAAAAAAAAGACAAGGACAAAACAGTCCTAATTTGTAACCGAAGCGAGAGCGATATAATTGTACATTTTTGCATTTATATATGTATATATATATATATATCTTAGGGCTGTTATCAATTACTTTAAAATGAATCGTTAACTTTTGAAAAATTACCGAACAATTAATCGATACTTTTTATTAAAGCAATAAATAAGATGTACGACTTCATTAAACTAAAAATTTCAATGGAAGTAGCAAAAACTGGAAATTCACATTTTTTAAAATTGAGATATAAGTAGTTCAATGTAATGTCATTGAATTTTAATTTTGTTATTGTTAATAAAGTAAAAACAATGTTTAATTGTTGATATTATTTTCCTTATAAATCCGCTTATTTTAAAGTTTACACTTTAAAAATCTTTCTTTTTTTTTAAAATGGAGAAGTTTGTACGTAAAAAGCAACTACTTTTAATTATTAATAATTGATTATTTAGTGATAAATCGATAATATTATTGACAAGATTTCCATAATTTTTATCGATTAAAAAAATGTAATCGATAAAAAAATTTACCTATTAATCGAGAAATAAATCGATAATTTCCGTAGCCCTAATATATATAAATATATATATGTATATATATATACCTATAAATTACATAAGGTTTAATATTTTTCTAGACTAGGGTATAAAAATATATAGTCTTCATTTTAAATGGTTTCTCAATATGTAACGTTTTTGGTTTTTTTTTTTAAAATAACTAAATATATTTTAGGTAGTCAGTGTCTATTCTGTCACCAAAATTACAGTGTTGAACTTTAATTTCATTAGATTATTATTTATTAGTTCTATGTTCATCAATAAAAGCTGAATAGAATCTCAACAATCGTTTAAACATTTGATTTTTCCCAAACATATTATGCCAAAAAAAACCCTAGAAAGTCCTGAATAAAAATATCAGTTTGCATTTATTCTTTGAGATTTTATTTTTAAGATTGACTCACATTTTTGGGCGGTGAATATGAGTGTAACTGGCTGACGGGTGTTTGTGTGTAGTGCAACGATTACTACTTTGGAATAAATATTGCAGTTACGGTAAATATAATTTTTTTAAATTTTACCTAAACTTTTGTTTTAATGTTTATTTCCTTTAATCAAGTTTTAGTTTATTAAATTAATGATACTGTAATTCTACATTTAAAAAAAATGGGAAAATATATATTTAATTAGATATGTTATTTTTTCCGTGTTATAGTTATCTTTCTGTTTATTTTCCGGTTCAGTGTTCACCAAAAATGTTAACCGTTTTTAGCGTTAGGGTATTTTTACTTGTGTTTATTGTTACAAGTAAAGCTAAAACCATTTTAATCTAATTTAATTTTTAAGACGTGATAATTTTTGTAGAATTTAAATTATGCAACTACATACCTAGTACTGTTCGAGTTCCTTCACTTAATTAAATTTTGCACAAGATATGAACTAAAAAAATAATATTGCCCGGCCCCCATGAGTATGAATTTAAAAATAATTGTCCGCCAATTATTATCACAATAGGCTACTTAACAGCTTTGCAAAGTGTTATGCTTCTACCTACACGGGAAGTCAGAGAATTAGTGATGAGTCAGTTGTTTAAATAAGAAAAAATACATTTGGGTTCCCCAGCCCCTATTAAATAAGAATTTAAATATATTTTCACCTGATACCATTGTAAAAGAGTTATGAAAACTACCAAAATTTTAATGTTTTTACCTACACGGGAAATACGAGAATTAGTGATTTTCAGATTTTATAAATCTCATATATGGAAAAAAATATTATTTGGGCCCACGACACACAGGAAATGATAATTTAAAAATTATATTCTTTTGTTACCATTGTTGGCTTGTACGAAAATACTTCCCAAAGTTTCATGCTGCTGCCTACGCTGGAAATATGATAATTAGTGATTTTCATATTTTATATAGTCCATGTAAGGAAAAAAAATATTTTTAGGTCCCGGCCCCCTTGAGTGTGAATTTAAAAATTCTTTTCCACCAATTATTATCATAATAAGCTACTTAACAGCTTTCCAAAGTGTCATGCTTCTAACTACACGGAAAATCGGAGTATTACTGATTTTCATATTTAACGTAGTCAGTGTAAGGAAAAAACATTTTTGGTCCCCCGGCCCCCCTGAGTGTGATTTTAAAAAATATTTTCCAGCCAATTTTTGTCACAATAGACTATTTAAAAACTTTGCATAGTTTCATGCTTCTATCAACACGGTAAGTCAGTGAATAAGTGATCACTGAGTTTTTAATAAAAGAAAAAATACATTTGCCTTCCCTTCCCCCCCCCCCAGCCTCCAGAAAGTCAGAATTAAAATATTGATTTTACTTGTTACGATTGTGGAAGTGTACTGAACAATTACCAAATTTTCATGTTTTTACCTACACTGGAAATAGGAGCATTAGTGGTTATCAACTTTTATAAGGCTCATTTTAAGGGACTACTTTAAGTCTGTTTTTATATCAGAAAAAATAAATTTTGGGCCCCCGACCACCAATGAGTGATACTTAACATATTTTTTAAAAAAAAATATCATCGCGGGAGTGTACTCAACAACTCCCAAAAGTTTCATGTTTCTACCTACATGGGAAAGTGGATAAGTAGCGATTTTGAGTATTTAAAAAATAGTGTTTGGACTCCCAGGCACAATGAGTGTGATTTCTAGAAAAACAATTAACGCCTATAATCGTTACGAGAGGATACTTAACAATTTACGAAAGTGTCATGTTTCTATCTACACAGACAATTGGTTAATTAGTGATGAGTGAATTTTTAATATAAGAAAAAAAAATACATTTGGGCCCCGGACCTCTGTAAGTGATAAATTAAATATTGTTTTTGCATGTTACCATTGTATAGATGTACGAACAACTACCAAAAGTTCCATGCTTTCACTTACGAGCGAAATAGGAGAATTAGTCATTTTCATTGTTTATATAGCTCATGTAAAAAAAAAACAAAATAATGGGCCCCCTGACCCTAGGGGTGGTCACCATGGGTTTGAAAGAAAGCATATGACCTTTTCTGGGTAAAACTGGGATGTCATGCAAAAGTTCAGCACCCTTGGTCCAAAAGGTGTGGAAGTGTATTAGTAACAAACAAACAAACAAACTTTCAGCTTTATATATTAAACTAGCTAATTACCCGCGCTTGGCAGCGGTAATTTAAGATTTCAGTTAGCATTTAGAACCTGTAGACACTAAATCAAAGCCCCTTTGATATCAATCTGGATCATGATTGATATACTAAATATATTAACTAAACCGCCTTGGAACAGACGTCAGAAGTTCTTAACCTTATTAGTATTTTTATTATTTTTAAGTCATATTCGGCATCCTTCCGTCTCGCGAGACGATGGTGCATCACCGTTGGGTTGGGTTGCATTTTCTCGAGTGGCTGTGCAGTCCTATCCTTGAGTGACAGTCTTTGCCACAGTTTTTACACACGAGTTCTGTGCTTCCAAATGTTGTGGCCTTTCTCCTAGCTCTTCTGTCTGCAGCCTCCTCCATTCTTCGCTCCTCGGCTGTTATGACGCCCTCTTTGACAACTGTGCGCAACGTAGATCGGTCTTCTGCCTTACACTCCCAGTCACTTGTATGTATTTTGGCTGCTTTCTTGTCCCTTTGACAGATATCTTTAAATCGCAAGCGTGGGTGACCTGTTTTCCTCTTTCCTGAAGCAAGTTCACCATATAGGAGGTCCTTCGGAATGCGGCCGGGGCTCATTCTTTTGACATGTCCTAGCCATCTCAGGCGTCTTTCACTAAGAATTGAGAACATGCTTTGGGTATTGGCACGCGTTAGGACCTCACTATTAGGCACCTTTTCTTGCCATTTAATACCAAGAATGCGGCGCAAGCATCTCAAATGGAAGCTGTTAAGCTTACGCTCTTGTGATGTATAAGTGGTCCATGTCTCGCTCCCATATAGTAGTGTACTGATGACACAGGCTCGATAGACGCACAGTTTGGTTTTCTCCGTTAGCTTGGTGTTTTGCCAGACCCGCTTATTTAGTTTAGCCATTGTTGCGGCTGCCTTGCCAATTCTGCTGTTTATTTCTTCTTCAATGGACAGTGTATTGGAGACCTTGGATCCCAAGTAGGTGAAGCTGTCCACAACCTCCAAGTTTTCATTATCGATATTTATGGTAGGAGGAGGTCGAGTGTCTTGGGCCATGATGTTTGTCTTTTTCAAGCTGATTTGCAGACCAAATTCTTTGCAGGCATTGGAGAAGCTTGACACGAGTTGTTGCAATTCAGATTCTGTGTGTGCTGTTAGGGCCGCATCATCCGCAAATAGTAGCTCTCGAATTAGGACATCCGTCGTTTTGGTCTTGGCTCGGAGGCGGGCAGTGTTGAAAAGTCCTCCATCAGCTCTGGTATGTAACCAGATTCCCTCACTGCTGTCCTTGAATGCGTATCGAAGAAGTACAGAGAAGAATATTGCGAAGAGTGTTGGTGCGAGTACACATCCTTGTTTAACTCCGCTGCTGACAGGGAAGGCCTCTGACTTAGCTCCATCGAACTGCACTGTGCCAAGCATATTTTCATGGAACTGTCTGATGATGGCAAGTAGGTGAGGGGGACAGCCAATTTTTGCCAGTATTTGGAATAGCCCGTTGCGACTGACTAAGTCGAAGGCTTTTGTAAGGTCCACAAATGCAATGTATAGTGGCATCTGCTGCTCTCTGCATTTTTCCTGGAGCTGTCGTATGGAGAACACCATGTCTATGGTAGACCGACCGGACCGGAAACCACACTGAGATTCTGGATAGACGCGGGATGCTAGGCTTTGTAAACGTGTTAGTATAACGCGGGCAAAGGTCTTTCCTACAATACTAAGGAGTGAAATGCCGCGATAATTATTGCAATCACTCCTATCACCTTTGTTTTTATATAGTGTCACTATATTTGCATCCTTTAGGTCTTGGGGGATGTAGCCCTGTTCCCAGCAGAGGGACAGAATCTCGTGCAATGGTTGGAGTAAAGCTGTCTTGCCACTCTTTAGAACCTCTGGTGGTATTCCATCATTCCCAGGCGCTTTTCCACAAGCTAGACTGTCAATTGCTTTGCTCAGCTCTTCCTGTGTGGGCACGACATCAAGTTCTTCCATGAGTGGCATATCTGGGATGTCATCTAGAGCGGTGCTGGAGACTGTGGTAACTGTTGAATACAATTCCAGATAATGCTCAACCCACCGTTTTAGCTGTGCTGCCTGGTCTTGAATAATTTCTCCA
>MUZC01000397.1:931341-959928 GCA_002072015.1 Radix auricularia | reverse complement strand
TAGACAGACTCTATAAGGTCTGGTTAGCCACCTAAACTAAACTTACTGCCACCTATACTAAACTTACTGCCACCTAAACTAAACTGACTGACACCTAAACTAAACTTACTGCCACCGAAACTAAACTTACTGCCACCTAAACTAAACTTTCTGCCACATAACACAACTTCCAGCCACCTCTCTAAACTCCAAGGCACCTAACTGACCTTATATCTCCTTACAAATCTACCACCTCAAATAGCACATTATAAAGATATTGATAAAAGTTTATATTTAAAAAAATAACACTAAGAAATAGAAGCCTCAATTGTCTTCTTCAGTTCCCCTGGGATTGTCTGGTTCCTTGGCTAGTGTGGGGACTAACGGGAGAAGACGCGACCCTTCTCATCCCCTTGTCACGTATGAACGGTGCTCAAAGTAGTTAAGAATTCTCTACTAGTGCGCATGCCATAACCAAATTTAGACGGGAATTCCCAAAGGTAGGAGGAGAAAGGGAAATGTAACTTTATGCATGGTGGTCTTTGATGACTCCACCATGGGACATGCTGTTGGGGGTGAAACTGAATGGACACTCTTATCCTGAAAGTTCGAGAGATAGTTTAATGATTTTTTTTATTCCCTTCCCTTGGCGAAATGTTAATTTATATTGTAATGAAAATTTTATATATAGCCAGAAATAAAGCTTTCAATGGGTACAGCAAGGACAAATATTCTTCCTTCACTACCCTTCTCATTCTCTCTGTCTTTCTAGAGCACTTGATGATGTAGACAGACTCTATAAGGTCTGGTTATTGTGACAGATAATTTTTATTATGCAAGCAATATTGTATGACGTCATATGATTCTTTTAATTGACTGCATTTTAATGACTCAGGAAATTATTGTTAGAAATTAGACAATGAATGAACATATTTATTCTTGTTCAGATTAACGAATGTAATTCATGGCTAGAATTTAAAAAAAACTGATTCCATTGCTGGTATCTAGATTTTCTAGGTGAAGACATTGACTATAAATATAAATAGGACTATACAATTAAAAGGTTTATTTATCTTATCGTATCTGTGACAGACGCTCCTTCTATACACCAGGTTATTTAGAAAGTACATTCATGGTTTTAATATTAAGTTATTCAGTCCTCATTGTCGGAAGTGGGAGAAGTCCATGTCGAACAAATAACAGTAGCCTTAGAATCTTAGAATCGCGGGGGCGCCAACGGTAAATAAATAAAAATTTAAAAAGCGACATTTTGTAGGTGGTCGGATCAAAAACAAGCGCCGACAAATACAGAATAGCTGATAGTACATTAGTGTTTAGCATTAACTTTAAATTTGGCGACACTATCAAATGTCATACAAGTGATCTTCTTGTCTTGGGAAAACTATCAAATGTCATACAAATGGGCTTCTCTGAGACACTATCAAATGTCATACAAATGGCCTTCTTGGGGACTTTATCAAATGTTATACAAATGGCCTTCTTGGGGACACTATCAAATGTCATACAAATGACCTTCTTGGGGACTCTATCAAATGTCATACAAATGACCTTCTCTGAGACACTATCAAATGTCATACAAATGACCTTCTCTGAGACACTATCAAATGTCATACAAATGACCTTCTTGGGCTCCCTATCAAAAGTCATACAAAAGGCCTTCTTGGGGACTCTATCAAATGTCATACAAAAGGCCTTCTTGGGGACCCTATCAAAAGTCATACAAAAGGCCTTCTTGGGGACTCTATCAAATGTCATACAAAAGACCCTCTTGTCCGTATGCGCCAATCCTGTAGTCTGAACAATAGCGTGAGATTCTCAAGACCATTTCTTCCTAACCTACTTGTGCTTCACTGAACAAAATATATTCTATTCCATGGTAAGACATGTTCCGTGTTCAAAATGTCTTCGATGTCTCATTTCTGAATATGACAATCACAAGAGCCCGATAAAGTCGTCTGAGGAATTCCAAGTGCATTTTCTGCAGGCGGGTGTGGGGTGATCTGTTTTCATTTCGAGCTGACTTCTCCACAACACATCTTCTGCTCAATTAGTCACTCGAATTTCCTCGCGCAGCCTCGGCAGCGAGGGATATTGTTAATTATATGCCTCATAGATGCTGGAGAATTTCAAATATTGCAAGGATTTCGGTCGGTTTGTAAATGTGTGTGGTTATTGTGGGTGATAGAGAGAGAGAGAGAAAGGGAGAGAGAGGGAGAGAGAGAGAGTTAGAGAGTTAGAGGGAGACAGAGAAAAAGCAAAGGACAAAGAGAGCGACAGAACGAGAGCGAGTTACTGAGGGATAAAGGCAGAGAAGCATAGATATATATATATATATATAGATAGATAGATAGATAGATAGATAGATAGATAGATAGATAGATAGATAGATAGATAGATAGATAGACAGATATATAGATAGATAGATAGACATAGATAGAAATATATATATAGATAGATAGACAGAAAGATAGATAGATATATATATATATATAGATAGACAGATAGACAGATAGATAGATAGACATATAGATAGATATATAGATATATAGATAGAGAGATAGACAGATAGACAGATAGATAGATAAATAGATAGACAGATAGATAGACATATAGATAGACAGATATATAGATATATAGATAGGCAGATATACAGATAGACAGATAGATAGATACATAGATAGATAGATAGATAGATAGATAGATAGATAGATAGATAGATAGATAGATAGATAGATACAAAGAGAATATTATTATTGAGTGAGATATTTAGATAATATTAATTCTTTCTGACCTGAATTGTTTTGTTTTAAATTCAAGTTTACCACTCGCTGTGATTGGCATTCCCATAAAATGATAGGTTTATTTATGTTAAAAGTCCTGTGGTTGGTATGTTTTATCCTGTGATTGGTATGTTTTATCTTGTAATTGGTATATTTTATCCTGAAATCACACATTTGAATAGTTAATTTCACGACGGCAATAATTTACACAAAGGCGTCACCAGGGTTGGTGTCACTCAGTGTGGTAGCTCATGGTGTCACCCAGTGTGGTAGCTCATGATGTCACTCAGTGCTGTAGCTCATGATGTCACCCAGTGCTGTAGCTCATGGTGTCACCCACTGCTGTAGCTAATGATGTCACCCAGTGCTGTAGCTCATGATGTCACCCAGTGCTGTAGCTCATGATGTCACCCACTGCTGTGGCTCATGATGTCACCCAGTGCGGTAGCTCATGGTGTCAACCAATATGGTAGCTCATGATGTCACCCAGTGCGGTAGCTCATGGTGTCACCCCTCACGACGTATCCCATAGAGCCTTCCAGTATTAAATAACGGGAACATACAGAATTTTACGTTTTTGTGTAACTCTGTTGTGTTCGTGTCCCCGGTGCGGTCCGCACCACCCCGCACCACCTAGTGGCGCCCATGAGTGCACACCAATAGTCAGCTGATGGTGATTACTTCAGTTGTTCACCCTAAAGTACACAAGACGGACTAAGACAAAGAAAACAGAATCCAGACCTCCGAGGAGAAATTCGATCAATCACCCGTCTTATTAATTAGGTTAGTCTACGCATAATCCCTGGTCCAAACTACGACTCCCCACCACCATCCTCTCCCCACCCGCACTGCTGATGATGGTGACCTATCGCACTGTGACACCCAGGAAGGTGAATGGGTAATTGGAAGAGGTCATGCGCGTACGGAAGGCTAAACAACATCCGGGTCATCAAGACGAGATCACGACTGCAGCCATCTAAGGGCGCGGTGTCGTTTGCCTCTGAAAGTTAAAATTATCATTTACTGCGGGATGTCTTATCTTTCTTTTCTGTTTAACTCTGTTCTTCTCCCGATCAGTAATCTCGCTAAACTCAGATAGCCTTCCTATTCTCACAATGAATAAACAAATACTGTTTGCCATGTTTTCGCCTATCTATGGGAGCTGTTAGAAGAATAATCATGAGTAGCGAGTGGGTGCTAATATATTCGACAGCTATAGAATATTTGAAAAAATGACTTGAACGACTTTAAAAATCTTCACGAACTGTTTCCAAAATAGACAAAGTTGGTGGCAATGTGTGCGAGATTTTAATGCAATTTGAGATGAGTCTTTTGGGTGAAATGTAAATTTTTTAATTTAAATAAAATGACAAAAATCCTTCAATAAGTAGATCTTAATCTTGCACATGCTGTACATTACATGAGCTACCCATTTACTGCTTGCCACTCCATTATTTATAGGAATAAATATTTTGTTGTTGCTGAAATTTAAGCATTTATTTATTATATAAATGCTTCCTTCAGAAATAAATAAAATAACCTAAGAAATTATGATACCTTTTTAACAAAGTCAGCCACGGTGACATTACATCTAGTCTTAACACATTAACAGGATATTTACACATCTGTGAAAACAATATCTAGTTATAATATAAACAACAAAATTTTAATCTAAATTCACCATGAGACGGCATGAGAATATGTAGTTGCTGTTAAGTAATGCGTTGGCAAAAGATTTAGCCATACCAGAAAATCAAAACAAAGTCATTTGATGGAAAAAATTTATTTATATTATTTATGTATCTTTCACGTTGAAGGGATTTGAGCTGTGTTTTTTTTTAAAACTATCGAATATTTTCAGTTATCATGCCATAGATTTATTTATGTAAAACCTAAAAATGCAATTGCACAGTTAACTTTCCCACAATTCAAAAATTACTTAGGTCACAGATCTTGAATTGAAGCCATTTGTTTTCTTAGATTTCCCTAATGTGGCCCGAAGATAAGGGCAAATGACGTCATCGATACAGCACAGTGAGTGTCTTTTCTAAGCGCATCTTTTTTCATTAGTTCACCTTATCGCAGTAAACAGAATCTCAACTAGAATGACATTTCATTCACTATAGAGCTCAAGTTACCGGCTGTATCCCAGTTAATCCCAGGACCTTCAGGGACATTCAGGGTTACCTGGCAGACATTGAGGTAAACTGATAGATGCTGTACCACAAACATGGGGACATTGATGTAAACTGATAGAAATGCTATATCACAAACAATGTTCCCACACGTGTGCTTGTCGGTGTGAATAAAATGACATCAACGAATCTTCTGTAGTCATGGTGCCATATGACAAGTCAAGGAGAGCGAGATCAGCTAACATTCTAAGGGCCAGTGATTGGACATCTGCTTGCTTCTATTGGTCAATGTCCTATTCTTGCTCGGTGATTCTCAAAATAAATCTGTAAGTGTCTGGGCATAACCAGAGCTGCAGGGCGCCATGCCGAATGTTTGTCCATCACGACATGTCTACTTTACGCGTTGACATACACTGACAGGCATTGACTGACATTGACAGGCATTGACAGACAATGACAGGCATTGACATACATTGACAGGCATTGACAGACATCTACAAGCATTGACAGACATCGACAGGCATTGACATGTATTTACAGACATTGAAAGGCATTGACAGACAGGGACAGACATTGACAGGTCTTGACACTTATAGTCGTTATGCTTGGTCTATAATTGAGTAAATACCAAGCATGGCTACAATACTTTGCTTTTATGCGAATATAATTTATTTTTTATGTGCATTTTTTAAATGGCGAAAAATTCATAAATAAATTTTGCATACTACCGTAATACACAAAGCAAGATATGTGGTTTTTTTGTATGACTTCAGTCACTCAAAGTAATATTTTATATCTATAATGCATCATTTATTTCACATTTTATGTCTATATGTTATTGGGAACTCTGTACAATACCTTGGTCAGATTTTATGTCTACGTGTTATTGGAACTCTGTACAATACCTTGGTCACATTTTATGTCTACGTGTAATTGGAACTCTGTACAATACCTTGGTCACATTTTATGTCTACGTGTTATTGGAACTCTATACAATACCTTGGTCACATTTTATGTCTACGTGTTATTGGAACTCTGTACAATACCTTGGTCACATTTTATGTCTACATGTTATTGGAAACTGTGAGCAATACCTTGGTCACTTTTAATGTCTACGTGTTATTGGAACTCTGTACAATACCTTGGTCACATTTTATGTCTACGTGTTATTGGAACTCTGTACAATACCTTGGTCACATTTTATGTCTACATGTTATTGGAAACTGTGAGCAATACCTTGGTCACATTTTATGTCTACGTGTTATTGGAACTCTGTACAATACCTTGGTCACATTTTATGTCTACGTGTTATTGGAACTCTGAGCAATACCTTGGTCACATTTTATGTCTACGTGTTATTGGAACTCTGTACAATACCTTGGTCACATTTTATGTCTACGTGTTATTGGAACTCTGAACAATACCTTGGTCACATTTTATGTCTATATGTTATTGGGAACTCTGTACAATACCTTGGTCACATTTCTATGGGAGGAGATTAGAATCTCATTATATGTAATAATTCTAAGTAAATGAAACAAAATACAAATGCAACGAAACGAAGCAAGCTTATTTTCACAAGTTTATTTTAATGTGAGCTTTCACTTATCTGTTTGTAAGATATTTCAATCCCCAACGATTCTACTGATTTTAACTTTTGTAGTTTAATATAAATAATTTACTTGAAATATCTGGTTAAATCGAAATTTAAGTCAAATGAATGTAGTGCTGTGTGTGTGTGTGTGTATGTGTGTGTGTATGTGTGTGTGTGCTTGCGTGCGTGGCATTGAGTAGAATCAAAGACATTTATCTGTCCCAATGGCGTATAGTTTGTCAAATGACAATTTCAATGTGCACGCTAACACACCAAACTAACTATTCCGAAATCCTTTTCACGTTGAATACACAAAGGGTATCGATGAAACTTCATGGCCATTGTCCTTGGGGCTGTTGTCTTTCATAATAGAGTAAGGGAGTAACAATTATTTTAAAAAAAGAACAAAAAAAAAACGAATACATGCAAGAACCTCTGAGAACCTCTGTCGGACCCCTTCAAATTGTGTTCTTAGCGGCACATCCGTGAAGGAAATTGCGTTATTTGCAGTGGCCGTTTAGGAATTCCAGCGCGCATTTCATTCACGTCGCGAGGAAGAAACGAGAAAATAATGGAATCAAACGAAAGCGCCAAGATATACCGCCGAGATAAATGATGGACCTCGGATTGGATGGGTTTACGACTGATTCTCACTGCTCACTAAGAGAACCCGGATTTAAGATGGGTCACGCCTCCATGAAGTTCTCACTGAACAACTTTTTTCGGAGCGGTGATCTCGTTACTCATTTCCCAGTTGGATGTTCAGACTTTAATATTTTTCAACGCGGAGATCAAATTTAATTTCGAACGCTCAACTACATTCCTAAGCAAGATTTAACGAGTGGGGGAATAATTTGCATAACGGAGTTTAAACTTTTGTAATATGTAAAAATAAATTAGGGACCGGAAGTAATTGTATCAGACGATGTACGATGGTCTGACTTTAAAATCAACCAGGTTTAAAATTACGTGACTGTGAGCAGCCAGGTCTATGACTTATTAAATCAGTCAAATGTAGATTATATAAATGTAGATTATATAAATGTATATTATATAAGTGTATATTAAATAAATGTAGATTATATAAATGTAGATTATATAAATGTAGATTATATAAATGTATATTATATTAGGTTTCTATTCCTTCAATTGCTATTTTAATAATATATACAGCAAACTTAAATTGGACGTATTATTGAGATGAAAATATATTCCAGAAATCCATTCATGTATATATGTATATATATATATACAGGGTGAAAAAGGGAACATTTTAATCATTCAATAAAAAAAGTTATTAATTTTTATACATTTTAATTCAAATTTCAAGTATGCTATTTAATAAAAACGAATGGAGTTAATCATTTCAACAAATTTTGTTCTTATGATGCCATCCTGGTCGCTTTTTTGTGTGTGTCACCCTAAATTTATAAATTTTGATATTCTACTAAATTATGAAGTACACCAATTGTGATTTGGTTAATGAATGGAGACTTAATATTAAAACAATTAAATCAAATTAAAAGTCTCTAATAACTTAAAAATCAGTTTCGTCACCGTGGATTATTTTTATTTTCACGGGGCGTCAATTCGACAACACAAGAACCGCTGAGTGACGTCAGAGACGTTCCACAACCTCTGCACAATAATACCGCCATACAACCTGACGATTCGTGCCACCAAACAAAATTTGTAACCAAAGAATTAGTTTACTCTAGGTTTTCCTGGACAAATTACTTGTTAGTACTCACAGCAATTCAGGTTACAAATACTGGCGTCAATGTTTCTTTTTACATACAATTCTCAATCAGCTGCTATTAAAACATTTTCTCTGAAATCTCCGACCTCCGCCCCAAGGCCCTAACTGTTTTCTTAAACGCAACTCAAAGCTGTGAACATATTTATTTATTAAAGCTTTACAAAAATCATTATCGCAGACACCTGACCATATCAGAGGAAACAAACAACTTTAATGTTGGATCGAACTGATGCCGAAGCCGGTGTTATGCGAATTTCAGTTCTTCTAAATTTCTGTTGAACTAAATTTCTTTTGTAATAAATTTCCGATGTACTAAATTTCCCTTGCACTAAATTTCCGCTGTAACAAATTTCCTTTCGACCAACGCGTTTTGTCGCCTGAAGTCCTTTCTAAGACAATGGCTTACGTTTGAGGTAGATACTGTGACAACGAGGCTGTTGAAATAAATCTATGACGTCATTTAGTTGGTAGAGTCACCGCTCTAATACATTATCAAATAGAACAATACGGCGGTTAATCAATGGGAATTAAATCATACTAGATGCCCGCGACGTAGCATACGCCGCAGATTTGCTCATAGATAGTGCAAAGTAAGTAGAGGGGGTGAACAGACACAAAAATACATCACGAGGAAAACAGTACAACGCGAATGAGCCTAGGGGACGGGGATAACTGCGACGCATTGTTGATCTGGAAACATGTGCACTGTGGTTAGCCGCTTGCCACCCCGTACCGCCCTAGCTTGCCAACCATAAACTAATTGGCATAACCTGACTACGGTCATTCGTCAAGCTTATTCCCACTCGTCTTGTGCTTGTTATGGTGATCGAAAAGATAGTGGGAAATGAACGGGCACAAACATTTTCGAAAATTAAAAAAATGTATTGTCTTAGCTGGGGATTGAATCTGCGATTTCCGCGTATTAGGCGAATGTTATAACCATTACACTACGAAATACATGTTATTTTGTTGCTCTGAAAGAACACAGTAATTGACTTCAATTCAACAAAATTTTGAATGTTTACTACCTTTTCTTGCAATCTGATTGGTCGGTGGGGTCAGAGGTCAGACAGCTTGCTACGTGTTGTTCGGCATGGTCGGACCATGTAGAGAATTATAAATATAGATTCTATACATTAGTGGTGATACCTTCCCCAACAATATATTCGATCAACAAATAAAAAGTCGATGAACTAAAAATCACATAATTACCGTTAAACTTTTTTATATACATTTTAACGAACTCAGAAAATTGACTTTTTTCTGTTTATCCTTAGATCATTATGTTCAGATTTGGTCAAATTACTGATTACCTAAACACAATACTAATAGACGAGTCATTTTGAATGTGAATGTGAACATAAAGGAGATGACCTTTTTCTCAGTAAGATGTAGTAGTGACTGAGATCACTCTGTGGTTACGGTCCTAGACTTGCAGACAAGACTGTTACATGTCGACTAAGTAATTAACTTCTTAAAGAAGAAAAAGTTGTTTCCCAAATTTATGACAGACATTTATTAGTATTATTTTTATTATTATTATTTCAATAACGTCTACGAAATTATGGATTTATTTACAAAAATAGGAATTCATTGAACAGTGGTTGAGTGTCATGCACCCTTGGCAGGTGTACCGATGGTCAAAGGCTCGAGTCCATGTGAAGGCAAGTATTTGTTACCGGGCCAAAGGGTGCCGCTGAGTCCACCCAGTTCATAATGGGTACCTAACAATAGTTAGGGAAACAAAGGCGGCTGGGTGATGCGTGGAACAATGATAGCCGTGGTCTGTAAACGTTGCCAACAGGACGGCATGGTCTGTGGACGCAATAATCTTTTGCATGGAGGAATGCTTTCATGATTGTATTGAGAGAAGGACTTTTTTTCAATAGTACTTTTACTCCGAATTTGTGGTGTGTGTGTGTCTGATGGTAGTGGTGGGGTTATATTAAGAAGTGAGTTGAAAAAGATGTTTTGGCTGAATACAAGCTGCCTTAGCTAAATCAGGACCTGATACGTCAAGGATGACAAAAGTCTGCTGACGTAGCAGATTAGCCTGATACGTCATGGATGACAAAAGTCTGCTGACGTAGCGGTTTAGCCTGATACGTCATGGATGACAAAAGTCTGCTGACGTAGCAGATTAGCCTGATACGTCATGGATGACAAAAGTCTGCTGACGGAGCCGTTTCGTCGTTGTTTCAATGCTGTAAATAAACATGACAATTAACATGTTTTTAAATTTTTTAAACAGTAATCCATCTAATCGGACCAATGTTAGAATTGGGAGATATATTACAATGAGACAACGCGAGGTAAGCTAGGCGGAGGTTATGCCGAGTTTATATCTCGTCTTAAATTTCTTGGCGTCCTTTAGTCACAATTCTAGGACGACAGAGACTACGATGGCCGTCATTTGTATCAAATAATACTTTAAATGGTCTCATTACTCATACAACGATCATCCAAAAAACGGCAATTAGATTAGCATTACAGAACGGGGCTGCTTCAGCTGGTCTAATTATAGATACATAAAACTAGGACTTGTATAAGTTTGGGGAATATTAGGAGGATAAGTTTCAAGGAAGATGGGGCGAAAGTTTGTGACATCAGGGGCAATAATCATATGCTAACTCGTGATGTTGAGTTATGGTTCCTCTTTGTCAGTGAGTAACAGAAGGTTGAAAAGAGTGGAGGGCAATGAGACAAGTTTTGGGAAATAGCCGAGGGGGGAGGGGAGAGAAATGATGGGTAAAGGGCCTCAACGAATGGCAATATAATAATAACAGGAATGAAGGGAATATCAAGTAACGAAAGAAAAGAATAGCAAAGGAAAAGAGGAAGTGTGATGTAATAATGGAATATATGTAACACGAAGTAACAAAGAAAGAGAGGGAGTGTGACGTAATCTAGGAATAGATGTAACACGAAGTAACAAAGAAAGAGAGGGAGTGTGACGTAATCTAGGAATAGATGTAACAAAAAATAACAAAAAAAGAGGAAGCGTGATGTAATATAGGAATAGATGTAACAAAAAGTAAAAAAAAAAAAAAGGGTTACAAGGAAGTAACCTTTTGAAGTGAAAACAAAAAGATGTCAGTGTTACAGACAAAGGGTATCATATCAAATGAGTGAAACGTTTCCTGAATACACAAGGGCGACACCACAGAACGTGGATGGGGAGATACAGAATGAGATTCCATGGATGGATAAGCGGATGAAAAGAAAGGATTGAAATACGAGATTATTCCCCCCCCCCACCCCTGAGTCTTCTATTTCTAGGTGTATGTGTTTGCATGAAAGTGTGTGTGTGTGTGTGATAATGTTAATGTGTGAGAGAGAAAGAATACGTTTGTAGTTGGGCGCAAATAGTGAAAGTGGGAGATAGATAGATAGATAGATAGACAGACAGACAGACAGATATATAGATATATAGATATATAGATATATAGATAGATAGATAGATAGATAGTTAGATAGACAGATAGATAGATAGATAGATAGATAGATAGATAGATAGATAGATAGATAGATTAGATAGATAGATAGATAGATAGATAGATAGATAGATAGATAGATAGATAGATAGATAGATAGATAGATAGATAGATAGACAGATAAGAAGATTCTAATGATAGGGTAAGGTTGTAGATGGAAAGATAAAGTAACGGCGTGATGGGATTAGTGATTGGGGAAGGAGACAAAAGACTTAAGTATAAGAGAGAGAGAGACAAAAAAGAGGAAGAGAGAGAAGAGAGAGAGAAAGAGAGAGAGAGTGAGGGTGAGGGGGACTGCAAGCCGACTGCCATCGTTCGCTCTGTGATCAAAGTTGACTACAGTGTGGGGGGTGGGGGTGGGATGAGGTTTCAGGTGTCCGTAACACGCTTAGCGGCATCTCGTGGTCCAAGATTTCTTGTGTGTTGATGTTTGGATTTTATCCCCTCTTGCGGAGCTCGATCATTCCTCGGATGGATTCGATCTCGCGTTGGTGACTTGCTTTTTACTGTAATATTTGATTCAGTTGCTGGGGTTTTTTTTTAATAAAAAAAAATCTTTAAACGATTTTTAAATGATGGTTCTAAATATTTCCTGCAGTGACGGATTGGATTTTTCTTACATCTGTCTGTTACAAGTTATTAAAACTGGTAAGTATTGTATTACATCTGTCTGGGTTCGACCAATGGTGAGATCAAAGGTTCTCATAATTTAGTTTCAATGTACGTCGATTAACACATCCTTCAAATCAGATCAAAAGTTTATCTCCTCACAGAGAATTAAGTGACAATTAGGTCTCCCCGCTCTGTTCCCACAGCCCCTACCCCCCCCCCCAACACACACACAAACGTTTTAATTATGCGCATGCATTCGTCTATTAATATCAACGTATTTGAATACCTATTTCTTTTTAAAATAAAGCAATAATTTAAGAAGAGAAAATAAAGCAATTTTTAATACAGAGAAACAAGATTTCTTCTTTTTCCTTTCTTAGTAAGACGACTATACACAATGAATGTAACTCTTTCTTGTTCAAATCTTCGATGTGAACTCTTTCCATTATCCTTTGGGCTAAGATATTTTTATTGGCTGTTGACTGACATGTTAGATATAAAAAATCATGTTAAGCCTGGTACCTATTGGAATTCAGGACGTGTTAGCGCATTTTCGTATTATGTATCAGTACTTATGTTAGATATCAGAATTATGTAGTTATCAGTAATTGTGTTTAGATTTTAGACATATTTTTATGAATTTTCTTGTGTAATGAATATATATACCTGACATTTTTTAAATTTAAAAGTCATTTCTTTACATTAAAAAAAATAAATTATTTTCTCTTTAATCCAACTACAAGTCACCACAAATGATGACGTAAAACTCTCTAAACTTTTACACATATTCTAATGACGTCAACTAAAAAAAACAACTAATTCTTTTGCACCCTTTCGCACCACTCTTCAATGCTTGAAGAATTATGCATTCGACTTCCGGCAATGGCAGCCGTTCCCTGCGCTAGTGTTACCTCTCGATTCGAAATATTTTTTGGTAGTTTTAACGGGGTTTTTAAACGGATCGAGTAACTGAGTGTTGATGCACAAATGGCAGGTCAGGGCATACAAAAAACATATATACATCATGGGTCTAGGACTTATGGATGCTGTGATCAAGGGTGATGACGGACGGACGGACGGACGGACAAAACGGGTGCAATAGCGATTTCGACATCTCGAAAATGCGCTAAAAATGTAAACACAACCCTCAGAGTTGATTGATACAATACTTCTAAACGAATTTTAATATAATTTTATACTTATAGATATACATACATATTTGGGCAGCCTGCAGTTAGGGCTTGCCAGTATGAGTTTCTTATATTTACTCTGTATGGAGTCTGCCTTTTGGGGCTCTACAATGGACAGAACATTTGACAAAAGAAGACCCACTGCACAGTTTTTGAATTAAAAGTCTGTCTAGAGTTTGGTAGACAATATAAGTCTGACAAAAGTTTAGGAGACAATGTGATGGTAAAAGTCTTTATGGAGTTTAGGAGATAATGCGGTAATAAAAGTATGCCTAGAATTTGGGAGATAATGCGGTAATAAAAGTATGCCTAGAATTTGGGAGATAATGCGGTAATAAAAGTATGTCTAGAGTTTGGAAGACAGTATGGTAATAAAAGTATGCCTAGAGTTTAGGAGACATTGCGGTAATAAAAGTATGCCTAGAGTTTGGGAGATAATGCGGTAATAAAAGTATGTCTAGAGTTTAGGAGACAATGTGGTAATAAAAGTATGTCTAGAGTTTGGAAGACAGTATGGTAATAAAAGTATGTCTAGAGTTTGGGAGACAGTATGGTAATAAAAGTATGTCTAGAGTTTGGAAGACAGTATGGCAATAAAAGTATGTCTAGAGTTTGGAAGACAGTATGGTAATAAAAGTATATCTAGAGTTTGGAAGACAGTATGGTAATAAAAGTCTGCCTAGAGTTTGGGAGACAATGTGGTAATAAAAGTCTGTCTAGAGTTTGGAAGACAATGTTGTAATAAAAGTCTGCCTAGAGTTTGGAAGACAATGTGGTAATAAAAGTCTGCCTAGAGTTTGGGAGACAATGTGGTAATAAAAGTCTGTCTAGAGTTTGGAAGACGATGTGGTAATAAAAGTCTGCCTAGAGTTTGGAAGACAGTATGGTAATAAAAGTCTGCCTAGAGTTTGGAAGACAGTGTGGTAATAAAAGTCTGCCTAGAGTTTGGAAGACAGTGTGGTAATAAAAGTCTGGCTAGAGTTTGGAAGACAAGTTGGTAATAAAAGTCTGCCTAGAGTTTGGAAGACAGTATGGTAATAAAAGTATGTCTAGAGTTTGGAAGACAGTGTGGTAATTAAAATCTGTCTAGAGTTTAGAAGACAGTATGGTAATAAAAGTATTTCTAGAGTTTGGAAGACAGTGTTGTAATAAAGGTATGTCTAGAGTTTCGGAGATAATGTGGTTATAAAAGTATGTCTAGAGTTTGGAAGACAGTGTGGTAATAAAAGTATGTCTAGAGTTTGGAAGACAGTATGGTAATAAAAGTATGTCTAGAGTTTGGGAGATAATGTGGTAATAAAAGTATGTCTAGAGTTTGCAAGACAGTATGGTAATAAAAGTATGTCTAGAGTTTGGGAGATAATGTGGTAATAAAAGTATGTCTAGAGTTTGGAAGACAGTATGGTAATAAAAGTATGTCTAGAGTTTGGAAGACAGTGTGGTAATAAAAATCTGTCTAGAGTTTGGAAGACAGTATGGTAATAAAAGTATGTCTAGAGTTTGGAAGACAGTGTGGTAATAAAAGTATTCTAGAGTTTAGGAGATAATGTGGTAATAAAAGTATGTCTAGAGTTTGGAAGACAGTGTGGTAATAAAAGTATGTCTAGAGTTTGGAAGACAGTATGGTAATTAAAGTATGTCTAGAGTTTGGAAGACAGTATGGTAATAAAAGTATATCTAGAGTTTGGAAGACAGTATGGTAATTAAAGTATGTATTGACTTTGGAAGACAATGTGGTAATAAAAGTATGTCTAGAGTTTGGAAGACAATGTGGTAATAAAAGTATGTCTAGAGTTTGGGAGACAGTATGGTAATAAAAGTCTGTCTAGAGTTTGGAAGACAGTATGGTAATAAAAGTCTGTCTAGAGTTTGGAAGACAGTATGGTAATAAAAGTATGTCTAGAGTTTGGGAGATAATGTGGTAATAAAAGCATGTCTAGAGTTTGGAAGACAGTAACCATTATTTTCATACAGATCTCAAACCAAGACAGTATGGTAATAAAAGTCTGACTAGAGTTTGGAAGACAGTATGGTTATAAAAGTATGTCTAGAGTTTGGAAGACAGTATGGTAATAAAAGTATGTCTAGAGTTTGAAAGACAATGTGGTAATAAAAGTATGTCTAGAGTTTGGGAAACAGTATTGTAATAAAAGTATTCTAGAGTTTGAAAGACAATGTGGTAATAAAAGTATATCTAGAGTTTGGAAGACAGTATGGTAATAAAAGTATGTCTAGAGTTTGGAAGACAGTATGGTAATAAAAGTATGTCTAGAGTTTGAAAGACAATGTGGTAATAAAAGTATGTCTAGAGTTTGGAAGACAGTATGGTTATAAAAGTATGTCTAGAGTTTGGGAGACAATGTGGTAATAAAAGTCTGTCTTGAGTTTGGGAGATAATGTGGTAATAAAAGTCTGTCTTGAGTTTGGGAGATAATGTGGTAATAAAAGTATGTCTAGAGTTTGGAAGACAATGTTATAATAAAAATCTGTCTAGAGCTTCAAAAAATATGAGGTAATGAAAGTCTGCCTAGAGTTTGGGAGACATGTAAAGGCGTCTGCCTTATTAAAAATGAGAAAGGGGGAAAAGAGAGCTGTCAATTAATATAACCGTCCTTCACCTTCAAGACTGAGAGCTTATTAAGGTGAACACAGTGCACAGTGCACATTTATATTTTCTGAGTTTGTTCCCTTGAAGACCTCAAACTTTTCTTGCTTCACCTGTGGTGCAATGAGTGCTTTTCTCCTTGATGATAAGTTCGTGTGGCAACAATACATGACTCTATATCATAACACTGACTGTGTCCATACAATTTAAACAAACGTTTTGAAAACATAGCTGTACTGATTCTTTCGTAACATACAAATGTTTATATTATCTTACAAAGAACATTAAAAAGAAAACAGAATAAAAATGATTTTTATCCATGACAATTAATATTTCTATAATATGACAAGTAATGTTTCTATAACATGACAAGTAATGTTTCTATAACATAACAAGTAATCAATATAAATAATTTGCAATGTATGTTTTGTCTGTCTGTCCTTGACGCTACTATTTTTAGAAAGCAGAGTACCAAAAATACTCAATGAATAGATATATATAATTTACAATTGATGTCCCGATGACGCTACTAATTTTAGGAACTAGCGCACCAAAAATGATTCTTTTCGAACGTCCGCATAAAAATGTTTCTGGAAATAAATGAATAAAACAAAAATAATAAAATAAATGAAAATTTTATATTACTCTAGCGGACATGTCTTACGTTGCTGTCATCTCAGTAACAATGAATACATGTTAAGAAACCAATGAATGCTGTGTTTTAAAAATATTATGTCAGAAAAATACGCGGCAATGTGCAAAAAAAGTCCAAGTTTCATAGCAAACGGATACATAAATTTATAATTTAAAAGCTTAGATAAGAACAAACGATATTAATGTGACCGGCTCCAATATAAGTGTTAATTTAATTTTTTTACTGCTATTGTACTTATGACATATTGCTAAATATTGTGTAAAATTGATTGAGGATTTAAATTGTAAACGTGCAGTTAAAAAAAAAGTCATTTTGGGTCCTCTGCCCCGAGGGAATGAACATTAGGAGTCCATTGCCCGATTATAATGAGATATAGACTCTTAAGTTTTTATATACTAAGATGGGGGCTAAGATGGGACGTGGTGGTCGAGAGGTAGCGCTCTCGACTGTCATACCGATGGTCACGAGTTCGAATCCACACTAAGGTGAGGATTTGTTCTCGGGGCCTGAGGAGTCCCCGAGTCACCCAGCTCCGAATGGGTACCTAACTAGACAATAGTTAGGCGGCTGGGGTAATGCGTGGAACCCCTATAGCCGTGGCCTGTGACCGCTGCATCACTTGCCAACAGATCATCTCTCATTATCTGTGGACGCAATTATCTTCTGCATAGAAGGAGCGTCTGTATATCTAAGATAAGATAAATAGCGAGGTCAATAGAGCGCTCTCCCTACAAGCTGAGAGGCGTTGGATCTAGCCCACGTAAAAGCCTAAATAAAAATGTTGATGGATGGCTGTTGCTAAAAAGTCCTCCGCTGACCTGGAGGGGAGATGGGCACCGCCAAGGTCTAACCAAGCCCCTAGAAAGTTGAATGGTATCATTAGAACACCCAACAACCACGAGCTTATGAGACTAATAAAAAATTTTTTTTAAAGAGATGGGGCAAGATTCATTAATTTTCTCCGTAATTTGCGCCAAAACTAATTTTCATGCCGCTAATATAAGTTAAAAGGGTATTTAGGGGCCCTTGGGCCAATTCAGTTCAAGATGTTAATTTCAAAAACCTGCTCATTTTAATTTAATTTCAACATGATATATTCCGCAAGATCGCTAAAAATTGAATGAGAGAAATATCTTAAAAATGTACGAAAAGAAAAGAAAAATAAAGAAAATTTAAAGTTCAGTCCCCCATAGCCTTTTAATATGGGCTATCAAGTTTTTGTATACAACTTTTGGTTAAGATCCCTTCATATTTACAGTAGCTAAAGCATACATTTATCTTTATATAGCTCATATTAGCAAAAAATGTTATTTTTGGTCCCAGTGCCCATTCACTGTAAAATGTAAAGTTGAAAACACCATTTAATTTTTAATCTGCACAATATAGGATAAATTTGTCATTTTTTGTCGAGATCATTAATAATCGAATGGGAAATAAAAACGTAAACGTTTAAGAAAAAAAGACATTTAGTGCCCCTGGCCGCGAAGGAATGATCATTAAGAGTTCAGTGCCCTATAGTATTTTAATATTGGCTGTAAATTTTTTATATACTATCTTTGATTAAGATCCATCAATTTACACAGTAGCTAACTCTTAACTATTTTTATAGCTCATGTAAGCAAAAATTGACATTATGGGCACCCGGTGCCCCATGAGTGTTAGATATAGAAAATAATGTTGCCAGTAATCATCCAGGGAGCATACTAAACTGTCTCCAAAAGTTTCATGACGATCGGATGCATGGTTTATAAAGGACATGCACACACACTCACACAGAGAGAGATACTTTCAGTTTTATATATTTAGATAAATAATGACATTAAAGGATCCCTGGCCCAATTGGTGCAAGATGTCAATTTTGAAACATTCGTTCATTTCAATTTGGATCATATTGAATGTATTATCGATATTTGTCGAGAAAATGGCCCAGAATTCTGACTATCTATTCTGTGTAGACCCCAATAGACTACATGACTCTGTGTAAACCCCAATAGACTAAAGAAATGCTGTGACTATATGTGCTGTTTAGACCCCGATAGACTACACATGAATCTCTGTGGGGACCCCAATAGACTACAAATGTATTCTGACTCTTTTCTCTGTGGCACTCCATTGACAACTACTGTAGGAATTTAGGTATTAAAACATTACTAAAATGTTAAACCCACATTAAACCTTTATCAAACAAACTGCTGTAGCGCCCCTGGACAACCTCCCTCCCCTTTCATAGGAGTCTCCACCCCACTCCCAATCTATGTGACCCACCCCATCAGATCCTGCTCCACCCCCCNCCCCCCCCCCCCCCCCGTCATTCAGTAAGCGTTCTGTGTTTTCCTATTCCACACTCAGACCTGGTGTCTGTCATACATGACACTGGCTTAAGTTTAAGTAATAGCCATTGATTTGTTTCTGGTGGCTGTCGTGGGGTGAGGGGTGCCGTGGGGGGTGGGGGTAGCCCCTACTATGTCTGACCCTTTCTCTGGTTCTTATCCCCATAAAACGTCCTGAGATGACGCATTGGATCCGGCTCAGAGTTGGCAGCCTTGTGTTACAGGATCAACTCTCTTGTGAGTTCTCATACTTGTTCCTGGTCTGTGCATTTATTTAGCGTGGGAGGGGGGCGCTTTGAGGGTTTGCCCTGTAGGCGGTACATAAAAATACCTTGTTACGTTAATTTGTTGTCATTATCAAAGTCCCTTATAAACAGATTATTTCAGGGAACTGTGGCGGCAAGCTACAAGAAAAGCTAATTATGACAAATCCTATTGACGATATTTAATGTTCATAGATACATAATAAACTCCAAACCTTGGGTACTTCGATGTCATGCAGACGAATCGGGGCAACTTGGGGCCGGGTTACATCATCTGCAAATGTTGATAACTAGCTATAGCTACCCGCTACGGTAGGGGGGTCAGAAAACTTTTTGTGTCAGAGAGCCATAAACACCAAGTTTTTTTAAAAGTATTTATTTATATAAATGATTTACCCAACAACATCTCAACAGGAACTAAAGTTAGGTTATTTGCTGATGATTGTATAATCTATAGAACTAGTACAATTAAGTCAGAACAAGATAGCAAAATTTTACCAGATGAATTAATAAAATGGGAAACAAACTGGAGTATGTCCTTCCACTCAGAAAAATGTCAACTGCTGAGAGTAGCAAAGAAAAAGAAACAAATAAATTCAAAATATTTCCTCCATGGAAAAGAATTAACCCAAACTAATGATGCAAAATACTTGGGAGTCATAATAAATGAGAAACTATCTTGGAATCCCCATGTTAATGAAGTTATTAAAGAATCAAACAAAGCCTTAGGTTTTATAAAAAGAAACTTTTACAAATGTAATAAAGATATAAAACTAAAATGCTACCTCACCCTAGTGTGAATTTTATAATAGAATATCCATCCTCTGTATGGGACCCATCCACCAAAGAAAACACTGATAAACTAGAACAAATCCAAAAAAGAGCTGCCAGATTCATTACTGGAGAATATTCAAAACTGACAAGAGTAACACCATTAGTTAAATCATTAAACCTTGAAACACTAGAGGATAGAAGAACCAAGAGTAAATTAGTAATTATACATAAAGCGATTAATTCTAATTTAGAAATACAACACAAAGATAACTTAATACAACCCTCAAATAGACATAAGGATAAAAACACCTTTCTTATTCCATAAGCAAGAACAAACACATACAGGTTTTCTTTCTGTCTGTCCGGAATTCGGGCATGGTTGGGTTTCCTGAAGAAACCAGGAAAGCCAAAAACTTTATCATCATTTAATTTCTAATAAGAATTCAGGACTAAATACAAACCATAGATAAACATTGGACGCAATAATCTTCTGTATAGAATGAGCATCTGTAACAGATAAGAAGAAGTAATTCTGTGAGGGCCATTAATTATGTTTAAAATTAAAAATTCAAGTAAATGTGAGCAGTTTGTGTAACTTCAACATTAATATTAAAATAATTAAGTCTCTGAATTCCCTTTAGTAACATTGGTGTGCTGTTTTATTAAAAATATTTTTATATATGTAATTAATATGTAGATCGACGGAGTCTGAATAAACTTTTTAAAATTATAACCCAACATTTGTCTGAGAGCCAGATGCAGCCATCAATGGAGCCACATCAGGCTCGCGAGCCATGGTTTACCGACCCCTGCCCTACGGGTACAGAGGAAGTTAATATCCCCCCCCCCCTTGGTGCTCGGTATCCAAGAAATGAAGAACCCCTTGATTTTCATTTTGTTTCACTAGCTCTGTAAAATCATTAAATAGAAAACTTTTCAAATAACCTTGTTCTAGTGTCGATTTATTTAACCCCAGTGTTTCTCTTAAAAAAAATAATACTGATAAGAGAAGTGTGGCAAGGCTTTAATGCCCACGAGGGCACGGTTTTAATGAACATGAGCTCACGGGTTTAATTTCAATCCAGGGTGGGTTAGAATTGATTATAAAAAAATTGATTAGATTAAAATTTCTGGGTGGAAACATCCACGTCAACCATCAGTAAGTCAGTGCATGACGTCAACTATCAGTAAGTCAGTGCATGACGTCAACTATCAGTAAGTCAGTGCATGACGTCAACTATCAGTAAGTCAGTACATGACGTCAACTATCAGTAAGTCAGTGCATGACGTCAACTATCAGTAAGTCAGTGCATGACGTCAACTATCAGTAAGTCAGTGCATGACGTCAACTATCAGTAAGTCAGTGCATGACGTCAACTATCAGTAAGTCAGTGCATGACGTCAACTATCAGTAAGTCAGTGCATGACGTCAACTATCAGTAAGTCAGTGCATGACGTCAACTATCAGTAAGTCAGTGCATGACGTCAACTATCAGTAAGTCAGTGCATGACGTCAACTATCAGTAAGTCAGTGNAAAAAAGAAAATAATAATCTTAAAAATATTAATTTAAGTTTAATTACCTTAACAGAATAAATCCTAAGATAAAGATGGGGCAGAAAAAGGCGATGTGCATGACGTCAACTATCAGTAAGTCAGGGCATGACGTCAACTATCAGTAAGTCAGTGCATGACGTCAACTATCAGTAAGTCAGTTCATGACGTCAACTATCAGATCACAACTACAGGCCATGGAAACGTACGCCATTTTCATAAGTAGTGCTTTGACTGAAAAGTAGTTCTGAAAATTGTATGAATTCCTTTCTATGTAAATCACTTGACGTCTCTCACAAAATTTACAAACACGAGATTTAAATATGTGGAAAGCGTATGAGAAGTTCTTGAACTCAGTTCAGTACTTTGAACTGTTGCTAACATAACTTGAAGGGATGTTTTCGTTTCATACATTATCAACTCATGACAATCAAAGGATCATGAACTGCAACCTAACGACTACCTCAGGCTCACGAGTTGTAGCAATCTGAAGATGACCAACAGTTTGAGAATGCTGAGATTTGTCAAGGCGGTGCTGGCGATAACTCAACTCCCAGAAACAACACAAGGAACTTGATCTTCGTGAGTCTTATAACTGTCTAATTGATCACAATGAAATTTATTAATGGAAAGTTAATCACCAAAAATGTATAATCACCATGAAAGTGATCACTCGTTGAAATGTGATACTTGTGATTTCTATCTGTCTACATGCTGGTCTTGGGAAACAAAAACATCGAGAGTCTTTGAGTAGAAGAGAATCTGATTGACCACAGGACGCTGGGAGGAGGTCATGTGGACGTCAAACATCTGATTGACCACAGGACGCTGGGAGAAGGTCATGTGGAGGTCAAACATCTGATTGACCACAGGACGCTGGGAGAAGGTCATGTGGAGGTCAAACATCTGATTTACCACAGGACGCTGGGAGAAGGTCATGTGGAGGTCAAACATCTGATTGACCACAGGATGCTGGGAGAAGGTCATGGGGAGGTCAAACTATGGAGATGATGTAATGCTGTAATGGTATGAGTTAATAATTGTGATGTATTGGTAGAGATTTAATGACAGTTTGCATACGTATAAGTGATGTTAATCATTTGTGTCGTGTATAGAGTTAAATAAAGGTGTGAAATGGTGTGTAACGAATTGAAAACAAAAACGAAACAAAACAAAACATTTTACTCCGCTACCTTGTTTCTTGCATTGGCTTCATACACATTCGCACATGGACTGCAGACTGTCCTTTCTCTGTAACAACTTATTTTCTGACTAATTCCCTTCCTATCTGACTGAACTTCTCTCTGTTTACTCACCAATTCCTCAGCTACGCTCTTCTGCGGACACATCGCCCCCTTAGAATAACAAAGTTCTATGTGAACTTTTGGTTGAACAGAGATATTCGCGTTTGAAAATTTGATGCTAGTAGGACTGTAAAGATTTACAAACTTGTAATTATGTACTACCTTCAGAATGGTCTCAAGATATAGCTTTCAGATTGTTTTACCATGATAGATCAATACACTGTGCTATGACCTGGTAGATATAACTCATTTTTTTCACAAATTCGACATACAACCTCGTTTTTCTAAGAGGATTTCATCAATGTTCCATATAAGGTTCGTTGGCTCGTGTGCAAAGTAAACAAATTTATGTGCAAAGTAAACAAATTTGTGTGCAAAGTAAACAAAATTCGTGTGCGAAGTTTCACAGTATCCATTTTGTGTGCAGTATTTTAAAGAATTTGCTGCGCGGTATTGATAACCTCTCAAAATGGTCCCGCAACGACCCAACGTCGGTTTAAGGGACAGTTCAGTTCAATGACAAACTGTTGTGCGGCGTCGGTAGGATATCTGCGCAATCGCGCAGCTTAAAGGGAAAATTGGATGTTATGTATTCTCTGTTTCTACGACAGGCAATTATTAAACATTTGAGCAAATTTTTTTTTCTTCTCTTTGTGCCGTCTAAAAACGGAATTCTCTACCATTATACATTGGTAGTATTCCAACTACCAAGTCCTCCAAGACAGCATGAAAGACATAGATCTATGTCTTCGATCTTTACTTTCAAAATTAATTTAACAACATTTCTTCTAAAGACAAACGTAGGTTAGAATCTATATGTGGTGTCCCGTCAATGGTGTGGTTTTTACCATATGAAGGTTTATTTAATGCATTGATACTTATATGTATGTTATTATCTGTATGTAAATCGCTGTGATCCCAGTCTCTTACTGGTGTGTATTAGTGTATAGTGGTGTATAATGGTGTGTAAATATGTGTAGTGGTGTGTAGTACTATGTAATGGCGTTTAGTGGTGCCTAAAGGTGTTTAGTGGTGTCTAAGGTTGTTTAGTGTTGTGTTATGGTTCATACAGGGGCGGATTAAGACTGCACGGGGCCCCGGGCTGCAATCAAACGGGGGCCCTATCCAGCCAGCGTTCCATAAAATAAATGATTGCTAGCAGCTAATATAAGACTGTTATTAAAAATTAATAATGGAAAAAAAAAAAAGAATTAACAGTTTGAAGTGTTTGCCGGTATGTTACAATTCAGTGTGAAAGAAACATTTTAAAAAATATATAAACCTCCATTGGGAATGGAACCCAACACATCTTGCCTCACGAGACTATATTCTACCACACGGCCAGCGGAACTTATCAAAATTGGGAGACTTTAAAAATATAAACCATATGTTATAATATGTTCTCTTAGTGAGCCAATCAAATCAAGTTTTTCGATTATTAAGAATTATCAGGTCTGAATAGCGATCAGTTTAATAGATAAGATTTATGCATTTATTTAATTTATTGTATTTTCAAGGGTTCGTGCAAATATTTTTACACTTTTATTATTACAAAAAATATAAAGTTTGGGGGCCCCCAAAACATCCGGGGCCCCTGGGTAGAGCCCGTTCAGCCCCCCCCTTAATCCGCCATAGATTTCACAGTAGTGTGTAGTGATGTATAATGGAGTATAGTGGTATGTAATGGTGAATAAGATGTGTAGTGGTTATAGTATTGTGTTGTGATATGTCATAATGTATAGTGATATGTAGTGGTTTGTAGTGGTGTGTAATGGGTGTAGTGATATGTAAAAGTGTATTTTTGTATTCAGTAGTGTATTGTGGTGTGTATTAGTGTATAGTGGTGTGTAGTAGTGTATAGTGGTGTGTAGACGTCGCCTAAAACCTTACAAATGCCTTTCAATTAAAAATCTCCTGACATCAAGTAAAATAAGTAATTGAGCTGCCATAACTTTTATGTTATCCGAGTAGAAACACTACCGCTTCATGCATCGACTCATTAAATAAGGATTCTCCCAGCATCCTTCGCGAGGCCATCACTCGTCTTTTCATGGGGCGCGAGCCTACAACATAAAAAATATTTGAAATAAACCAAGGAGAAGAAAACAAAACAATTCTTTGATTTTATGCAGTGGAATCGAATCTACGTTTTGTTCTAGGTAAATAACACAGGGCATGGATCCAGTCTCAAGAGACGATATGAATAATTGATTCCACCCGTTCTAACAATGTTTGTCAAAAGAATCAGACCTTTTTTTTGTAACCCATTTACAAAGTTGATTCTCTGTGCGCATCATATCTGCCCTACGATATTCTTTTTTTGGGGCAACTTACTGAAAATCAAATCGTTACTTTGGGCGAGCAGGAAATGCTACAATCTGAATGATGAGAATGGAGGGACGGGGATCTGAAGAGTGATATTTTGTAAGTATTGCAATTATTTTGAAATTGTGAGAAAAGCAGACAAGTACTAAACACGACTGCAATGATATGTTTAGTTGACTAAATGAAATCTATATAAATACAAGTCTAGGCCGTGATTGGTTTTCTGACTCTTGTTCCATGCTACACTTCCGCCCGAATATTAAAAAGTCATGTTGACTTTTATAAAACTCTACTTAATAATTTTTTTATTTCTTAAATTTGAAATTTGAAGGTATAAAAATGCCATATTCACTAATTAATATATATTTTTTTAAAAGTGTATTTCAAGATAATAATATTTTGCTTATCTTATCTTATCTGCTACAGACTCTCTCATTACAGGAGATTATTGCGTCCTACGTTTATCTATGGTTTGTGATTTGTCCCGCATTCTTATTAAAGTTTTAAATCATGATAAAGTGTTGGCGTTCCTGGTTTCTACAGGCAACCCATCCACGCCCAAATTCCGGACGGGAAGAAAGAATCCTTGTATGAGTTTGTTCTTGCATACGGGATAAAAATGCTGTTTTTATCCTTAAGTCTATCTGAGGGTTGTATTAAGTTATCTCTGTGTTGCATTTCTTTAGATAATTATTGTTTTTATTTAGATAATATACCAAACAATATGTTTTACACTTTAAATATCAGAATTTTAGCTCATTTTATAATGAACTATTAGCCTTGAAGCAAAGTTTAAGTGTTAGTGGAGGAAAATCCCATGATGAAAAACAGTTTTGGTGGCATAACTAAAAAAAATCATCTTTTTTGAAACCACTTGAGCTAGAATGTTATTATTAAACCATTTATTAGGCTATATATAATATTAATTTTAATTATGAAAAATGCTTTTGAAATATTAATCCAAGTGACAAGACCATTCTGTTTCATAAACAACCCATTGTGACCAGAACATTCTGTTATATCAAAAACTCATTGTGACAATAAACAGTCTGTTATATCAACAACTCATTGTGACAAGAACATTCTGTTATATCAACAACTCATTGTGACAAGAACAGTCTGTTATATCAACAACTCATTGTGACAAAAACATTCTGTTATATCAACAAGAACAAATCATTGTGACTCTAAAGCTCCATGTTATAAATTGCTAAGATGTAACTCACAGAAATTAAGAGAAAATTTCTCGAAGCGTAAGTTCATTATCAGCCATGGCTAAAATAAAATGTCACTTGAACACAAACAACTAAATCGAAAAAAATATGGAAAACAAAATCTTCTAAAATTGTGAAGTTTCCATTATCTAAAAAAGAAAATAATAATCTTAAAAATATTAATTTAAGTTTAATTACCTTAACAGAATAAATCCTAAGATAAAGATGGGGCAGAAAAAGGCGATTTCTTGTCAACTTCCAGGTAACATCATGACAAAAATGTAATATGGAATTCACAAGAAATAGGCAGACGTCTCACCAAAAATAAATAATAATGTGATCAAGTAACACACTAAGTGTAGAATCAAGCAGATGCTAAGGGCAGACAAGTAACACACTAAGTGTAGAATCAAGCAGATGCTAAGGCCAGACCAATAGTTTGGGATACACGTTGATGGAAGAAGCTGACAAATTAAGAATGGAATACACATGGAATCAAAGGAAAAACAAAATCACAATACAGAGTTCAAGTACACATTTTCGTGGACATTTTCTGACCTCTGACAGGTTGTTAGTAAAAGGGAACAAGTTTATTATTGAAAAAAACAAAAACAAAAACAACCACAGGAAGCTTTCTGCAACACTTGTAATTTAAAAAAACAAACGAACAACAACAAAAAAAAAATTACATTCGTTTGCAGTAGGCTCAGTTGAACCTAAATATAATATTAATATGGATGAACTCATAAATGAACAGTTTCTACCAAACGCCTTAATTTTATAAACCAACCCCAATTTCCCTAGCAGACTCAGAGCTCTGCCAATATTTTCAGCAGTTCCCAATGAACACTCCCTACCACACAGAGAGCTATGTCAATGTTTTCAGCAGTTCCCAATGAACACTCCCTACCACACAGAGAGCTATGTCGATGTTTTCAGCAGTTCCCAATGAACCCAACCTACCAGACACAGAGCTATGCCGATGTTTTCAGCAGTTCCCAGCATGTCCTATGATCTGGCCTAAAATAGAAAAGATTGATCTTCCCAGCATGTGAGTACAGCGACCATCCCCACACAGCAAGACACCTTTTAGTCTTAGCTCCAAGCCATCAAATTGTGTTGTTGTCAGAGTCCAAGAATATATTGTCTTCATTGGCTTGTCTTTGGTCTCACTTCTACTTTTGACCACGGAAGTCAGAGGGCACGGTGTTTTGTTGGCTTCTGACTCAGCCTCCCCCCCCCCCCGATCTTTTTATGACTTGAAAAAGATGATTTGCTGTGGTCTCTTGAAATGTTCTAAAACGTCACGTTGAGTTTTGATACCAAAAGTTATCGTGGCTAACTTTGAGTTGTCCGGGGTAGCCAGTGCCATCGTGTGTGGTCCATGGTAGCCAATGCTATCTTGTGTGGTCCATGGTAGCCAGTGGTATCGTTTGTGACCCATGGTAGCGATTGCTATCGTGTGTGGTCCATGGAAGCCAGTGCTAACTTGTGTGGTCCATGATAGCCAGTGCTATCTTGTGTGGTCCATGGTAGCCAGTGCAATCGCATGTGGTTGGGCTAGCTATTGTTTGAAGCAGGAAATTAAAAAATACTGATTTCTGTTTCTTTATTAACCCCCTCCCCATTTTCCTTATTCCTATTTCAATTCTAAACGTATAAACAGCTTCTTCCGGTCTAATGGCGCCATTATTTCGTCACCCTACCAGCCGGATAATTTGCACGCCATATTTGATCATCATGATTTTTGCTATTAAAAGAATTGATTCTAAAACCTCCACTATTCAACCTTTTCAATCGTCTTTCGTCTTTAAAAAAAAAAAAAAAGCCAGCACACAAAAACCCCAATAACTGGGATTTCATGTGGTGGAGGGTTTAGCAAGCAGTCAGGGTTGTGATATTTCTTGACAGTTGCTACTCGGATGGTCTTAGCTAATAGAGCAGAGGTAATCTGGTCTTGAACGTTAAATAAAATTATTTGGGGGGGGGGGGGGGGGGGG
>MUZC01000397.1:890319-912818 GCA_002072015.1 Radix auricularia | reverse complement strand
CCCTCCAATGGTCTCTCTCTGTATTGCCCTCCAATGGTCTCTCTCTGTATTGCCCCCCTCCAATGGTCTCTCTCTGTATTGCCCTCCAATGGCCTCTCTCTATTGCCCTCTATTGGTCTCTCTCTGTATTGCCCTCCAATGGTCTCTCTCTGTATTGCCCTCTATTGGTCACTCTCTGTATTGCCCTCCAAAGTTCTCCTAGTGACTTACTTAATATGGAATACTGGCCTCAGTCGGTAGGCATGGCATTAACGAGAGCACGTGCGAGTTCTTTATTCGTGGTTAGCACTCACCGGTTGTCCATGTTTGGCACCTAATAGATCCAAGACTCAAAACATTGACGAGTTGTCCATGTTTGTCACCTAACAGATTTAAGACCCAGACTAGAATGAAAACTTTTTTACTTGATCTTTCCTTGTCATTCATCAAACTTACTTGTACTTGAATGAAAGACATTCTTCATCCTTTAAAACCATGTAAGGATTTTGTTTACCAACAGCGTTGGGTTTACCATTAGTGCTGCGTTAAGCATTAGTGCTGCGTTTACCATTAGTGTTGTGTTTACCAATAGTGTTGTGTTTACCATTAGTGCTGCGTTTACCATTAGTGTTGTGTTTACCTACATTGTTGTGTTTACCACCAGCATTGTGTTTACTATTAGTGTTGTGTTTACCAACAGTGTTGTGTTTACTACCAGCATTGCGCTTACCATTAGTGTAGTGTTTGCAAACAGTGTCATTTTTTCGTCAATAAAAAGAACTATACACCGCCCTTGGACTGCAGTAGTCACTCTATTCACCTGACTCAAATTAAAACATAGCCAAGAAAGCTGACCAGACGTTTAGCTTAGCTTATCAGCGTGTTGGAAATAGTTTGAAACTTAGCTGATCTTCTTGCATATTTGATATTTGATAGCAATGAATGTTTTAAAATAATTTTAAAATGAAACAAAAATGCATTTTCGGACTAAAGATAAATTGTTAGATAAGTTCATCATTGACTTTGCATTATTAAAAGTTAATTGAAATCTAAATATAATGTTGTGGTGAAAAGATGTGTAGTATATGTTTTGTCTAGGGTATTATTTGTATTTATACTTTCACACTCACAAGGACGTACATTAGTGATCTCCGCAAATGATAAACAAAAGAACCATTGTATAATATAAATGATTAACGTTTAATGTACACTATATACAATGGCAATATCTCAATATTCATTAATAAATGTGCCCCTAAGATTAAGGTATTTTAAATCTTATGGCTCGCTAATTATCATCATTACAGCTTGCCTTACGCCAAAGTTTCTATATTTTTGAATACTTATATTATATTGTGTCACGGAGTCCCTGATCATCGGCGTAGCTTGTATGTCTGCTGTGTTGGTGTGCTACGTGACTTGACCTCCTTTCGTCTCTCTGCGATGTGTATGTGAAGGCAGCTTCCGGTGTTGTGCTCCTCCCACCGCGTTGACGATGTGACGTAACAGTCAGCTGGCTCGGACTAAGCTTGTGTAAACAATGTTGGTTGCTGTATTATTTGACCTAGATAGATCGTACACAGTAGAGTGGGCTCTCACTTCTCTCCACGTGTGTTGTTGATAAGATTTCCAGCTCATACGGTCACACAGCTATGGTGTGGTATGGCCGGCATCAGCTAACACGATATAATGTGATGAGCTGAGCAGAAAAGAGCACAGGGCTCTGTGGCGAATGTGCGCGTCTCCGGCCTACTGTACGGATGTTCAATCCTACAGTTAGGGCAGATGGTAGCACTTGTTGAATTAATGGTTTACTCTTACTACCACGGATGTAGGCCTATTTGGCGAACACCTTAGACGTGGGTTCAGCAATCAATAAAACGATTTAATTTATTTACTTTATAATTTAATATCCACACACGCGGCTCCATCTATTTCCTGGAGATCGCGTGTGCAGGCACATATTATTCAAGCAAACGTGTTATATGTAAGAATATCACATGGGTCCCTACACGGTAAATTTATCCCGTGGGGTACTAAATCCATGTCAATCGAACAAAAATAAATGTCAATCTGCTATGAAAAATACATGTAATTATAAATGTACATCATTATAATAAGATTTGAGTTCACTCTTACTAGACTGGTTAGATTGCCGGCTTTTCTCCTACAGTTCAGTGATATGATCCTGTGGTGCGCTACTGTTCGATGTTTCGCCTTGTACAGTTTGGCAGTGAAAAGAAAGAACTTTGCGTTTTCTCTGGGTATATCTTCACTGGTCATGTGACTTTAAGAACTCTTGATTGGTTGCATGATGAGCGATAACCAATAGGATGAGTTCTTCCTTGTTCTTGCCCCGTTGATGAAATTATGTATCATTTATTCTGCCCACATGTTAGATTGCCAGATGGGAGTTACCTCCCCTTATCTTTCCGGTTTGATCTAGTTGGTGGGTGTTACTTGGGCTTAAGAGTCCGACATAAATTTAATCACAAATGTTATCTGTGAAAGTAGTCGCCGTTGCCTGTATCAACGTTTGTTCACCTCAGGCCTTTCATCAATAAACTTCTACTCACTCTTATCTCATCAAAATGGGATGAGTGTGTTACTTAATCATGCTGTTTAGTACATTTTTCATATTGATGTGTAGTACATGTTTCATATTGCTGTGTAGTACATGTTTCATATTGATGTGTAGTACATGTTTCATATTGTTGTGTAGTACATGTTTCATATTGCTGTGTCATATACGTTTCATATTGCTGTGTCATATACGTTTCATATTGCTGTGTCATACATGTTTCATATTGTTTTGTAGTTTCTAGTACGTTTCATATTGTTGTGTAGTTTCTAGTACATGTTTCATATTGTTGTGTAGTTTCTAGTACATGTTTCATATTGTTGTGTAGTTTCTAGTACATGTTTCATATTGTTGTGTAGTTCACGTTTCATATTGCTGTGCAGTAAACGTTTCATATTGCTGTAAAATACAATCTTCACCAAACCCTATAATCGACATTCAATTGTCCACTCTGTGTCCACCGACAGCCAAACAGATGACCTGAGAGCACGTCCACTTGTTTAACCCACTCACCCCATCCCACCCTGCGCCTGTGTCTATGTTAAATTAGTTCACTATAAAATTGTCTTCTTTTCCCCCTCTCAATTCCCATGATACATTTGCCATATTGATCTGGGTTCTCTTGTTCACAACACTGGCAACTGTAAGGAGAGACAGCAGTCAGACCAGCGGCAGTGTTACAGAAATACGTGTTTTCAAGTCAAGACCTCTGACGTCAGACCAGTGTTACAGAAATACGTGTTTTCAAGTCAAGACCTTTGACGTCAGACCAGTGTTACAGAAATACGTGTGTTCAAGTCAAGACCTCTGACGTCAGACCAGTGTTACAGAAATACGTGTTTTCAAGACAAGACCTCTAGAGACGACGATTTTTAGGACGACCTGTGCCAAAATGACGGTGCCCTTTTAACAACCCTTTGACCTCTTAATGAGAAAAAAACTAATTTTTCATTCAAACACGAATAATTTTTAAATTTTTAATTTAAACACGTTGTTGCAGAGTGTAGAGAATAGAACAAACTCTTATGATCTTAAGAATAGAACATAAAAGCTCAACAAATATTCAAATGAGATATCTTGACGTGCATAATTTGTGCATGCAATTTATTGTTCAAGCTGAAGAAATTGGTCTTAATTGAAAAGTTTTGGTGAATTTTTAAATATAATTTATCAAAGACTATACGAGTCCTAATCAACATTAAAATGATATTCAATGCGGATAAATGCAAACACTATTTAAATAGAGAGGCGTATACCATTGTTTTAGATTGCATGGTCTCTAATCTTAAAATCTTTTAGGGAAATTTAAAGAAGTTACACTCTAAAAGATTGTAAAGTCTAGTGGACAACCCCAATTAAAAGGTTAAGAGGGGACAGAATTTGTAAACAATCTTGATTGCCTTGTACAGTGACTGGTAAGCAAATTCACAATGGTTTTATTTAAGAGCCAGTCCATCGGTCTTTCTTCTATCTCTAGGTCATGCCTGAGATCATTGATCAGCACATCGTATTCAAAGGGCTAAAACAATCACACTATGTCTATTACCATACTACTCATTCTTACTTATAAAGGAACATAAAAGTCCAAAATTAGACCGCCGAAACTATGTCTTTTTTCTAAAGGTCGATGGTACGTGTGCAAAGTTGCACAGAATCCATTTTTGTGTGGCGTATTTTACTAAATTTGATGCGCGGTAATTCTTAAATGCGCAACTTATAGGAAACATTGCTCCGACTATGTGAATTTGATCTACATTTCATTGGCTTCCAATCGTTAAATCAGCCCCCCCCCCTGCACCGCACAAATAAATCATTAAAAATATAATACAATAAATTACACTCTTAGACTTTGTCGATTTGAACTTTAAAAATATATTAACAATTGAGTATTCCTAAATGTTTATGACTTTAAACGTTAAGACAATTACACGTAAGAACGGTTTCTCAAGATTCCCATAATATCTCTAGAGCCTTGTGTTATGGCTGCCAGTAATGCTAACATCATTGCCATATGGACATGAGCAGCATGTGGCCATATTTACCCATGTTCCCACGGGCAAGATTCCAGAACAGCTGCCTGAGATCTGGCCATTCAACTTGTGAACATCTCCAGGGGAGATGCAAAGAAAACAAAGAAATTTTAAAATAGAATTGTCAAAGGAAAACTTGCCATTTTTTTGGAGAATTTTGTATTTTTCCAGCCGAATACTAAGTTGCATTATTTTTATTATCAATTTAGTTATCTTTATGTAGTCGTATTGAGTTAGTTAAATACGTTGACGAATTTCCTATTATCAGAAGATGAAATTAAACGTGATTCAATGATAATGGTGGATTAAGAACGCATCCAGCATAGAAACATATAAAGTTAGAATTTTTCAAACCACATTGTTTTTCGAGCCTATGTATTGAGTGAACAAAATACATGCATTGAGCTTGGTGTTTAGTGGGGTTACAAAGTGACCCTAACAGTCTTAGCTATATTATATCACAGCCGTAGCTATATCACACTCGTAACAATATCACAGCCGTAGCTATATCACAGTGGTAACTATATCACAGTCGTAACTATATCACAGTCGTAAATATATCACAGTCGTAGCTATATTATAGCCGTAGCTATATAACAGTCGAAGCTATATCCCAGTCGTAGCTATATCACAGTCGTAGCTATGTCACAGTCGTAGCTATGTAACAGTCGTAGCTATGTCACAGTCGTAGCTATGTCAAAGTCGTATCTATGTCACAGTCGTAGCTATATTATATCACAACCGTAGCTATATCACAGTCGTAGCTATATCATAGTCGTAGCTATGTAACAGTCGTAGCTATGTCACAGTCGTAGCTATGTCAAAGTCGTATCTATGTCACAGTCGTAGCTATATTATATCACAACCGTAGCTATATCACAGTCGTAGCTATATCATAGTCGTAGCTATATTACAGTCGTAGCTATGTCACAGTCGTAGCTATTTCACAGTCGTAGCTACGTCAAGTCGTAGCTATGTCACAGTCGTAGATATGTCACAGTCGTAACTATGTCACAGTCGTAGCTATATTATAGCCGTAGCTATATCACAGTCGAAGCTATATCCCAGTCGTAACTAAAACACAGTCGTAACTTTATCACAGTCGTAACTATGTCACAGTCGTAGCTATATCATAGTCGTAGCTATATCACAGACGTAGCTATATTACAGCCGTAGCTATATCACAGCCGTAGCTATATCACTGCCTTAGCTATATCAAAGTCGTAACTATATCCCAGTCGTAGCTATATCACAGTCGTAACTATATCACAGTCGTGGCTATATCACAGCCGTATCTATATCACAGCCGTAGCTATATATCACAGCCGTATCTATATCACAGCCGTATCTATATCACAGCCGTAGCTATATTACAGCTGTATCTATATCACAGCCGTATCTATATCACAGCCGTAGCTATATAACAGCCGTAGCTATATTACAGCCGTAGCTATATCACAGCCGTAGCTATATCTCAGTGGTGGCGAACCTTTTTGGTGCCCCGTGCCCAAAATTCAAACTTAAACCAAATTATTTATATCAAGGTGCCAATAATCCAGTGAAAACCGAATATGTTGGTTTGGCTGAGATTGTTTCATTCAGGAAGTAATATTTGAGTCGCTTGCCGGTTGATGAGTCTCTGTCTGCCGACTGTGGCCCGCGTGCCTTATGTTCTCCATCACTGATATATTAGACACGTATCTCATTCAATTGATATTTAAAATATCATCATTCACGTAGATACGGTAAGTAGTGAGTGACTTTTTTTAGTTAGCTAAATTATTCTAACCAACATCACCGTTACACAGTCTGTGCTCCGTGCTGGTCAGTAGAGTCCAGCTGACCTTAATCTGCCTATTATGATGAGCTTTCTTTTAGTTGTCTTGTATATCAAGGATTTTTATTGTCAAAAATTTGGGTTTTAATGGCCTTAAAAAAACACACACACTCTTTTAAGCTATTAACTGTTACATGTATTTAATATCCCGACTTTCATTGTGATGTGTCTTAAGAACGGATCAAGGTCGTAACTCGAGGTCCCCGTGTATACATTCTTGAAAGCCTGGGACACCTTTTGGATCATTAAAACAGAATTTGGGGCTCCATAAACAGCTGAACAATTTCCATGAATTTGAGTTTGATCCAAGTGTCAGGATGATATAAACATTTCTGTTTTTTTTGTGTGTGTTTTTGTTGTGTGTGTGCGTCTGCATAATAACTTTACAAAATAATACGATCTTGTTTTATAAAACCTGCTTGTTCAAGTTTGGTGATGTGTCTTTTTAAGACGATCTTGATTTATAAAACCTGCTTGTTCATGTTTGATGATGTGTCTTTTTAAGACGATCTTGATTTATAAAACCTGCTTGTTCAAGTTTGATGATGTGTCTTTTTAAGACGATCTTGATTTATAAAACCTGTTAGTTCTTGTTTGGTGATGTGTCTTTTAAGACCATCTTGATTTATAAAACCTACTTGTTTAAGTTTGGTGATGTGTCTTTTTAAGACGATCTTGATTTATAAAACCTGTTAGTTCTAGTTTGGTGATGTGTCTTTTTCAGCTCTTCTCTCTCCGTAACAATATGAAATCCATTTTTATCAAATCCTAACCACTTCCTCCCCTACCCTTACCCCCGCCCCCGTATCACACAATTAACTTCTCCGTTTGACACCCGCCCGCCCAGTGGAAATTATCATTTTCCTCCATCTGAGGTTTGATGTTGACGATTGGATCTCAATGTGAGAAAAACGTTTTTACCCCACTCTGTGCAGTCAATTTTGAAAAAAAGCACGTGATGGTTTGGGGGAGGGGGTGCTGTGGATTCAGATTAACTTGTTTCTTAAAAAAAATTCTTTTGACCATTTCACGGCATTTGAAAGCTATATTAATAGGTGTTTCTCTTTCAAAGAAAATGGCTTGCCGGAGTGGATATAGCAACACGATAGTAGTCTAAGGATATAGCAACACGATAGTATTCTAAGGATATATCAACACGATAGTAGTCTATGGATATAGCAACACGATAGTAGTCTGTGGATATAGCAACACGATAGTAGTCAAAGGATATAGCAACACGATAGTAGTCTAAGGATATAGCAACACGATAGTAGTCTAAGGATATAGCTACACGATAGTAGTCTAAGGATATAGCAACACGATAGTAGTCTAAGGATATAGCAACACGATAGTAGTCTGTGGATATAGCAACACGATAGTAGTCTAAGGATATAGCAACACGATAGTAGTCTAAGGATATAGCAACACGATAGTAGTCTAAGGATACAGCAACACGATAGTAGTCTGTGGATATAGCTATGTCTTCTAATTTTAGAGCGTAACTTTTGGTTTTTATTTGACGACTTGGTAAAGAAATTTCTTGTTTTTGTCTGCTACCAGTCAAAACCTAATAAGATATTCAATAACAACCCAAACATCTATTTACATGTGTGTCTCGACAATGAATCAAAATGTATTCTCCAAGTTTTAGCGACATAACACGCTCATCCAGTAGAAATCAGTCCTTTAAACATATATTACAATCATGGGAGAACTATTTTGTCGCCTTCCTTCAATGACGCAATGTGACGGCGTAATATTATTACTGCTTTGTTCTATGTGGATATAACTTTGAGAACAGAAAGACTTGTTAACTTTTGTTCAAACTTGCCATAACTTCATGTATCGTATAACTAACTACTGGCCTAACTACCACACAAACTTGCCATAACTTCATGTATCGTATAACTAACTACTCGCCTAACTACCACACAAACTTGCCATAACTTCATGTATCGTATAACTAACTACTGGCCTAATTACCACACAAACTTGCTATAACTCCATGTATGGTATAACTAACTACTCGCCTAACTACCACACAAACTTGCCATAACTTCATGTATCGTATAACTTCAGGGGCGGATTAAGACTGCACGGGGCCCTGGGCTGCAAACAAATGGGGGCCCTATCCAGCCAGCATTCTTAAAATAAAATGATTGTTAACAGCTAATATAAGACTGTAACTAAATTTTAATAATGAAAAAAAAACGAACACGAAGAAATAACCGTTTGATGTGTTCGCTGTAGTTATAATTGAGTGTGGAAAGAAAAAAAATATATGCCCTTGCCGGGAATGGAACCCGACACCAGTAGCCCCACGAGCATGTACTATACCCACACGGCCAGCGCAACTTGTCGCAAATCGGAAATTTTAAAAATATAAACTATATTTTATATCATGCGAAGTGAATCAATTAAAGTTTTTCGATTATTAGGTACTATCAATACTATCATGTCTGAACGCGATAAGTTGTATAGATAGTATTAATTAATTTATTATATTTTCAAGGGTTCGTGCAAACTTTTGTACACTTTTATTATAAAATATAAAAAGTTTGGGGGCCCCTAAACCGTCGGGGGCCCGTGGCTTTAGCCCGTTCAGCCCCCCCCCCTTAATCCGCCATAGCGTATAACTAACTACTCGCCTAACTACCACACACACTTGTCATAACTTCATGTATCGTATAACTAACTACTCGCCTAACTACCACACAAACTTGCTATAACTCCATGTATGGTATAACTAACTACTCGCCTAACTACCACACAAACTTGCTATAACTCCATGTATGGTATAACTAACTACTCGCCTAACTACCACACAAACTTGTCATAACTTCATGTATCGTACAACTAACTACTCGCCTAACTACCAGACAAACTTGATGGAGGTCGACAACATCAGCTATAATAAGTTTTTGTTTAAATCCTAGGAGTCGTTAGGATTTTTTGGCTCAGTTTTGATGATCTATGCCCTGTCCGTGTCAGAAACGACGAGAGTCAAATTTATTTTAACGTTCATTTGTCTCTAGCAATCACTAGAGTAGATTATTTACCACCTTTTAAAACGATTTCCGTACTGACCTGGGAAGGCATTTTGCCAGATTTTGTTTGTTCGAAAAAAAAAATTGGAAAAATTTGAATGATTAAGTTGAATGTGTTCCTAAGATTTATGTGAATATATAACAAACTGCTGACAAACACGCATCAACCAAAGGGAGTTCCGAAAAACACTTCAGCCAAACTCAATTTAGACAAACTTCTGATAAACACTTAATGACGAACCTAGTTCTGACGAACAAACTTCTGACAAACCTACTTCTGACAAACAAACTTCTGACAAACAAACTTCTGACAAACAAACTTCTGACAAACAAACTTCTGACAAACAAACTTCTGACAAACAAACTTCTGACAAACAAACTTCTGATAAACACTTAATGACGAACCTAGTTCTGACGAACAAACTTCTGACAAACAAACTTCTGACAAACAAACTTCTGACAAACAAACTTCTGACAAACAAACTTCTGACAAACCTACTTCTGACAAACCTACTTCTGACAAACAAAATTCTGACAAACAAACTTCTGACAAACAAACTTCTGACAAACAAACTTCTGACAAACAAACTTCTGACAAACAAACTTCTGACAAACAAACTTCTGACAAACCTACTTCTGACAAACCTACTTCTGACAAACCTACTTCTGACAAACAAACTTCTGACAAACCTACTTCTGACAAACCTACTTCTGACAAACCTACTTCTGACAAACCTACTTCTGACAAACCTACTTCTGACAAACCTACTTCTGACTTCTAATAAGCAGACAGCTGAAATGAAGACTTCCGACAAGCACATTTAAAATTGAAACTTCTGACAAACGCCGTCCTTAAACATAATCTTCGGACTTTGAGTCCACACTCTTCGCAACTCTACAAAATATTCGTACTTGCCACAATGCACCTCTACATAATATTCCTAATTCCTACCATGTTTGTTTATTTGTAAGCGCAATACGCTTTAGGAGAAAATAATGTTTTCCGTGGATTTAATCACCACAAAATTAGCCATCAATTTGAGCACGGGTTAAGTCAGGTCCTAGTTTCGCCACTTTCTATTTCAAACAGCTGCTAGCTGGTGAACAACAACCACCACAAACATGAGCGCCTTCCCAGACCTGCTCAGTTCACAGGTTCGTTAGCGGGCGTGAAGTGGCTTTGATCTGTTGATTTACTTATTAAACTTCTCCAATGGGGTGCCTAATAAGGTTCCACTTATTGTCAAAGTAACCAATCATCAGTTTGTGTAAATGTTTACCACTCCTGGGTGGTCAGTAGCTTTTTTTAAAGCCAAGAAAAAACAAAAATATAAGGTATGACAAACTAAATTGTGTTTTTTGCTTAAACATATTTCAGCATTGCACACAAGTTAAACAGGTAACAACTAAACATATTAGCAAATTTGTACATATATAAATGATTTTTTAACTCATTTATACGGAATTTATATTGCAAAAGTGTCGCTGCAATTTTTATAAAGTTTCAATCAAGCGATTTAAGACGAAATGAATCAGAAATCACAAATCATGGAGATACAATCAAATTCCCCAGTTTTGGGTTAAAAATCTATCCAATTAAAAACAGGACATGAAATTCCTTCTTTCTCATTTAACACCGAGATTCTGGCTCATCAGTGCACCAGCATTGTGCTAGTCTACTGCATGGGACCGAGTGGTGTCATGTATGGGACCGAGTGGTGTCATGTAAAGGACCAAGTGGTGTCATGTATGGGACCGAGTGGTGTCATGTATGGGACCAAGTGGTGTCATGTATGGGACCAAGTGGTGTCATGTATGGGACCAAGTGGTGTAATGTATGGGACCAATTTTTGTAACTTATGGGACTGAGTGGTGTCATGTATGGGACCAAGCGGTGTCATGTATGGGACCGAATGGTGTCATGTATGGGACCGAGTGGTGTCATGTATGGGACAGAGTGGTGTAATGTATGGGACCGAGTGATGTAATGTATGGGACCAAGTGGTGTCATGTATGGGACCAAGCGGTGTCATGTATGGGACCGATTGGTTTCATGTATGGGACCAAGTGGTGTCATGTATGGGACCGAGTTGTGTCATGTATGGGACCAAGTGGTGTCATGAATGGGACCAAGTGGTGTCATGTATGGGACCAAGTGGTGTCATGTATGGGACCGAGTGGTGTCATGTATGGGACCAAGTGGTGTCATGTATGGGACCAAGTGGTGTCATGTATGGGACCGAGTGGTGTCATGTATGGCACCGGGTGGTGTCATGTATGGCACCGGGTGGTGTCATGTATGGGGCCGAGTGGTGTCATGTATGGGGCTGAGTGGTGTCATGTATGGGACCAAGTGGTGTCATGTATGGGGCCGAGTGGTGTCATGTATGGGACCAAGCGGTGTCATGTATGGGGCCAAGAGGTTTCATGTATGGGACCGAGTGGTGTCATGTATGGGACCGAGTGGTGTCATGTATGGGACCGAGTGGTGTCATGTATGGGGCCGAGAGGTGTCATGTATGGGACCGAGTGGTGTCATGTATTGGACCGCGTGGTTTCAGTGTAGGCTTTATACCGTAAATAGTCTCCTGTCGATGGGCCACTCAGACGCGTGCCTGAGGCGGTAACCATTGTTGCCCGTTAGACCCCCTAAACCAATCAAACCTGTTATTTCCTTCTGTTAAAGGCTGACATTGTTTACTTTCTCTTATTTGTACAACGTTTTTCTTTAACTTGCTTTCGATCCTGTTTTCCTGCAAAAATTCAATTTTTTCAATGATCCTAGAGATCTCCAAATTTTACCACAGATAGATCTTGAATGACAATGCAATGTATTAAAATTTTCGATGTACCGTAATTAAGTTAATGCATTTTTTAAAAAGTTTACCTAAATATGACATATGTATCCGTCTGCTATTGTTGACATTTACGTGCCAACGGAGTTCAACCACGTTTTTTGTAAGTGGACTAAATAGAAGAAAATAAAGTACAACGTATAAGTTCGAGTACTTTAAATTAATATGACTAAAAACCTGCGGCGGTTGCTTCAAAATCGCAATCTAATTTAGAAATGAAACACAAAGATAGAAGTTTGGTATAAAACTTAAAGTTTTATAATTTATAAGACAAAAGAGAGATCTATAAGTGAGACAATGAGTGACCTGCGTATGTAAAACCTCATAAGAGCGACCTACGTTTTTTAAAAATATTAAACCTGAGATTATGTACATTTTCTCCTTCTAAAACTTAACATTATGTACATTCTCTCTTTCTAACACGTGACATTATGTACATTGAATCCTTTTTATCAAGTTTTTATTACTTGGTTTCGATCCTTTTGTCTGTTTGCAAAAATTCAAATTTTCCATCGTAAAACGAAACCATTTTGATGGTCTAGAGATCTCAAAATTTTACGTCAGATTCATCTTAGATGACAATGCATTGTATCAAAATTTCAAATCGATCGAATGTACCGTAATTAAATTAATGCATTTTTAAAAAGTGTATCTCTATATTGCATATGTAGCCGGCTGTTGTTGACATTAACGTCTCATCTGAGCTCACCCCGTGACCATATTCCCGTGATATTTCAACGTTAGGCGGGCGCTTATATGCATTTTTAAAAAAGAAAAATAATATAGAGGTAAAAAAAAAAAACGATGTTTAAAAATTACGTTTTTATAAGTGGACTAAAGAGAAGACTATAAATTAAAAACTTATAGGTTTAAGTACTTTGATTTAATATGACTAAGTACGTGGTTTAAAAAAGAAAATTCACATTTATTCTTTGATTAAGCCCTGTTCATAAACTCAGCAGAAAGTAATTGATGTTAATTTTGAATACATTTAATACATAGAGCATATCATGGAAAACATGTTTAATCCAAACTAAAAGATCAGAGGACGTAAGTCCTATTCTTAACTATTCTTATTACTTATCACGCCGAGCAGAGACTAATAGAAGGATTGCTATTAAAGAAAAACAACACTCATTTCCTATTTTAATTCATGTCATTTGCTTAAAAATGCCCGACCCCCCCCCCCATCTGCTTGTTAGCACAGCCATGTTTTTGTCTTCACGATACGACTAATTGCTCAATTTATTTTCTTTGTCCAATCAGAAGTCGTCACGTATTTGGTAAAATGTCAGCAACTAACCAATAATCTTTCGACTTATCACGCGCTGTCACAGCCTCTCTATTGATTGGATCTTTGCAGTTATTTCATTCTCTGCTGTTTATTAAAACTTAGTTCATTATTGTTATAAGAAGATGGTGATGTGAGGAAACTTTATCTTTGGTTTACATATCGTTTAGGATCGAGAGTAAGGTGTTGACCGACTATAATTATGACGTCATCAGGGGGACCGAAACTAGGCTGACATATCGAGAAGGTATACAAATTAGAAAGGCAGAAGTAGTTTAACGTATTTACATATACTCACATCATGGTGGCTCTGGCCCCACAGCCGATAGGGGTTTGGGGGGGGGGGGGGGGAGAGCATGTTATATCACATGATTCACCTTGTCCCGTCACGGGTGAATTGTTTCATTCTGTCCTATCACTTTGATTGTTACGGCGGGTAAAAATCTTGTTACGTCTAGTAGAGCTATTGTTACCACTAGTAAAGCTTTTTTAGGCAGTTCAAGCTATTGTTACGTTTCGTAAAGCACTTGTTAGCCAGGTAAATATCTCTTTAGCCAGGTAAAGATCTTGTTAGCCAGGTAAATATCTTGTTAGCCAGGTAAATATCTTGTTAGTCAGGTAAATATCTTGTTAGCCAGGTAAAGATCTTGTTAGCCAGGTAAATATCTTATTAGCCAGGTAAAGATCTTGTTAGCCAGGTAAAGATCTTGTTAGTCAGGTAAAGATCTTGTTAGTCGGGTAAAGATCGTGTTAGCCAGGTAAATATCTTGTTAGCCAGGTAAAGATCTTGTTAGCCAGGTAAATATATTGTTAGCCAGGTAAAGATCTTGTTAGCCAGGTAAAGATCTTGTTAGTCAGATAAAGATCTTGTTAGTCAGGTAAAGATCTTGTTAGTCAGGTAAAGATCTTGTTAAAAAGGTAAAGATCTTGTTAACAATGTAAAGATCGTGTTAGCCAGGTAAAGACCTTGTTAGTCAGGTAAAGATCGTGTTAGCTAGGTAAATATCTTGTTAGCCAGTTAAAGATCTTGTTAGCCAGGTAAAGCTCTTGTTAGTCAGATAGAGATCTTGTTAGTCAAGTAACGATCTTGTTAGTCAGGTAAAGATCTTGTTAGTCAGGTAAAGATCTTGTTAACAGGGTAAAGATCTTGTTAGCCAGGTAAAGATCTTGTTAGCCAGATAAAGATCTTGTTAGCCAGGTAAAGATCTTGTTAGCCAGGTAAAGATTTTGTTAGCCAGGTAAAGATCTTATTAGCTATGCATAGATCTCGTTGGCCAGGTAAAGATCTTATTAGCCATGCTTAGATCTCGTTAGCCAGGTAGATATCTCGTTAGCCAGGTAGAGATCTTGTTACGCCGGTACTGGCCATGGAATCTCTCTCCTCTGAATGCCTATTTTCCGCGGCGAATTAACTAGTTTTTTTAAAAAAACTTGTTTGTGATTTTGTGATGAGCAAGTTATAGACATCAATGAAATATCAAGATCAACCTTTGTGAAAGTTGTTATTAATTGGAAGCAGAATAATTATAATGAAACATTTCTTTAAAGTGAGCTCCCTATTTGCATGAATTACAATTTGTCCGATCAGATCGACGTTTCTTTAAGGTAATTGGCACACAAATATAGGACAAACCCTGGATTTGTTGACATGGATAAAACCTAAGACTGATCACATTTACTTTCAAGAAATGAAGAGTTCATCGCTTAGACAAGTGGTAGGATCGAGGTCAGTGTACTCATAAGATATAGCGAATAAAAGGTAAGAATATAATATAACAGGTTTGGTTTGTGTAATTGGGACACTGATCGAATGTTTTACTGCGTTCATTAATGGATATACATACAAGAGTAGGATGTTGTTTATCCATAATTAATGGAAATGGATGTGTTCTTTGTGAATTTGATATGTCCTTTGGCAATTAGGGGTGTGTCCTTTGGCTGCTTAGTATGTATTCTAGTTTATGTAACTCAACTATAAATATACACACTTAATAGTATTTAGTTTGTCCCAATTCTGTTTAATGGTAGAGGCTTATGCAAGGACCGCCCTTTTGTTAGATTTCAAATTAAAACATAATTCTTTATGGAGTTATTCTCTTTTTTTTATATTTGTTTTGTTACTAGCAACCAATGCAAATTAACCCTCATATTGTTTTCTTTCTCCCACCAAGTATTATCAAACTTACAAATTGGTCATCTTTTAAAGATGTATCGGAAATTTTCATAAATTAATCTAAAAGTAAAACGCCCTCTGACGGGCAACATGGAAAGACAACCCTAAAGTTGATGAGCTGGCGTCATCTAGACCAGCAGTGGCAATCCAATTACAAAGCGCGTCTGTTTTCAAAATGAGCAGTCAGATCGATACGTTGCGATAGTCGGAATAAACTTGTGTGGTGAGTAACGATTCCAAGAAACACCAGCCATGTACCCAGTGCGAGGATTACGATACCACATGACCACATTTACTGATGAAAACTTTCTTTATGATGGAAAATTATCAATTGAGTTTTGAATGTATTGTTACTTCTTCTTCTTCGTTCTCAATTTTTGCGTGCCACGAGTTTTGCGCCGTTTGGCCCGTGGTCTCCGACTTCGGCCTGCTGTATTTTTTTGGATTTGCTTCCATAGCCTTTGGTCAGCCAAGACCATCTGCAAGGCAGCAGTTGTTTTTGGCAAGTGATGTAGCGTTCATATGCATAGGGGTTCCACGCATTGCCCCGCCCCTATTTACCCATTTGGAGCTGGGTGGAACTCGGGGACGCCCTAGGCCACGGGAGCAAGTCCTTGGCTTCCCATGGTGGAATTCGTGACCATCGGAACGCTAGTCGAGCGCGCTTGCCACTCGACCACCGCTACCCCTGTATTGTTTATATCTCCATTGTCTTTTCTATGGCTACTTTGTTTTCTGTTAAGTTAAGAACTTTAGCCTGCACTTTTTTAGACGTGCGCCGAGATCAAATATTTGATGAAGCGAAGCTGGGTTTCGAATCTAAAAATGTTGCTACAATATCAACAACACTCATATAAATGATTATAAATATTAAACAATTTAAATATTTATAGACATAGAAGAACGCTCATATGAAACAACAGTCATATAAATGAATACATATTAAAAAGTTTAAATATTTTTAGACTTAGAAGAACACAACGGAGCATAAGAGATCTGGAGTTTAACATAGAGTGAGCATTATTCTTCAGGTCGTATGAACAGCAACTTTGCCTCTAGTTCATTGAAAGAGACCTGAGATTGTATGAACAGCAACTTTTCCTCAATATATATCACTGTTTTATCTTAGGTTTATATAACTAAATACACGCATTTAATTAAGTGCTACAACTAAATACCGAAAAACACGACAACACACAAGAATAGTTCGTGGACATCGATAGGCATTTAGAGACATGAATAGTTCATGGACATCGATAGGCATTTAGAGACATGAATAGTTCATGAACATCGATAGGCATTTAGAGACATGAATAGTTCATGGACATCGATAGGCATTTAGAGACATGAATAGTTCATTAACATCAATAGACATTTGGAGACATGATTATACGAATTTTCTTTTTCTGGTGATAGCTTATAAATGTATGTTTTTTTTAAAAAAATATTTAAAATCTTAATGTTTATTTCAGTTGTACAGATAGTATCATCGTAGTACAGACGCTAGCGGCACGGCAACAATTCTAATTTCAGGGATAACATCTTAACTCCTCAAGGAATAATACAAGGAAATTATTATAATTGTTACCGACGGTTCTCAAATAGATCACCAAGGGCCTGAGATTGTAGAATATCGTTACTACAGCTCTAACAGGAACTTCAGAGGCAGCAATCGTAGAATTTACTGACCCCATATCAGAATGTCCAAGGCCTACAATCATAGAACTTGTGACCACATTTCAGACAGAAAGACTCAGCACCTACAATCATAGAACATGTGACCACAGACAGAAAGACCCAGCGCCTACAGACCAAAGGTCAAACAAAACTCAAAGGCCTACAATCATAGAACCTGTTAAGCACACGTCAAAGAACAAATTTCTTCAAAGATGGAGCCGTCAAATATTCTTGAAGATGAAAAGTGATATATGTTTATATATATATATATATAATATATATATATAGCCTTCAGTTGGAATTTAAAATCAAATGTGAATACAAAAAATCAAATCAATTCATTCAATGACGATGCTTGAAATAGTCGCAGTAGAACGAGGTGGAAAAAGTTTTTCTTTTGACTGTTTACTCAGTACACACTAGAGGATTTCAAGGGATAACAACATTTTTATACAAAAAGGCATTCAACAAAGGTGATCAAAATCACAACCTGATACAACAATAGATATAGCTGTCAACATGGGGGTAAGTACAACATGCATCATTAATTGTGTCAAATTTAATGTATTTGTCACATTTAATGTAACTGTCACATTTAATGTATCTGTCACATTTAATGTATCTGTCACATTTAATGTATCTGTCACATTTAATGTATCTGTCACATTTAATGTACTTGTCAAATTTAATGTATCTGTCACATATTTTCAGTAAAATTTAAGTCACTGACTTTGACAATTTGTTTGAATAAAGTGATCTCAAACATTTGTGTCTTTATGAACATCACACCAAATATGTGTGTCTTTATGAACATCACACCAAACATTTGTGTCTTTATGAACATCACACCAAATATTTGTGTCTTTATGAACATCACACCAAATATTTGTGTCTTTATGAACATCACACCAAATATTTGTGTCTTTATGAACATCACACACAACTAACTAGAGATGTTTTTTCAGCTCACCTTTCCACAAACACACACTTCTGTATCTTCAAATTTCTCCAATTGTCTCACCTGTTAGAAATCAAACAAGGATTAAAAAAACAAAACTTAAGTATTTATTCATCCTCTCTGTCCGTCTGATTTCTCTGGGGATATCTGTGCTTCCCTGCTCCCCTGCTCATCTATAATGCATCAATTAAATCCCCTTGTTACCGTCTGCATCAATTTTTGCGACTGAATCTGAGAATCTGATAGATTTAGAAATGTTTTTATACCTTGGAGGCGTTTTAGATGTATCCTTACTTAGCTTATACATATGTGTCGCTAGCTTGGGTGGCCAAGTTTCGCCATGTTATTTCTTATTCTTTGAGTAAACACCCAAATTGCTCAGAAAAGATATACATAAAAATATTTATTTTGTATCGACAGCTTCATAACTTCTTACACTTTCTATCAGATCTCCTCTAATTATCTCACTTCCTCTCTATCTTACACTTTCAATCTCAAACTTTCTTCACGAAATCCTACATCAGTCTCGAGCCTGCGCTCTTCATGGGGGTTCCCGGAAAACCCCCTCAGCTCTCTGGCCCCCTAAGGGACGTAAAAGCTGAGAAGCCTCCCCCCACGGAGAGGTCGCTTCTAGAAGCGGCCACCTGGGCGTCCAGGACACTAGGTCGGAAACGACTCCCACTAAGTTGTCCTCCCGTGGGAGAGGTGGAATTTTCCCTACTTCGACTCGCTATCACTTCGGCGCCTACCCGGCATAGTTTACAAGTCTGGTTAGGACCGCCGCAGTGCGGGGGATCATCACTGACCTACACAGTGTAACCCCCACTGGAAGGTTTCCTCAGAGGTGGCGTCCAATGCGTTTTCTAGTTTGCTAATCCGTACTGGAGCTCCTGGCCCTAAACCGGTACCGCTCAGTGGCGTTGCAAGTTAATTGAGGGGAGGCGAAACAGTCGCTTCGGAGTAATCCGACCCTAAACGGGTACTTTGGTTTTCATCATCGGCATTGCATCTTAATGCGTTGCCTAAGATCCGTACTCATATGTGACCAGCACCTAACACCTAACATATCGGACTTGGCATTTCGTACCAGGAGTTTTCAGTTTCAGGTCGTGGTCACCTGTACGACCTTACTCGTCTGGTGAACCGCGTAGAGGCCACCCCTTCTCGACAGCAAACTTTCTACTAAATCTATTCTATATACTTTCTTCTATTTAAAAACTCATTTCTTTTAGTATTCTAGTGAAAATATATGATAATAATTTATACATTTTCCCAATTAATTATTAAGGTAGTAAATGTATACTGAACGTTTGGCCATTTTTTAAAAAGTTATTAAACAAACAAACAAACTAACCACTGCTGTCTAAGCTGCCCAGTCTCACTGAGACAAGACAAATAGTCACAAGTTGATACAATTATTATATTCTTGTTGAAAGTTGAACTATTTCATCACTACGACTGGCATTGCTAGTCCAAAGTGTAGCTCAAAAATCATTAGAATCTTTAATATCCAAACAGTGACAATGTAAAAATAAAAAAAAAAGTTAAGCATTATCAAAAAGCGTTTTGGGGCCGTCCATAAAGTACGTCACGCTCCAGAGGGGGAGGGAGTGTAAGAAAGTGTGACAGTCTGTGAAAGGGGGAGGGGGTTGTCCGGCCATGTGTGACGTCACGGTTTTTTATGTGTTAAATTTTAATTATTTTGTTAATAAAAATATATTTTTGTACGAAAGTGTGAAGTACTTTAGCGGGGGGGGNGGGGGGAGGGGTCCGAGATTTGTGACAGTTTGTGACAGTTTGTGACAGGGGGGAGGGGGAGTTAAAAATGGTCAAAAATAGCGTGACCTACTTTATGGACGGCCCCTTTCGAAAATAACTTCTTTGAAGTAAGGAATTTTAAAACAATATTAAAATCAATTAATCTTATTTTATTGTCTACAACCAATTAAAATCCTTTAGCCCCAGGTGTTTGTTATCTCAACACATGTTGCTCATGCATTCCAAGTCATTATTTATAAATTAATTTTTGAAATAAATTTAGAAAATAGTTTTGGATTGCACATCAGCTTGATAACAGAGTTGTTGTCATTAGATACATTTAAATTCACCCGGCGAAACTCTTGTGTGAAATGATACGTTTATTGAACGCGGTGTGTTACAGTACTTTCAAGTATGTCACACATGGCACAGAGGGTGAGAGAGAGAAAAAAGAGAATGTTTCTATTTATGTTAAAGAAGGAAAGGGACCGTCCAAATAGTACGTCACGCTATTTTTGACCATTTTTACCCCCCCTCCCCCTCCGTCACAAACTGTCACGAATCGCGGAAACACCTCCCCCCAGTGGCGTAGCTAGAGCTTTTGCCACCCGGGGCGGTCTCCAATATGCCGCCCTTATAGGGGGCCGCACATAAATGACGTCACGCAGGGGGGGAGAGAAAAGAGGAGTAACACATTTGACGTCATTCAAAACGCGCAGCTTAAAATAATAAAAGTTCCACTTAAATACATAAATGCCGACACTTTATTATTATTAAATGATTTTTTGCGTGGCTTCACGTGTTACGATATTAGAGTGCAGCCTTACATTACTTACACTAAAAACATATTTTAAATGGAAATAAAATGATTTGAAACATGCTATTCTTGCTCTTATTGGGGGGGGGATCTTTGTGATGTTACTTTGAGGAAGGGGTCTAAGTTTTGTCTACGACGTGTGACGAGCGGAGGGGGGGGTGAAAAATCAGCCAATAGTATGATCTTTTTAAAAATAAATTAATAAAAATAAATAAATAATTTTAATTGACACGAAGTACCTTTTTAAATGTGGGGAACATTTATGAAAGCAGTAATAAAAGAGGCCAAGACACTTTTTTTTGAAGGCCACAAGAATGTTATTGGGTCGCAGGTCCACCCAGCCCCAAATGAGACAAAACATATTCCAAATTTACACCCAAAATACATTCACAAATATATGCTTTTATTTTTATTTATAACTAAAGACTTTTTTATAAACAAAGAAATTGTATGTATCAGTTTGTGAACATTTAATATTTATACACTTACTTACCAAACTTTCATAGTAGAAAAATCGATTAATATGTTATCCAAATTTTAATTATTTGTACTATCTTGCTCTATGGACAATATTGCAAGAATTTGAAGTCTTAAATCACTCACTGTGGAACGAATTTATTTTTTTTCAACTTAAGTTTGGAGAAGCTCCTTTCATAACTATATACACTGAATTGTTAAAATAGTGTTCTAAGCAAAAAATTAATGTTGGTTAAAGAATTTCCAATCTATACTGTTGAATATATATTAACGGATAAATGGGCCTTTCCCCCGTTTTTAAAAAATATAATGCCTCTTATTGTAGTGTAAGTACAGCCAACACTGGTCTTAGGCTCCTGTAAACTATGCGGTCCCAGTGGGCCCCACGCTTTCATATGCCCCACGAATCTTAATTTTCACTTATTATCATTACCTTTACCCAAACTGCGGGCCACGCGCAATCCTTTTGTAAGTAAGTTGTATAGGGCCCCGCAATCGCTGAGACCAGCCCTGTGTACTGCCATAAAAACCAGGATTCTTTCTCTTTCAACATAAAACTCTTCATTATCAATGTAAAGAAAGAAATTTATTTGATGTTCAAATTCTTAATTTAATAGTTCACATAGTAATATACACAAAAATTTTCTTTTATAATGACATCCATGAATAAAAACATTACTCGATGTACTTCTTGCTCTAGAGATAAAACCAAGTATTCTGTATTTTCCCCACGCATATTTTTCTAATTTAACTCGGCGTTAAGTTGATATCTCCAACTTTCTATAACAGCATTCTGTATTAGCACATATCTTTGTTCCACGGAATGGGTTTGAACAATTTTTTTTAATGGTGCTCTTAAATTGAGTAACCATTGAAAAGAAAAAGATTGCATTGAACTGAGTAAAATTCCATCCTTTGATCTAGTATCACTGGTTATTTCAGATGTGATGTGTTGTTGTTGTTTGTTTGTTTTTTTTGTATATATGTGTATATATATATATATATATATATATATATAC
>MUZC01000397.1:842501-853388 GCA_002072015.1 Radix auricularia | reverse complement strand
GGGGGGGGGCGTGGGGGTGATTCTTATGGCGCGAAAACGTATGCATTCCGTTGAAATCAATTCAGACAAAAGAACTTTAGTCTTTCTAATCTAAGTTCAAATGTTTGAACTTCAGAAACCTGATCTTGCTATACAATGTCATTATTGATCCTTATATTAGTATAGCACATCCACGACAGCGTTTGGGGGCCTTCAATTCAAGGGACACTTTTGATGTTGTTGACAATATTTTCATTTTATTTTATTCAATTATGTCTGAATAAATCTCAGGATGAGGAAAATGTTTACATATTTTTGGTGTGTACGTTTTGAGAACCGCTAGGCTCTACTGATGTTGACAGATGTCAATTACAGGACAGAAATTATTTAATTCAAAAGTGGCTGGTCTTCTTAGCACAAGGAATATATTTTGCAGTGAAAAAGTAGGATTTCAGTTAGAGTTGAGACGCGGCGTACCGAATTTATAGAAGATGAGACCATACGTATAAAAGTATTCGGAATGGTTTAATATGACGTCATCCGACGTTTTTATCGATGTAGGTTAGAGCAAGGGATGCCACAAGATGGGGCCATCAAAGAGTTGGTTTAAAATGGCGAATTATCATTAAGACCGTTACGTGTAAAATTTCGAAATAAAACCTGCTTTACTTTTGGACATCTTTAGCATAAGTTTCTCAATATGTGTCATTAAAATGTTATGCACCATGTTTGATTAAGAGACTTCAATCTAGCCAGAACACTTTGCGGGAGTGTATTCAAGAACTTTAGAGTTTCATGTCAATCAGGGAATAAATAACATTTAAACAGCTTATATAAAAACGACTTGAATGGGCCACCGGGACCTGTAAGTCCAATATTTAAATTTAAAAATGCCTGTTAATTTCAATCTGGATCATGATAGATATACTTGTTTGTGAAAAGTTATCAAGGTCGTGTAAATTTAAATTAGGAATATAATGAAATTAAGGGCCAGCGGCGAAAAACGGTGCAACATTTAAAGTTATAGGCCCGAAAATTTCAATCTTCATCATGATGGAAATACGTCAAGAATTAAAAAATATATATATTAAGGAATGAAGATTTAGACCATTATGGAAAAAAATATTTGGATTCTACGACTCCACGAAGAGGTTACATTAGGATTTTAGTAAAATATAGACTTTTAAAATGGGCCATCGAATTTGTATGCATCAAGTTTGGTCAAGATCTGGTAGCCACTATTTAAACTTCTGTTTACGTAACTCATGTAGTGAAAAGGAAATGTAAGATCCCTAGCCCTTAATAAGTGTGTTTTAAAAAACGTTTATGTCAGATTCTTTTGTGTAAATTTTAAGGCAATAGCTTAGATACAATTATATTTATACAGCTAACATGCGAACAAATGACATAATGAGCCCCGGCAAAAACAAATGGATATTAGGAGTTAAGTGCAATAGAGATTTTTAATATGGATTTACAATTTTTTTTTTTTTACCAATTCTGGTCAAGATCCATCCAATTAAACAGTAGCCAAAGTTTTAGCTAATTTTATAAAGCTCTAATAAGGAGAACATTAAATTTGGCCCCAAGTGAGGGATAATTAAAAATATTTTTTAGCCTCACACCATCTCGAGGGTGTACTGAACAACTTCCCAAAGTTTCATGCTTCTGCTAAAAGTTGGAGAGTTAGTGATGAGTCAGTCAGGGCTTTGTCTTTTATTATTTTAGATATAGGCCAGTGAAAACTTGACCGGACACCATATTTGGGCGACCAAAAAACAACACTTTTTTGACCTAACGGCTCACTTGACAGACCGAACGGCTGACTTGGACGACCAAACGGCACACTTGGACGACCAAACGGCACACTTGACCGGCCAAACGGCACACTTGGACGACCAAACGGCACACTTAGACGACCAAACGGCACACTTGACCGGCCAAACGGCACATTTTTCCGACCAGACATGACACTTGGCCCTACTATCAGTGAATGAAATCAGTAGTGAAGTTCATGTCTCAACAATGGCGCCAAAAGTCGATCGATGAAAATTTGGAGTCGAAAATGATTGTCGTGAGATCCCTGACCTTTCAAACGTAGTGCAAAACTCTTGACAAGTCCCATGTCAAATAGTTTTAAGGAGGGAGAAAAAAAAACTGAGTGGTCAAAGGTTCTCAAAGTATTATTTTCAACAACAGAAATCATCAATGACATTACCACCATATTCAGATTTTGTATTTGAATTACATGTACATTCCTTTCACAAATTTCGATGTCTGTTTTGTTCTAACACACGCTGGTAGTCACAACCCAATGAGTCTCACAGGCAACTGTTTTTATTTTGTTTGGAAACTACTCGCATGTTCTCTCCCTTTGTTTAGTAGTCAGCCTTAAGTGCTGGCATGTTCTCTCCCTTTGTTTAGTAGTCAGCCTTAAGTGCTGGCATGTTCTCTCCCTTTGTTTAATACTCAGCCTTAAGTGCTTGCATGTTCTCTCCCTTTGTTTAGTAGTCAGCCTTAAGTGCTTGCATGTTCTCTCCCTTTGTTTAGTAGTCAGCCTTAAGTGCTGGCATGTTCTCTCCCTTTGTTTAGTAGTCAGCCTTAAGTGCTGGCATGTTGTCTCCCTTTGTTTAGTAGTCAGCCTTAAGTGCTGGCATGTTCTCTCCCTTTGTTTAATACTCAGCTTTAAGTGCTGGCATGTTCTCTCCCTTTGTTTAGTAGTCAGCCTTAAGTGCTGGCATGTTCTCTCCCTTTGTTTAGTACTCAGCCTCAAGTACTGAAACGTTCTCTAAATCTAAACCCAAATTTAGAATTCCGAGTACCTTGAACTTGTATATACTTAAAATTATTTTTATAAGGTCTATCATGTAAATAATAACATCATCTAAAGGTCCCTGAATTGTAATACAATGATAATTATCACTGCAACCATTTAAAATTGTAATACATTGATAATTATCACTGCAACCATTTAAAATTGTAATACAACGATAATTATCACTGCAACCATTTAAAATTGTAATACAACGATAATTATCACTGCAACCATTTAAAATTTGAATTGAACTGCGTGATTGTCTTCCCAATCCTTCGGCTGATCCCTTGTCACAGATGTTGACCCAGAGATCAAATTGACCAGGGGTCTAGTAACTTGACCTTTTGAGTTGTGACTTGGTCCACTAATCCTGGATCTGGGAGCATCACTATGGTTGATTATCGCTGGCTAATCTACTGAGATGGGTAAACATATACATAATATTTACAAACAGTCGAGTTATTCAATGAATCAGTGTGATTCTTTTTTTTTTAAATGACGTTTCCCTTGTTATTCCTTCCACCATGTTGGCAGAGTCCAAGCGCTCAACATTTTGATTTTTACGGACAAGTAGCTAGAGAAAAGATGTTAATACAAAATTTCATAATCTCAAAGAAAAGAGAAACTTATTATTCCTTTACTAACAAGTAGGTAACAAAACAAAATTCTCAATGGACGTCATGTTTCAATAGTCTACATTCTTACACAGCGTGTAGCTTGGTGTTCACATGTTAGGAAATGTGAATAAAATAATTAGCTCTGAAGTTTGGAAACACTAACACAGTAAATTGTTCAGTTGTTTTTGTAATGTTGACATTTGAACACAAAATTTAATTTGGTATATTTTATTGAACATGTTTCATTAGAATAACAGGTTCGCTTTTAAAATATTCATCCTCATCTAATTTTATTTTATCTTATTTGCTACAGGCTCTCCTTCTATACAGAAGATTTTTGCGTCCTACGCTTGTCCATGGTTTTAGACGAGTCTAATTATATTAGAGTTTTAAATGTTGATAGAGAGTTGGTTTTTCTGATTTCCGCAGGCAACCCATGCCACACCCCGATTTTCGGACGAGAAGAACGAGAACTTGTTTTTTTTCTTTAATACGGAATAAGGAAGGTGTTTCTGCTGGTTGTGTTAAGTTATCTTTGTTGTTTTATTTCTAAATAAGAATTAATTGCTTTATGTAAAAATGAATACTAATTTGTTCTTGGTACTTCTATCCTCTATTGCTTCAAGGTTTCATGATTTTACTAATGGTTATTCCTATCAGTTTTTTTAAATATTCTCCAGTAACAAATCTTGCAGCTCTTTTTAAAAAAAATTGTTCTAGTTTATAAATAGTATATATAAAAGATGCATATTCTAGTACAGGTCTTATCAAAGTGAGGTAGCATTGTATATTCTTATTACAACTGTAAAAGTTTCTTTTGATATAGCCTCTGATTTATTTTGTAAATAACTTCATCGACTTGGAGATTCCCTGATAACTTATCATTTTTATTATTAATCCTAAGTATTCTTCATCTTTAGTTTTGATTATTTGTTTTCCGTGAATGAAATAGTTGGCAATCTTTGACCAAAGCTACACCCGCTGATATTTACAATGTTATAATACATCATACGTAGGTCGGGTAGAGTAAAACATACAGGGCCCTCGACCCTACAGTATGGGGGGCCCAAGGCAGCAAACGATGTGTGGGGCCCCGGACCCGAGGAAGCAAACGAGGAGTGAGACTTATGCAAAAATTAGCAATTCTGCATATATTAAAATAATGGGAAATTAAATTCTATGTACTTAAACTTTTTCAAGCCAATAATTACAAATTTATTCATTTAATTTAATTTAAGTCTCTAAAACTCAACAACAAAATTTTTAAAATAATTTGTTTTTGGTAAGCCGATTTACAGTTTATATATGTGTGTGTGTGTGTGTATGTGTGTGTGTGTGTGTGTGAGATTGTGTGTGTGTGTGTGAGTGTATATGTGTGTGTGTGTATGTGTGTGTGTGTGAGATTGTGTGTGTGTGTGTATATATATGTGTGTGTGTGTGAGTGTGAGATTGTGTGTGTGTGTGAGTGTGAGATTGTGTGTGTGTGTGTATGTGTGTGTGTGAGATTGTGTATGTGTGTGTGTGTATTTATGTGTGTGAGTGTGAGATTGTGTGTGTGAGTGTGAGATTGTGTGTGTGTGTGTGTGTGTGTGTGTGTGTGTGTGTGTGTGTGTGTGTGTGTGTTTGTGTGTGTGTGTGTATAAGTTAACATTATGAACTATATAGAATGTTGTATCTTGTACTTCCACCTTTTTTTATTACATATAAGTAAATCTTACGAATTTTGGTGGCTGCAAAATATGAAATCAATTCATTAACCTCAAGATCCTTAACAACATAATTTTAAATTGACAAACTAGCGAATTTATTGAACTGATCTCGAATCATTGTCGAGCGCATATAGGTTTTAATAAGCTTCTTTCTCAGGAAGTCTGGAATAATTAGACATATTCCAAGTAGAGATGTGTGTGTTAGATAAGTAATTATAACCCGTATTTACTGAAAGAACCTGATAATTCTTAACCAGAACGCCGTATGTGACTGCAGGAGATCAATGATTTGAACTCTCCAGCAAGCATGACGCCAACAAGGTCCTTACTTTCGCAGGCTTTTATCTTTTTCTAAAGGTTCATACTGTTATTGAGAAAATAATTTTAAAAATATTTTACCATTAATATGTTTAAATTGATAAAAGTTTTCAAGAAATTCAAACGAATTACGATGACATGTTGAAAGCGCCTGTCCATGGATATGACTGCCGTTTGAACAATCTTTTTTAAAAAATCAGTGCTAAATTTTTCTTGTGCATATAATATACGAGTCTTTCATTGTCTCCTTCGTACTTAAATGTTGAAATTTTCTTTGTGCACTCTCGTCTCGTTGAAAATTGGTTCCACTTCCAAGTCCGTGAATATTTATTGTGCAAATTTATTGCTGTTTCAAATCGCTATTTCTGTAAGATATCAACCATTTGCAAGTATGTACCATGCAGTCAACAGAAGTTGCCAAATATATTTTGTAATTCATTGCTGGTGTATATAAATTGTAAAGACATTTTGTGCCAAAAAGCCGTTAAAACAATTATATTGAAGTTCTTAAGCTGTTTGCGCAATGACTCTCTTCGCCTCGAGCTTTATGCTCTGCTAATTCAATGGCGCTTCGTATTTTATTCCTTCTTGATATCGCAAGGCCTTTACTCTTTTTACATGGATTTCCCATCTTGTTTGACCAAGTGGTTTCACAAAAATATTTCGAATATACTTGAAAAAGTTAGCTATCACTTGGTTGAAGCTGGAAATAAAACAGGGACTTGTTGAATAATAACAAAAGAACGCCATTGCACCAGGACAAGTTTTGCCGTATCAGAGACCAGCAAGTGGTCACTGTGGCACGTATAAGAGGTAAACAATTCCCTATGATTTAATTGTAAAAGACGATTTGTTCGCCTGACGTATGGACCCTTCATGTTCGCACGATTGTCGTAACCTTGGCCATGGGTACCGGTAACCTCGGCCATGGGTACCGGTAACCTCTAATACTAATAGCCCAATTTTGTCAGCTCCACTAGTAAGATTTTACTTAAGTTTCAATAATTTCGAAAATAAATTTTGAAAAGATATGTCTTAAGTGCAGTCTTGAAGGACTTGGTAGTTGAAATACTACGAATGTATAATGCTAGAGAATTCCATTGCTTATAATATGTTTTCGTTAAACCAATAAATGCGTACTTAAATGCTCTAGAAAAATAAGTTTTGATTTAGGATTAAGGGTGAATATAATATTTCATTATTCATGGTTAGTACGCTATTCTTCTTATTATTTTATCCTGAAAACATAAATATACAGTTTTATTGATGGAGATTAAAAAATAGAAATAAATACACGTATTATTATTATTATTATTATTACAAAAACAAATATTACTTAGTAATAGTGAAATGTTTAAATTATTAAAAAAATATATATATTTAGTCCTGAAAAGCGTGGGGCCCTGAAAAGCACGGGGCCAAAGGCGGTTGCCTCGTTTGCCTTGACCTAAGGCCAGCCCCGAAAACATGACTGATTAAGTTCACAAGTTGATTACAACAACCTGTGTGTATAACATGTAGCTAGTCCATAACACACGCATCTGAACACTGTTACACAACACCATTATAACGTGTATCTAGGTCACAACACAGACATCTGAACACCGTTACACAGCAACATTATAACGTGTATCTAGGTCACAACACACACATCTGAACACTGTTACACAGCACCATTATAACGTGTATCTAGGTCACAACACACACATCTGAACACCGTTACACAGCACCATTATAACGTGTATCTAGGTCATGACACACACATCTGAGCACCGTTACACAGCACCATTATAACGTGTATCTAGGTCATAACACACACATCTGAACACTGTTACACAGCACCATTATAACGTGTATCTAGGTCATGACACACACATCTGAGCACCGTTACACAGCACCATTATAACGTGTATCTAGGTCATGACACACACATCTGAACACTGTTACACAGCACCATTATAACGTGTATCTAGGTCATAACACACACATCTGAGCACCGTTACACAGCACCATTATAACGTGTATCTAGGTCAGAACACACACATCTGAACACTGTTACACAGCACCATTATAACGTGTATCTAGGTCATGACACACACATCTGAGCACCGTTACACAGCACCATTATAACGTGTATCTAGGTCATAACACACACACATCTGAACACCGCTACACAGCACCATTATAAAGTGTATCTAGGTCATAACAGACACACATCTGAACACCGTTACACAGCACCATTATAACATGTATCTAGGTCATAACACACACACATCTGAACACCGTTACACAGCACCATTATAACGTGTATCTAGGTCATAACACACACACATCTGAACACCGTTACACAGCACCATTATAACGTGTATCTAGGTCATAACAGACACACATCTGAACACCGTTACACAGCACCATTATAACGTGTATCTAGGTCACAACACACACATCTGAACACTGTTACACAGCACCATTATAACGTGTATCTAGGTCACAACACACACATCTGAACACCGTAACACAGCACCATTATAACGTGTATCTAGGTCAGAACATACACATCTGAACACCGTTACACAGCACCATTATAACGTGTATCTAGGTCACAACACACACATTTGAACACCGTTACACAGCACCATTATACCATGTATCTAGGTCATAACACACATACATCTGAACACCGTTGCACAGCACCATTATAACGTGTATCAAGGTCATAACACACACACATCTGAACACCGTTACACAGCACCATTATAACATTATCAAGGTCACAACACAGACATCTGAACATCGTTACACAACACCATTATAACGTGTATCTAGGTCACAACACACACATCTGAACACCGCTACACAACACCATTATAACATTATCTAGGTCACAACACAGACATCTGAACATCGTTACACAGCACCATTATAACGTGTATCTAGGTCACAACACACACATCTGAACACCGTTACACAGCACCATTATAACATGTATCTAAGTCACAACACACACATCTGAAGACCGTTACACAGCACCATTATAACATGTATCTAAGTCACAAAACACACATCTGAACACCGTTACACAGCACCATTATAACGCGTATCTAGGTCACAACACACACACGTCTGAACACCGTTACACGGCACCATTATAACGCGTATCTAGGTCACAACACACACACATCTGAACACCGTTACACGGCACCATTATAACGCCGTAGGACACTTCAAAGACTTCTGTCTGTGTCACCAAAACCCATTTCTGTAGGTTTCAGAATGTCCACAGGCATAGACTGACTATAGTCTCAACATTCACTGCTAGTTTTGATGAAAATCTTCAGCTAAACATACAATTAGTTTTCAACCATCTACACTCGGATTGTTCTTTAAAAATTTTCCCTTTTTCATGTGAATCTCTAGTTTAAAACACTTGATTTTTTTTATTATGGATTGTATTTCGGTTTACATTGTTTATATCTATCATTACAAATTTTTTAAAAAAATGTTATCGGTAACTATTTATTAATTACTCTATTTTCTGTATAATACACCGACAAAAGCAAAATAATATCCCAGCAGCGGCGTCAATAGGGTTGGTGTCACCCGGGGCGGTAGCTCATGGTGTCATCCGGGCAGAAGCTCATGGTGGCCCGCCCCCACCGCACCCCCCCCCCCGAGCGACGCCACTGTATCCCAGCCCAAAGATGTTTAATAAATTCTGTATTTAAACACCAAATTGTTGTGATCAGGTTTTTCTAATTCTGATTTCTTACAGCGATAGTCCACATCTGATTAATCAAGCTCAAATTTAAGAATCGCCTTTTATACCACATTCATTAAAATAATATATTGCTTTGAGACAACAAATTTACAATAATCGTGCTAACATAAAATAATAAATAGTGAAATATTCTCTAGCAGTTTCGAGGATGTTCTTGCTATATACATGGGATACAGAGCAGGAATACAAGAATAAAATCAGTTTTAAAAGATAAAAGAACTGTCCCACAGCGTTTTATTTTAATGAAGCATTTTGAGATATTATTGGCCTCTGTACCAAACCTTTACATTTTTCTCTTCGTTTAAATGAGGCTGTAAATTAGGGACCTAATGGGCCCTTAGTCAGGAAGACGCTGAGGGTAACTAGGAGTTCTGGTTCTTGGTCACATTTCGACACCCTGACTGTATTGTCTATGATAGCTATCGACCCCAGCATACGTTGATTTCAACAAGTCCACAGGCCCATGTTTTTTTTCATTAGGGCCCTTGTCAAGCCAGCCCCAGGCTTCCATTCTAACGTGACAATTTCTTGTAATGGTTTCCCGCACTGAGTGACGGCAAAGATGAACAGGGAGACAGATAACATCACTTGATGCGTTCATTTATTGACCTGTCCGCACCGAGTTAGCGTAAAGTTTAAAGAAACTGGACATATCTGTAAGTTATACACATCACACAACTGTACATCACAAAGCTCCACATCACATAACTGCACATCACACAGCTGTAAGTTATACACATCACACAACTGTACATCACACACCTGCACATCACATAACTGCACATCACACAACTGTAAGTTATACACATCACACAACTGTACATCACACAGCTGCACATCACATAACTGCACATCACACAACTGTAAGTTATACACATCACACAACTGTACATCACACAACTGTAGGTTGGACATCACATAACTATAGGCTGTGGTGACTCTACAATTAATTAGGCACACACTTCTTTGAATGATCTTTGAAGTTAGTTAACACCAGGAGATTTTAAACATACTTTAAGTGAGTTTGTCAGACTTCCTGGCTCTGCGATAGTCACACCCTCCCCCTGCCCCCCCCCCAGCGTGGAAATAAATGTAAAACATTCAGCTCCTTACAGTCTTGTACATGTACACACAATTATAAACTCATTCTTACATTTCTGTACTTGTAAACACCATTAGAAACATCTCATTAATTTTCTGTACATGTACACACCATTAGAAACATCCCATTAATTTTCTGTACATGCACACACCATTAGAAACATCCCATTAATTTTATGTACATGTACACTCCATAAGTAACATCCCATTAATTTTCTGTTCATGTACACATCATTTATGACAAGTCACATTTGTTACATATTATTCTACTTCTTTTCTTTCATTTCCACAACCACATCATCAGCAAAAATACTTGTACTTAGAACTTGCTAAAAGAGACTAGATTACACGATTGTTATCATTAACATAAAATTGGTATATAGAGACGATAACAGTCTAGACTTTATAGAGAAGATAACAGTCTAGACTTTATAGAGAAGATAACAGTCTAGACTTTATAGAGAAGATAACAGTCTAAACTTTGTAAACGAATCAACATTATTGATGTATTTCTTTGCGAAGAATTTGAGATACATGAGATGAAACAAACTTGTGTACCGTGAGACAGTT
>MUZC01000397.1:794260-824986 GCA_002072015.1 Radix auricularia | reverse complement strand
TTCTAACAATCTCTGTCTCTCCCACTCCGTCTAACAATCTCTGTCTCTCCCACTCCGTGTAACAATTTTTGTCTCTCCCACTCCGTCTAACAATCTCTGTCTCTCCCACTCCGTCTAACAATCTCTGTCTCTCCCACTCCGTCTAACAATCTCTGTCTCTCCCACTCCGTTTACACTCTCTGTCTCTCCCACTCCGTGTAACAATCTCTGTCTCTCCCACTCCGTCTAACAATCTCTGTCTCTCCCACTCCGTATCATACTTTTTATTACTCCCTCTCTCTAATTCTGCTGTCCATTTCTCTTGTATAGCTTTCAAGCGTCCTTTTGTATTTCATGCTTTAACTCCCCTTTACCATAACACATAGCCTAATGGCGTCACCACTATTTGCGCACACATACATACACATGCACATATATCTCATCACTGAAGCATACATTCAAAAATAAGCATAAATAAATGTCCATATAAAAAGATACAACTCAAACGTCTACACACACATCTACACACACGTCTACACACACATCTACACACACATCTACACACACGTCTACACACACGTCTACACACACGTCTACACACACATCTACACACACGTCTACACACACGTCTACACACACGTCTACACACACGTCTACACACACGTCTACACACACGTCTACACACACATCTACACACACATCTACACACACATCTACACACACGTCTACACACACGTCTACACACACGTCTACACACACGTCTACACACACGTCTACACACACATCTACACACAAGTCTACACACACGTCTACACACACGTCTACACACACGTCTACACACACGTCTACACACACGTCTACACACACGTCTACACACACGTCTTCACACACGTCTACACACACGTCTACACACACGTCTACACACACGTCTACACACACGTCTACACACACGTCTACACACACGTCTACACACACATCTACACACACGTCTACACACACATATCATAGATGTCACATGAACACACGGCCGATTTTTACATCAGCACAGCATGGACCACAACGTTGTTACGATCAGAGAATTCGTTTCTACATTCAGGATTATCTGACCAAAAGTTAGTCGAACATTTGATCCCAGGGTCCAGGCCAGGCTTGTCCTCTAACACCAATGTTGTCAAGTCAATGGTCGGGTTGTCCTCTATCACCAATGTTGTTAAGTCCATGGACGGCTTGTAATCTCCCGTCACTATCGCCATTTTGTCCATTGTGTCCCAGGCCCCGGGCCCCCCAGTGATATATTCTCTCCCCTATTCTGTTTTGTCAACATCTCGTCCCGAGGGTCTCATACAACCCAAGATTAATGTCCATCTTCTGAATGGTCACTTGCTGGCCAGGCTAAGCCGGTGGAGTTTCCCGTGAGGTCAGACATAAACACAGAGAGCGCTCGTGGGGGACTGATGAGACGAGGCGAGTCGTGGATGAGGTGTGCGAGGCGGTGAAGAGGGCTTTGTGGATGAGCGAATCGCCTGAAAGTAGGCTGTTGATGAAGAGAAAAGTTTTTGTGGAGGGGGGAGGAAGTTTGTTGGAATAGATTCTATGATACTGAAGTCAGTTTATGAAATGTTGTGTGTGTGTGGGGGGGGGGGATAATTGTGTTAGAGCATGATAAGAAAATAATGCATTTAGATGTTGAGTAAATAGATGTGTGTGTTGTGAATTGTTGTGTGTGAACAAAGAGAAATTGTTGGTTGGAAGTATTTCAGGTCTGTGTGAACAAAAAACTACTGACTAGTCACTATTTTATTGACTCATGCCATTAAATTATTCTTATTGTTATAGCTGACATATTAATTTTATGTTTAAAAAAATAATTTTATTAGAATTGCGGAAATTAACGGCTAATTTCTCGATTAATCTTTTTAAAAAATTAATGATTACATACTTTTTTTAACGATTAATCGATCCATCACTTACAAATTATTGGATGTAAAAAAATTTAAAAATAGCCACCTATAAAAAATAAAAAATTTTCTACCGATTACACGAACATATTGGTTTGAAACTATTGAATGATGGGAATGTTCAAAATGTTGATAGACTTTCCCTATCATGGCTCTAACACTTCCCTTACATATCAAACCAAATGAAATGTGTATTAAGCTAATGGCAGCAGGGCCGGACTAATTCCGTCTTTCCGTGCAAATGTACGTTGTGAAAAAATCGAAGTTCGCAAAATTCATATCATGAAAATGAGGAGACCCGATCCGAAAAAATGAAGTTAAAAACGAGTTCCGAAAATGAGGCAATAAAACCTCTTTTCATTGCATAGTGTATAAAATTATTCTTTTAAATAATTTCCGATTCATATTATACATTATAAAACTAAGATTGGAATTTTAACCCGGACGGCAGTGAGATTCATTTGGAGAGGATATATCGTTCTTTCTACGTCGCAATGGTGTAATGAGGAAATCTTTTGCCCACGGAAAAATTATTTTTTAAAAATAATAAAATTGGTGCCCCGGTTCTTTCTATTTCATCAAATTTTACTGTGATATGACGTTGTAATCCTCATTTATGCGCTCCTGTACCATGGAGCCCGGGGACATATCACCTCACTGCACCACATTGTTACGACTTGGATCAGCAAACAGTACAAAAGGGTTTATCTTTGATTTCCCTACTGCTACGAGGGATATGAGACTTCTTAGCAGTGGAGAGAGAGTTACTAGAAATGCTTGGTGCATTCTGTAGCAATGGCTACATCTTTGTTAGGAAACGAGGGTTATGGACATCGGCAGCATATAGTACAAATCTTAAAAGTTAATGGGGTAAAAAGAAAAGAAAGAAAAAGAAAAATACGGGGAAAAAACTCTTTGAAGCAAAAAGTCATGTTTTGAACTGAGTGTTCATTTAAAACTTCACATACAATAGATGGAACTTCTCAAAAAGATTTCGGAATGTAGAAAACCATCATGGCACACTGTTTTCAACTGGTATTTTTGATCAGCAAACTTATGCAATAGCTGCTTTGTATTTATGGATAGAAAAGATAATTTATATGAACATGATCATTGGTGTCACTAGGGTTTGTACGGTAGCTCATGGTGTTACCCAGTGCGGTAGCTCATGGTGTCACTAGGATTTGTACGGTAGCTCATGGTGTCACCCAGTACGGTAGCTCATGGTGTCACCCAGTGCGGTAGCTCATGGTGTCACTAGGGTTTGTACGGTAGCTCATGGTGTCACCCAGTGAGGTAGCTCATGGTGTCACCCATTACGGTAGCTCATGGTGTCACCCAGTACGGTAGCTCATGGTGTCACCCAGTGCGGTAGCTCATGGTGTCACCCAGTACGGTAGCTCATGGTGTCACCCAGTGCGGTAGCTCATGGTGTCACTAGGCTTTGTACGATAGTTCATGGTGTCACCCAGTACGGTAGCTCATGGTGTCACCCAGTACGGTAGGTCATGGTGTCAGCCAGTACGGTAGCTCATGGTGTCACCCAGTACGGTAGCTCATGGTGTCACCCATTACGGTAGCTCATGGTGTCACCCAGTACGGTAGCTCGTGGTGTCACCCAGTACGGTAGCTCATGGTGTCACCCATTACGGTAGCTCGTGGTGTCACCCATTACGGTAGCTCATGGTGTCACCCAGTACGTTAGGTCATGGTGTCACCCAGTACGGTAGCTCATGGTGTCACCCAGTACGGTAGCTCGTGGTGTCACCCAGTACGGTAGCTCATGGTGTCACCCAGAATGGTAGCTCATGGTGTCACCCAGTACGGTAGCTCGTGGTGTCACCCAGTACGGTAGCTCATGGTGTCACCCAGTACGGTAGCTCATAGTGTCACCCAGTGCGGTAGCTCACAGTGTAACTCAGTGTGGTAGCTCATGGTGTCACCCAGTGAGGTAGCTCATGGTGTCACCCAGTGAGATAGCTCATGGTGTCACCCAGTGAGATAGCTCGTGGTGTCACCCAGTGCGGTAGCTCATGGTGTCACACAGTGCGGTAGCTCATGGTGTCACACAGTATGGTAGCTCATGGTGTTACACAGTATGGTAGCTCATGGTGTCACCCAGTGCGGTAGCTCATGGTGTCATTCAGTACGGTAGCTCATGTTGTCACCCAGTGCGGTAGCTCATGGTGTCACCCAGTGAGATAGCTCATAGTGTCACCCAGTGAGATAGCTCATAGTGTCACCCAGTGAGATAGCTCATGGTGTCACCCAGTGCGGTAGCTCATGGTGTCACACAGTGCGGTAGCTCATGGTGTCACACAGTATGGTAGCTCATGGTGTCACACAGTATGGTAGCTCATGGTGTCACCCAGTGCGGTAGCTCATGGTGTCACCCAGTACGGTAGCTCATGTTGTCACCCAGTACGGTAGCTCATGGTGTCACCCAGTGAGGTAGCTCATGGTGTCACCCAGTGCGGTAGCTCATGGTGTCACCCAGTGAGATAGCTCATAGTGTCACCCAGTGAGATAGCTCACGGTGTCACCCAGTGCGGTAGCTCATGGTGTCACCCAGTGAGGTAGCTCATAGTGTCACACAGTGAGATAGCTCATGATGTCACCCAGTGCGGTAGCTCATGGTGTCACACAGTATGGTAGCTCATGGTGTCACACAGTATGGTAGCTCATGGTGTCACCCAGCGCGGTAGGTCATGGTGTCACCCAGTACGGTAGCTCATGTTGTCACCCAGTGCGGTAGCTCATGGTGTCACCCAGTGCGGTAGCTCATGGTGTCATCCCTTCACAACTTACCCTAAAGACTTCTTCCCAGCCTGCCAGCACCCAATAACGGGATGTACAGAATATTACGTTTTTTCTGTCAACCTTTGTGATTATTACATTCGGTACGGTTCGCACCCCACCCCCACCCCCAGTGATACCTCTGAACATGATAATGGCACATTTTTAAAGCGCGTTAAACTTTTAGCTGTTTTTTTAAATTTATCAGCATGGATATGACAACTGCAATTTACTTCCGCCGTTGCTCAATTATGCTTCGTGAGAATATGCGCTTATGAGTAAGTGATATTGTAGAGTAATTATACCCTTGGTGTACATGAAGCAGTGGCTGTAATTGTATTGCTGACATATTAAAGGCTTGAATTATACATTGACAAGAGTCAAGATTTCGTCTTTATTTTAACCAGACCCCAGTACACAACCACCTTGATTTGTAAAAATAACAGGATTACCACTGCTGTTCGCCCTGGAAGATTTGTGTGGTGGCTAGTTATAAACAATAAATTCAAAATCACTTTTTTAATGGATATTCACAGATTTACTTTATCAATCAGAACGTACACAGAATACACAAGTCAGTCCTCGCTCTAAGGTACCTCTACACTCTCAGTGCCAGGTGCCAGTGTGTTAACTCCCCCCCACCCCACCGGTCGTGTCCCTCCTCCTGAACTTTCCGTGCTGTAAAACACGGTATGTTGGGTAGTTGTTCAGTCGCTCCCAGTAAACTCCACTTGAGTGAACCTGCAGTGACCTGTGAAGGTCAACTAAATCAGACTGCTGAGTCACTCTAGCAGACGGCTAGTCACCCCAGACCACTGAAAGCCAGCGCCCTCGCTGGAATTACATATTGTTACTATGAAATGAGCGCATATTTAATACATTAATAATAGTCGGTATTGTAGGATTATTTTTTCATTATTTTGGACAGTAAATTAAAAATGTAGTGATACAATAACACATGAAAACTTTGATAGTAAACATAAGAATTTCAGTTACAATAGACACACGAAAATATCGATTGTTAATCCACGAATGCACCTGTCTAAAGTTAAACACTAGCTTATGAACTAAAATGAAAGCAATACTCAGAAATGTCAACGTCTGTGGCCCTCAGGAATGTCTCTACGGGTCCATGTCGGAACGTTGGGCAATACGGACTGACCTTCGCGGCATTCCTTGTGGTGGTAGGTCCGCCCCTGCATCGGGCTGCTTGTCATTGCGTCGCTCTGTGGAGTTGAGGAAAACCTCATCGTCACTTCCGCTCTCTGGTGTGGTATATGGCGACTTTATCTTTACCTACTGGAACTAGATCTGACAGAGATCCCTTCGACAGAATCAGATATTTCTGTTTGCTGTTTCCCCAACACCTCCGACCAGGGGAAGCAAATTGTACGCGTGATTGTCCGGTAGGTGGGCAGTGACAGAGCATAAATCTGGTTTCAAATATTCTTGCAATTTATTTTACCTTTGTATTCTATAACGAAGAAACACAAAGTTACCAACTGATAAAGGATGTTTGCTCGCATGCTTGTAAGGCTGGTCTGAGTGGTTTAAGGTCAGTCTGTTGGACTGTCGTACGTATGACGCAAAGATAGACGGTGGTCATTGGAATGTCGTATTTAACACGCACTGATAGAAGGTGGTCAATGGGTCATGTCTTTTTTTGTCCGTGACTGAAGTAACTGTAGCCACTCTGTTCTACAGAATATGGGGTTTGCAATGCTTCCCGTGTTTACGTCACTTGTTGGGTCGTGCCATGAATTTGACGCGGCAGTTCTTGACAACCACTTCGTCACAAAAGTTTTCATCCATGAATTGTGTGGCCATTGACGTTTGTGGTACATATTCATTGTGTCACTGTCTTCCATCTGTCGTAAACACGCGGACGCTGTCACTGTGCATGACGTTGCAGTGACATTTTGTATGTACTGCGGTGGAGTAACAATATTTTGGTCTAGAGAGAGCCTCTCGGACCCTCAGACTGTCTGGTTTCCTGGTTACCAGGTACCTGGGGTTGACATGGGGTGACCCATTGTGGTGGTCTACATATTTCCTCTAGGCACGGCAGAGCTCTTCAGCGTGACTCTCCCGACTACACCACAGACATACCGTTTTTTGACGAGAGTGTTTCTGGTGTTGACTCGATTGTCTGAGGGTTGGCTGCTCATGGCTGACGTGGGAGTCAGTGTCTCTTTGGTATCGGTGCATCTATTTGTTGAGCCTGTCTGTCTGCCACAGCCGCTACCCGTTGTTCTATGTGGGTCATTAGGTGTTTCGTCATCGGTGTCCAGTAAGGGATAGGTGCTGCTGAGAGCTGTGCAGTGGCGGCGACATCAGAGAAGTCTTCTCTCATCTTGCGTTAAACCTCCTTCTTGACACCATCGAAGTGGCTGCCTGGATGTAGCCTGGCCGAGGCTTTGATGTCCCGCCGTAGCGCTGCTGGCTGTAGGCCTTGAACAAATGCACTCCTCAGCATGTTATCAGCCAGAGTGCCGGGCCATGTGTTGTTGGCTAAGTTAAAGAGGCTAAGCAAGTTAGCGGCATAGACCTCCACGCTTTCACCCAGGCCCTGTTGCCATTTTTAAAAAGCAGAGGCTAGGTTGGTACCACCTCGCTGATCTCTCCAGTTCTTCACTATTAGCGTAGTTGAGAAGATAGCTGAGAGGATGGTTAACGCCAGGGTCTATTGGTTTCTTGAAAAGAGTAAGTGCATTCCTGTGACACATGGCGGCTTCTGCAAGGGACGCCAGCCGATAGACCAGGGATTAAGATTTGTTCAGACTATCACTATTGAGCTACAGTAACGAAACCACACATTGGCAGTGTTTTACGATCTAATACAGGCCTACGACAGGTTCTGGCATACTGGACTTATGTATAAGCTCCAGCAATTTAGGATTACAGCGAAAATGCATGACTTGATAAAATCGATCTTGGAGAATACAACGATCAGAATACAACGATCAGAACCCGCATGAGGGAATCTTTATCCAGTGAAGCTCGTCTTGAGGAAGGACTACCCCATGGGTCTGTCTTGAGATGTACGCTGTCCCTAGCATACGTTAGTGACATTTAAACGTCTATCGACAGTAATTGCGCGATGTTCGCAGACGACTTGGTTGTCTGGACGTCCGTAAGGATGTGGTGAACTTGCAGATCAGACTACAGCGCGACCTCGATAATATCGAGGAATATGCCAACAAGTGGAGACTCATAGTAAACACGCAAAAAAACGCCCATTCCATTTTCACAAATAATAGGAATGCACTCAAACACAGATGCAACACTGCTTTCAGATGCAAGACAGATGGGTAAAACAGCACACGACTGAAACGACCCTCCTTTATGGTCAACGAGCTCGAGGTTGCAGTTACATTACACAAAAGCAAGGAGAAAATATTAATAGTCCCGGCGAGGGGACCTCACGAATGCTACTCCCCGCCCGATCTACGTTTGTCACTGGCAAATGCCGCGGTGGGGAAAAATAGTCTAGTTGAGCTTCAGCACGAAGAAGCACCAAGGACTATCGAAGACAACGGTACCGTCGTAGTGAGAGTCTATACAGACGGCTCATGCTTCACAGATGGACGAAGTGGGTACGGTGCACTAATTGAATAACCTGCAGGAGGCCCAGCAGTAACTGAACTGTCTGGACTGTGTGGAAGACTAGCTTCGAGCGGGCTATGCGGAACTAGAAGCACTTCAAAAGAGTGTGAAAGAAGTGCGCCTATGTAGAATGAAGAGTTTTCCAACAGTCGTAGTCTTCCCTGATTCAAGATCCTCCCTGGAATCCTTGGGTCGGAGCTCTTTGGATACGAAAACTATCGATGCTGTACTGGAGATTGTTAACAACGTTTTATCCAACTATGACAACAAGGTTATTGGGCCAAAACAAAGGAATAAAAATTTTTTTTTTAAAGCGTAAATAACAACGTTTGTGACTACAAATCTTTTATTTACGAGAAATAACTAAAAGAATATTCATTTTAATATACATCGCATGACAATAACAATATCCAAAATAGTAGTTATGTCTCATATATAAAGTATTTGTAGTAAAAAAAAACAACAACAAAATACTAAATTCTGCCTGTTACAATTCAGCTTTATTTGATCACGGGGAAAGAAATATAAAACATGTAGTACATTTGATATATCTGAAATTTATCATCTTCACGAGACTACCTGCAAAATTTCAGCTCATTAGTGTACGAAGAAGTGGGTTAAAATCAATCCAAATTCATTTTTTTTTTCGGCCTTCAAGCCATTGAGCAATGAATCAAGCAATCAAGCGGACGCCACGAGTTAATATAAAGGATTTAAAAAGGCCCATAGAAATGGAAATGAAAGTATGTAAAAAGAAAGTGTAATTTTAAAAATTGAAGACATTTTTTTATATGATAGAGTATTTACACAATAAAGTGCAACGAGCATGTTATTGTTATTAATGCCAGTCTGGCATGTGAAGTGTTGGCGTTATAAAGGAAAGACTTCGTTTATTCATTCAATCTCAGGGAAGAAACAACTTTCTTTTTTTTTTTGGAGATAAAAGAAATTGAATCTGTCATTCAAACACATTTAAATCCGTTGAGGAGATTTCAGCCCCGACATTTCAGATGGCACCTGGGCCCATTTACACTGGAAACGTGTTCACTTCTATAGTAAAATAAAATAATAATAATTTTCAATGAATTGTTTGAAATGCAGAAAGTAGAGGGTTAACATGATTGAAGGGGGTCAATATGATTGAAGGGGGTCAATATGATTGAAGAGGGTCAACATGATTGAAGGGGGTCAATATGATTGAAGGGGGTCAATATGATTGAAGGGAGTCAATATAATTGAAGGGGGTCAATATGATTGAAGGTGGTCAATATGATTGAAGGGGTTAATATGATTGAAGGGGGTCAATATGATTGGAGGGGGTCAATATGATTGAAGGGGGTCAATATGATTGAAGGGGGTCAATATGATTGAAGGGGGTCAATATTATTAGTAAAGATGTGATTTTGAAATAGTCAATCAATTTAAAAAATTATTGAATGGCAAAATGTTGTTTTTTTATTTCTTTTTTTTTTTTAAATTTTCTTGTTGTTGTTGCAGTGATTTTGATGGTAGATAGTAAGACCTTCTTGGCGCAGTCAAGCGTAAATGAATTAATCTTGAAATGTGCATTTAGAGGCATGGCAGCAACATTGATTGAGCTAACAACAGCGGTCCATCAACGGTCAACATTGATTGAGCTAACAACAGCGGTCCATCAACGGTCAACATTGATTGAGCTAACAACAGCGGTCAATCAACGGTCACTTCAAGCTGCCATTGAACATCTTGTACTGGTTGTTGTTGTTTTTTTTTTTTTTTAAAGATAAAACGGCTAATAACACAAAAATGTAATACGCTCATCAAAAGAAATGTTTTTTTCTTTATGTCATCACATTGTTCATTGAGTCATATCATTTGGATGCACTCTTCAAAAACTTTAAGCTAAAGTTCATAAATATGGTTTAAAAACCATTAAGCATTATTATTGTGTCATTGATTTCCGTATTGTGTTGAGACGAAGGCACACCTGCCCATACATTGAGGCAGATGTAGCGTAAAGATATACGTCATATAAAATATTAGTTACACAGTGGGATACTAGGTCAACTCTAATAGATATTTTAATGGGACTTTTGTGTGTAGAATACACCAACCGTGAGCTCTACGTGAATTCTCCACATTTCGAAAATGAATCTCTTACAGAAATAAACTAAGTTAACTATGATATATTTGTGAGATAAGGACTAGATATAAAGACAACACAACCAAAAAAAAAAAAAAAAAAACATAAAAAACCGGACATAGTTGGTTTTATTTGGAGAGAATTGTTGTGGAACAAGACGATCATAAACACCGTTCAGTCCCTCGAACTTCAACACCGTAGAACGAATCATCCACTCCACCCCTTTTCACACCGGAGGACCCCTTTACATGTCATCAAGGCTCCCAATAGACGCTAACCATTCACAGTTCCAATATTGTGGTCTTAAAATGGACAATGCGTGTGTGCGCGCGAGTGTGAGTACGTGTGTGCGAGAAGATTTGGAAGAGGCCCACACATTTTCCGAAAAACTTGTTGAACCTCCCACCCCCACGATTGCTATACCCCACCCCCCTCAACTCCATCGTGCCCCATTCGACTAGACTGGACCATCCCGATAAAAACTCGTTATATTTCTTCATTTCCAAAAGATGTCCGGAGGAAAAATGTGGGGTAACTCTTCCCTTACAAGAGTTACTTAACGTTGGAGACTTTCTCTCAGAACTTCCTCCTAATATTGTTCTGGAGAGATAAAAAAAAAATCAGTAAACAGAAAAAGTGATCACGTGATGAACAGGATGTTATAACATCACCAATCGCCGGTCAGTTCTCTGTTTGGACCAATGTTCAAGGGAAATGTTTTTCGCTTTTTATTTGGATAAGATCCGCGTAAATTATTACTGTGCAAAAATGGTCTGTATAAAGTGGTACTGCATAAAGTGGTACTGTATAAAGTGGTACTTTATAAAAGTAGTGCTCTGTGAAAATGTTTAGAAGAAACAGGTGACATCTTGAGTGTCTTTAAGAGACCGCGTCTAATGGTACAGGGGCGAGATCCCATTTTCTGTGACAGGCATGACGAGGAGTAGTTGCGCTGAAATAGTTTCCCGCTGAAGTAATTGTTAAGTAGTTGTTCTTGTTACCATGGAGTACTGAAGGCCTACTACATGTGAGTACTCTCTGTTTTATTTTCATTTGAAATGTTTTTTAAATACAACATTGAAGCAATCCCTTTTACTACTACAGTCGGACCCCCTTATCTCGACATCGGTTATCTCGCCAACCCTATTATGTCGACGCTTTTGAAATGGAACCGCGAATGTCTCTCTTTGTCTAAGCATTTTCTTATCGTTTATGTCGCTTTTTTAAAGTCGCTGAACCCTAATACCTCGTGTACAAATGACGGCAAAATTTGCCACTTAACGTCGGTTATCTCGATTATCAATTGTTGTCAAGTCATTTTGTTTTTGCGGACCGGTCAATCGTAAGAAGAAAAGCCCGTTTTACTGTCAGGTCCGTATTTACCCTTAAAGTTTTAAGAAACCAAGAAGGGAAAGTTAATCTAATTTCCGCCTCACGAGGTCTCACAAGGTGACGTCACAGCCTGCTAACGTTCAGCTCTCTGCGCTGTGTTACTTCTGGTACTATGCTTCGCTTACTAAGCAATACTTTTTTAAAATTAAAAATCATTCACTAGCGTTGTCCGTTAACAGCAATGACGTTAAAATCAAATCTTTGTTGACATAACAGTGTGATGATGTTTAGAAGAATCAATGACTTTGATGTGTTAGTGGCTTAATAGTCTGGGATGGCTACCTGAGCCTTCTAACGCCTCATAGGTGGTTGTCACCTGTGTTAGTGGATTAATAGTCTGGGATGACTACCTGAGCCTTCTAACGCCTCATAGGTGGTTGTCACCTGTGTTAGTGGCTTAATAGTCTGGGATGACTACCTGAGCCTTCTAACGCCTCATAGGTGGTTGTCACCTGTGTTAGTGGATTAATAGTCTGGGATGACTACCTGAGCCTTCTAACGCCTCATAGGTGGTTGTCACCTGTGTTAGTGGATTATTGGCCTTCTAACGCCTCATAGGTGGTTGTCACCTGTGTTAGTGGATTATTGGCCTTCTAACGTCTCATAGGTGGTTGTCACCTGTGTTAGTGGCTTATTGGCCTTCTAACGTCTCATAGGTGATCGTCACCTGTGTTAGTGGCTTATTGGCCTTCTAACGTCTCATAGGTGATCGTCACCTATGTTAGTGGCTTATTGGCCTTCTAACGTCTCATAGGTGGTCGTCACCTGTGTTAGGCCTAAAGAAAGGAAGGTTAGGTCGCGTCTTCTGGTAGTCTTCTCAGCTCTGTGTAGCAGTGTGGGTGCCGTGTGGTTGTAGTGTGGGTGCCGTGTGGATGCCGTGTGGGTGAAGTGTGGGGGCCGTGTGGGTGAAGTGTGGATTCCGTGTGTGTGCCGTGTGTGTGCCATGTGGGTGTCGTGTTGGTGCAGTGTGGGTGTCGTGTTTGTGCCGTGGGGTTGTCGTGTGGGTGCCGTGTGGGTGCCGTGTGGTTATCGTGTGGGTACCATGTGGGTACCGTGTGGATGCCTTGTGGGTGTCGTGTGGGTTATAATTTACAAATCATTTAACAAATAAAAAATATACTTTATAAAAATCAATAATTTGAATTGGCGTCGAGTAGATTGGCGGGCTTGTCCCACCTAGTGCCACATTACTTCCACTAACATTTGTGCTTGTCCCACCTAGTGCCACATTACAACATCCACATAATTCGATGCTTGTCCCACCTAGTGCCACATTACTTCCACTAACTTTTATGCATGTCACACTTAGTACCACATTGCAACATCCACTAACTTTTATGGTTGTCCCACCTAGTGCCACATTACTTCCACTAACTTTTATGCTTGTCCCACCTAGTGCCACATTACTTCCACTAACTTTTATGCTTGCCCCACCTAGTGCCACATTACTTCCACTAACTTTTATGCTTGTCCCACCTAGTGCCACATTACTTCCACTAACTTTTATGCTTGTCCCACCTAGTGCCACATTACTTCTACTAACTTTTATGCTTGTCCCACCTAGTGCCACATTACAACATCCAAATACTTTTATGCTTGTCCCACTTAATACCACATTACAGCATCCACATACTTTTATGATTGTCCCACCTAGTGCCACATTACAACATCCACATACTTTTGTGTTTATCCCACTTAGTACCACATTACAACATCCACATAATTCCATGCCTGTCCCACCCAGTAGCACATTACTTCCACTAACATTTGTGCTTGTCCCACCTAGTGCCACATTACTTCCACTAACATGTGTGCTTGTCCCACCCAGTACCACAATACTTCCACTAACATTTGTGCTTGTCCCACCCAGTACCACATTACTTCCACTAACATTTGTGCTTGTCCCACCTAGTACCACATTACTTCCACTAACATTTGTGCTTGTCCCACCTAGTGCCACATTACAACATCCACTAACTGTTATATTTGTCCCACCTAGTACTACATTACAACATCCACTAACTGTTATATTTGTCCCACCTAGTGCCACATTACAACATCCACATACTTGAGTGCCTCATACATTACAGTTAACCATAAGACAATTGTCCCGTGAGAGTGTTTTACCCAGTATAAACCAGAATTATGCTAATGACGAATGTACCCCGTGGGAATCCCCACATCGTTCGACTGAAATGTTTTATGGCGCCATCTTGTTGCTAAACGAATTTGACGTGACGTTAGAGCCTACTGATTACACTGTACTGCTATGTTATAGATTATATTGTACTGTTATAATATAGCTAACGTTGTGTTTGTTTTTTGGTAGTAAATACTCGCTCGTCAAAACGACCGAGTATACAGCTGTATACTCCCTCGTTTAGTTCCGGTTACTGCTATTCTTTGTATCTTTTTTTATAAGTTAACAAAAATCATTGATGGTTGTGGCGGTATGGTCGTATTGATAGTGACATAGTTGGCTATATCAGTGGTCCAGGGTTCGATTCCTTCTTGTTGTATATTTAAAAAAAAAAAAAAAACAATGTTTGTCTCAGATTACACAATGTTTTATGTTTACTTACGCCCTATGTTTGTCTTAAGTTATATAATGTTTTAGGTTTACTTACGCCCCATGTTTGTCCCATATTACACAATGTTTTAGGTTTACTTACACCCTATGTTTGTCTCAAGTTATACAATGTTTTAGGTTTACTTACGCCCCATGTTTGTCCCATATTACACAATGTTTTAGGTTTACTTACGCCCTATGTTTGTCTCAAGTTATACAATGTTTTAGGTTTACTTACGCCCCATGTTTGTCCCATACTACACAATGTTTTAGGTTTACTTATGCCCCATGTTTGTCCCATATTACACAATGTTTTAGGTTTACTTACGCCCTTTGTTTGTCTCAAGTTATACAATGTTTTAGGTTTACATACGCCCCATGTTTCTCTCATTTTACACAATGTTTTAGGTTTACTTACGCCCTATGTTTGTCTCAAGTTACACAATGTTTTAGGTTTACATACGCCCCATGTTCGTCTTATATTACACAATGTTTTAGGTTTACTTACGCCCCATGTTCGTCTTATATTATACAATGTTTTAGGTTTACTTACGCCCCATGTTCGTCTTATATTACACAATGTTTTATGTGTACTTACGCCCCATGTTCGTCACATATTACACAATGTTTTAGGTGTACTTACGCCCCATGTTTGTCCCATATTACACAATGTTTTAGGTTTACTTTCGCCCCATGTTCGTCTTATATTACACAATGTTTTAGGTTTACTTACGCCCCATGTTCGTCTTATATTACACAATGTTTATGTTTACTTACGCCCCATGTTTGTCTCATATTACACAATGTTTTAGGTTTACTTACGCCCTATGTTTGTCTCATATTACACAATGTTTTAGGTTTACTTACGCCCTATGTTTGTCTCATATTACACAATGTTTTAGGTTTACACTCGCCCTATGTTTGTCTCATATTACACAATGTTTTAGGTTTACTTACGCCCCATGTTCGTCTTATATTACACAATGTTTTAGGTTTACTTACGCCCCATGTTTGTCCCATATTACACAATGTTTTAGGTTTACTTACGCCCCATGTTTGTCTCATATTACACAATGTTTTAGGTTTACTTACGCCCCATGTTTGTCTCAAGTTACACAATGTTTTAGGTTTACTTACGCCCCATGTTTGTCTCATATTACACAATTTTTTAGGTTTACTTACGCCCCATGTTTGTCCCATATTACACAATGTTTTAGGTTTACTTACGCCCCATGTTTGTCTCATATTACACAATGTTTTAGGTTTACTTACGCCCCATGTTTGTCCCATATTACACAATGATTTAGGTTTACTTACGCCCCATGTTTGTTCCATATTACACAATGTTTTAGGTTTACTTACGCCCCATGTTTGTCTCAAGTTACACAATGCACGAGCCTCTATTATGGATCTCTGCCAACTTGTTCAATAATTTCTTCTTTAGTCCCAAGTTACATATGCACTTTTAAAAACAAATACTCTAGTTACTCTATTTGTATTTGCACTGATTTCTATTTTGGAAGTATGTTAACATATGCACTAGTTTCTATTTTAAAGGTATGTTAACATATTCTCTAGTTTCTTGAAACGTTTCTGCTATCTTCGAGAACCTCATGGTCCCTGTCAAGGTATGAGAATCACTGACTGAATTTGTTGTAAAATTGTTGTGAAATTGTTGTGAGCTGTGTTCAGGTAAACTGAACACTTGAGTGTCACGCCATGACTTTGCAGAGTTCGTTCATGGCTATATATAGTGTGAGACGGATCAGGGCGAGGGGAATGTGAATACAGTGTCGAGTAGAGGTCAGTGTGTAGTGTGGGGCGGACGATAGGACGGTGCAGTACTCGGCGAGTGTTTGGCATACATTTTTATCGAGGTGACTCGAATGTTGTGACAATCACGAGAAGAGAGATTTGTGTGGAATAAGCCTGTGATTGGAAGTACTGGATGGCTGGATTGACTTTATTGTGTTACTGCAGCTATTGTATTATCGAAGCAGTATCTATACGTGAATTATTACATAAATAAAGTATCCTAGCATTATTGACAAGAGTCGAGACTTCTGTCTTAATTACATCCAGAACCCAGAACGCAACAGTCCCCGAGCTTAAACATTTGTCATGACAAGGAATCTCAAACAAACCTTCACGATGTTTCCAATAGTTCCATTACCTTTTTCTAAGCATATTTTATCTTTTACAATGTTCCCTATATTTTGTATTACCTTTATCTCAAACAAACCTCCAGGTTGTTTCCAATAGTTCCATTACCTTTATCTCAAACAAACCTCCAGGTTGTTTCCAATAGTTCCATTACCTTTATCTCAAACAAACCTCCAGGTTGTTTCCAATAGTTCCATTCCTTTATCTCAAACAAACCTCCAGGTTGTTTCCAATAGTTCCATTACCTTTATCTCAAACAAACCTTTAGGTTGTTTCCAATAGTTCCATTACCTTTATCTCAAACAAACCTCCAGGTTGTTCCCTATATTTGTATTACCTTTATCTCAAACAAACCTCCTGGTTGTTCCCTATATTTGTATTACCTTTATCTCAAACAAACCTCCAGGTTGTTTCCAATAGTTCCATTACCTTACTCTAAACATATTTTATCTTTTACAATGTTCCCTATATTTGTATTACCTTTATCTCAAACAAACCTTCAGGTTGTTTCCAATAGTTCCATTACCTTACTCTAAACATATTTTATCTTTTACAATGTTCCCTATATTTGTATTACCTTTATCTCAAACAAACCTTTAGGTTGTTTCCAATAGTTCCATTACCTTACTCTAAACATATTTTATCTTTTACTGTTCAATACCTTTCTCTAACGGAAATAATTTTATTCCTTTCTGTGCCCACGTGATTTAAAATGATCTTTAAATCACCCTATTCTACCCTCATACTAAACGCGTTAGTAAGATGGATCTTAGAGTGATGGGACCTGGACATCAAATGAAATGATTGACATATTTTCTTTTAACCGCCCAATCTTTACTCCCCGCTTTGTACCCCGTGCTCTTCTACCACCAATATTTGCAAACTTACTCCCCCCCCCTCTCCCTCTCCTATGGTCTATTTATTTCTTTCGCTGCCACTAAGGATTTTCCCTTGAAGCCAAGCATCTATTTTCCAAGTATTTTATTAACTGTGGTGTTTGATTTTGTTTAGTTTTATTCTGACACTTTCATGGACTGTTTTTTTTTCTTTCGTTCATTTCCCTGGTGTCCCAAACTATTGCTCTGATTGCAGCCTTTATAAAATCTCATTATCTTTATTCTATATCAATTTCAATTATTTGATAGGATAACCAAAGGACCTTATATTATTGATTACTAGCAATTTCCCCACGCTTTGCTGCGGGAAGTTGGAGAATTAGTGATAATTTAGTGCATAAAAAAACTATATTTGGGCCCCCGGCGCCCAGCAAGTGATATTTTAAATATTATTTCACGTGCTCTCATCGTGGAAGTGTATTTAACAAACCCACAAAGTTTCATGCGTTTACCTATTTGGGAAATAGGAAAAATAGTGCTTTTCAATTTGTATATAGGACATATTAGGGAAAAAAACACGTTTTTGAGGCTTCGGCCCAATGAGTGTGAATTTTAAAATTATATTATGCCAATTTTCTTCGTGAGAGAGTACCAAACAACTTCCAAAAGTTTTATGCCTCTACCTACATGGGGAATGGGAGAATTAGTGAATTTTACTTTTTATATAGTTAATATTCGGTAAAAACTACATTTGGGCCCCCCAGCCCACATTAAGGGATGTTTTAAATAATTGTTAACATGCTACCATCGTGGATGTGTATTTAACAAACCCCCAAAGTTTCATGCGTTTGCCTATTCGGGAAATAGGAGAATTAGTGATTTTCAATTTTTTTAATGCACATATAAAGAAAAAATGTTTTTGGGGCCCCGGCCCTCATGAGATGAATTTAAAAATTATTTTACGGCAATTTTCATCGTGAGAGGGTACCCAACAACTTCCAAATGTTTTATGTTTTTACCTACTCGATGAATTGTAGAATTTGTGCTGAGTCAGCTTTTAATATTAGAAAAAATTATATTTGGGCCCCCGGCCCCCTATGAGTGGGAATTTACCATTCTCTTTCGCCAACTTTCATCGGGAGATTGTACTCAACAACTTCCCAAAGTTTAATGCTTCTACCTACATGGGGAAAGGGAGAATTATTGATGTTAAGTTTTTATATAGTTTATATTAGGAAAAAACTTTATTTGCCCCCCCGGCCCCCAGTAAGAGATATTTTTAATATTTTTTTTATTTGCTACCATCGTGAAGTGTAATTATCGATTCCCCAACGTTTCATGAGTTTACTTACTCGAGAAATGGAGGATTAGTGATTTTCAATTTTTATAAATCTCAAATAAGAAAAAAAAAACGTTTTTGGGGCCCCGGCCCCCATGAGTGAGTATTTCAAAATTCTTTGACACCAACATTCGTCGTGAAAGGGTACTTAACAATTACCCGAAGTTTTATGCTCCTACCTACACGGAAAATTGGATAATTAGTGATAAGTCGGTTTTTAATATAAGAAAAATATATTTTGGCCCCGATTCCCAATTAGAGGGAATTCTAACATTCTTTTTGCCAATTTTCGTCGGGAGCTTGTACTCGAACAATTTCCAAAGTTGCATGCCTCTACCTATATGGGAAATAGGAGAATTAGTAATTTTCAATTTTTTTTATAGCTCATATAAGGAAAAAAACGTTTTTGGGGCCTCGGCCCCCATTAGTTGGAAATTTAAAATTCTCTTTTGCTAGTTATCATTGGAAGCATGTACTCAAACAATTTAAAAAGTTTCACGCTTCTAACTATACAGAAAATAGGAGAATTAATGATTTGCATTTTGTAAGTAGCTCATATAGGGGAAAAAACTTTTTTGAGGCCCCATTATTTTTGGGCCCCCGTACCCCCATGAGTGGGAATATAACTTTTCTTTCTTTCTAATTATCGTCGAGAGCATGTACTCAAATTTTTTTTTTAAGTTTCATGCTTCTAACTACACGGGAAATAGGAAAATTGGTGATTTTCAATTTTTATAGAGAACAAATAAGGAAAAAAATGTTTTTGGGCCCCCGGCCCCACATGAGCGAGATTTTTAAAATTCTTTTTCGCCAATTTTCGTCGTTAGAGGGTAACCAACAACTTCCCAAAGTTTCATGCTTCTACCTACACGGTAAGTTGGAGAATTAGTGATGAATCCGTGAGTGAGTCAGTGAAGGCTTTCCCTTTTATTAGTATAGATATGACATTAAGGGCCCCAGGGCCCATTTACGGCAAGATATAAAGTTGAAAACACGTGTTTATTCTTGAACTTGAACTATCCCTTAACCCGACGCTGGGTCGTTGGGTCACCATTTTGAGCTGCGCACTAACTCATGCCAAGTGTCACGGTTCTGAGCTGCCTTCTGGGAATCGCTAAATGAAAGGCCGGTGCACTCTTTGATGTTATCCTCCCAACTCTTCCTTGGCCTGCCTCTTTTCCTTCTTCCCTGGACTGTGCCTTGCAATATCGTCTTTGAGAGACCTCCAGATCTTGACACGTGTCCGTACCATCGTAGTTTCCTCTTTTTAATTGAGGTGAGAAGGTCCTCGTAAGGGCCAATGACAGCACTTATTTTGTCGCGGACCGCTTCGTTCGTGATGTGCGCCGTGTAGGAGATGTTTAATACCTTTCGAAAACATCTCATCTCAAGCGCACTAATTCTTTTCTGGAGGTCTGCGGTGAGCGTCCAAGCCTCACAACCATAGAGGAAGACTGACATCGCCAGAGAGCGCATTAGTCGAATCTTTGATCTCAGGGAGAGCTTCTTGCTTTGCCAGATGTTTTTCAGTTTGCTTAGTGCTGCAGTTGTTTGGGCCGTTCTGGCAAGAATTTCTGGTTTTGAGCCTTCGTCGGATATTACAGCCCCTAGATATTTGAAGGTAGGGACCTCCTCGAGTTTTTGACCGTTTATCCGTATTTCACTTGTGAAATTCTTATTTGCCATGACCTTGGTCTTTTCTGCATTAATTTCCATGCCATAGGCCTTCGACGTCTTCTCTAGCTTTGCAAGGAATTCTTTTAGTTCGTCCTCGCTGCCAGCTAGGCCGTCTATGTCATCGGCGAAGCGTAAGTTAGTTATGATCCTTCCTCCGATGCTGACCGTTCCGACATGGTCTTCGAGCACATCAGTCATAATTCTTTCTAGGAAGAGGTTGAAGAGGATGGGGGAGAGTAAACACCCTTGTCTAACACCAACAGTGGTCTTGAACCAATCTCCCAGCTTGCTGTTGTAGAGTACTGCGCTGGATGCTCTGTTGTATAGGTTATTGATCACAGTAATGAGGTTGGCGTTAATATTCTACTTGTGCATGGTTGCCCACAGTGCTGCATGCCACACTCTGTCAAATGCCTTTTTGAAGTCTATGAAGACATGAAAGAGGTCCCTCTGGTGTTGCAGATGTTTTTCACAGAGCACTCGCAAGTTGAAGATCTGCTCTGTTGTGCTCCTTCCTGCTCTGAAGCCTGCTTGTTCTTCTGCAATGATCTGCTCTGCTTGTGGTTTTAGTCTGTTTAGTATTACCATGAGCATGACTTTGCTGGGGTGACTGATCAGGCTAATTGTGCGGTAGTTCTGACACAATTGTAGATTACCCTTCTTTGGGAGCGTTATAACCAGCGATTGAGTCCAGGGTGTTGGACATTCTCCTGTCTGCCAGATCTTGTTGCACATGCTAGTTAGAATGTTTATTACTGGGTCACCTCCTGCTTGAATCAGTTCACCTGGGATGTTGTCTGCTCCAGCCGATTTCCCCTTTTTCAGCTTTCGCACAGCAAGCTCCACCTCATCACGGAGAATGTAATGCATGTTTATTCTAAGATGGATAATAATGGATACATTTATCATCATTTGTCAAGATCTTTAATAATTGAATTGGGGAATAAAATTTTAAAGGTTTATAAAAAAGGTAATATGGGCCCCCAGTTCCAAAAGAGCAGCCCTTAGGAGATGACCTACCTATAGTATTTTAATATTGGCTATCAAGAATATAATTACAAAATTTGGTTAAGATCCATCCATTTATCAAGTAGATAGCGCTTAAACTAATTTTTATAAAGCTCATATAAGCAAAAATTACATTAAGGGCCCCCGGTGCCCCTTTAGTGTTAAATGGAGAAAAAAATGTAGCCAGTTACCATTTCGGAAGGGTACTCAACAGTCAAAAATTTTCAGGAAAATCGGATGAATGGTTTAGTCAGCTCTAACGGACAAGCACACACACACACATACAGACATACTTTGATTTATATATATATAGATATTTTGTATGTATTTCATTTTTTAAACATAATACAAAAACTTGTGTTTGATTATAGAAGAAAAATGAATATGTCAAACTTTCACCAATTATGTTACAGTAAATATATTCCCTTACTAACTTTGATGTTACAGTAAATATATTCCCTTACTAACTTTGATGTTACAGTAAATTTATTCTCTTACTAACTTTGATGTTACAATAAATATATTCCCGTACTAACTTTGATGTTACAGTAAATATATTCTCTCACTAACTTTGATGTTACAGTAAATATATTCTCTCACTAACTTTGATGTTACAGTAAATATATTCCCTTACTAACTTTGATGTTACAGTAAATATATTCCCTTACTAACTTTGATGTTACAGTAAATATATCCCCTTACTAACTTTGATGTTACAGTAAATATATTCTCTCACTAACTTTGATGTTACAGTAAATATATCCCCTTACTAACTTTGATGTTACAGTATATATATTCTCTCACTAACTTTGATGTTACAGTAAATATATTCCCGTACTAACTTTGATGTTACAGTAAAAAGATTCCTTCACTGATTGCCGTACTCTCAGCTCTATGACATCTCATACTCTCAGCTCTATGACATCTCATACTCTCAGCTCTATGACATCTCATACTCTCAGCTCTATCTCATACTCTCAGCTCTATGACATCTCATACTCTCAGCTCTATGACATCTCATACTCTCAGCTCTATGACATCTCATACACAATCTTCCCATCCATATATTTGCCAACTGTGTTCAACGAGCTCAATCGTAAGACAAGCTCAGCGCAGGGGGGATTGTGGTAATTGAATTTGTTCAACACGTTAACTCAATCAGCAAGGCGGTTAATGTGCTGCTCTGGCCATTTTTGGCATTGGTCAGCAGGACATGGGAAAATATGGAGTCGTAAAGTGATTCGGAAACGGGGAGGGGGGGGGTCGGAGGTGTGGGGTCCGAGTAAGGGGTGCACAGGGTAGCAACTCGGTTACATGCAGTAATTATTGAGCCTGTCCAGTTAGCCTGTAATTAGTGAGCCTGTCCAGTAAGCCTGTAATTAGTGAGCCTGTCCAGTAAGCCTGTAATTAGTGAGCCTGTCCAGTAAGCCTGTAATTAGCGAACCTGTCCAGTAAGCCTGTAATTAGTGAGCCTGTCCAGTTAGCCTGTAATTAGTGAGCCTGTCCAGTAAGCATGTAATTAGTGAGCCTGTCCAGTAAGCCTGTAATTAGTGAACCTGTCCAGTAAGCCTGTAATTAGTGAGCCTGTCCAGTTAGCCTGTAATTAGTTAACCTGTCCAGTAAGCCAGTAATTAGTGAACCCGTACAGTAAGCCTGAAATTAGTGAACCCGTCCAGTAAGCCAGTAATTAGTGAACCCGTACAGTAAGCCTGTAATTTATGAACCCGTTCAGTAAGCCAGTAATTAGTGAACCCGTACAGTAAGCCTGTAATTAGTGAACCCGTCCAGTAAGCCAGTAATAAGTTACTTTGTCCAGTAAGCCCTGTCACTCAATGACGTGATCCATGCGTCAGTTTGTCTGTTAGCACGGAGTCAGTGATCCATGCGTCAGACTGTCTGATAGCACGGAGTCAGTGAGACGTGCGTGAGCCTGTCTGATAGCACGGAGTCAGTGATCCATGCGTCAGTCTGTCTGATAGCACGGAGTCAGTGATCCATGCGTCAGTCTGTCTGATAGCACGGAGTCAGTGATCCATGCGTCAGACTGTCTGATAGCACGGAGTCAGTGAGACATGCATCAGTCTGTCTGATAGCACGGAGTCAGTGAGATGTGCGTGAGCCTGTCTGATAGCACGGAGTCAGTGATCCATGCGTCAGACTGTCTGATAGCACGGAGTCAGTGAGACATGCATCAGACTGTCTGATAGCACGGAGTCAGTGAGACGTGCGTGAGCCTGTCTGATAGCACGGAGTCAGTGATCCATGCGTCAGTCTGTCTGATAGCACGGAGTCAGTGAGACGCGCGTCACTTCAGATAGTCTTAGCTCAAAAGCAGGAAATGAACACATTTAAAAGTAACGAAAGAATATTTAATGAAAACTCCTGGATAGCTTTAGTCATTGGTCCAACTGTAAAAAATTCATTTTTCAGAATTCTCCAACACATTCACTTCAAATACCAGCCAGGTGTAGAAACTCTTACCCAGGCTTTTAAAGTGATATGTAAAAAATATATAACAGAATCATATAAACAAGTCCTTTATAGTATGGGAAAGAATGAAGGCATAAAACCAGTTTGTATAGAGAAACATGACACAGATTATGTCGATATTTGCGTTCTTTGTGTAGGAACTTGTGTTTTAAATGGTGGACTATTGTCATCATTAACATTATTACATTTATAATCTGATTTCTTCATTGTTTTTTTTTAAATTTTAAATCCATTTTCCCAATCATGTGATTGGCCATCTTTGTGTTGTCATATCCGTTTGTCTTCCCTGTCATAACTATCTGTCTGTTCTGTTTGCTCTCTTTGCCTGACTCTAAGATTTCTTAGTCTGCCTTCTCCAATCTCTCTATCTTCATCCTTAAATCTGTTGTCTGTCTCTTCATGCACCCTCATGTGACGTTGACCAAAGTACGAAAAATCTTGTATGTCTGTGTAGAATGAAAGATTTAGAATGGTCCCGTTTATTACATAACACTAAACTGAAGTGGAACTCATACCAATAGTGAAAGAAAAAAAAAGCCATAGTTAATTTTCCGTTTCTCGAACGTAAAATATGAAACTCCCTACAGTTTTTGTATCAGTTGAAAATTATTTGTTTGCTGCCAGAAGTCTCAAGCCTCGATGAACAAATATTTTTTTGTTTTAAATGTCTTTTTGTAGCAATGTTATCATTGGTCCGTTTGGGGCGTGTTTTAAAATGTCCCAAGTCGATGGCTTTAGGTTATGTAATATACTGAAATATCACGTGAAAGAGTCACTTTGTTTAGAGCAATATTTAAAATTACAATTAGCTTGAAATCTAAAGGCACCCACTTTTCTGAAGTTAGAAAAATCCATGGGCACACCCTAGGGTATGCTATTAATGTAATTTTTGAGACTCACTAAAACTCATTCCTCTGATTGGCAAAAAACTATTTAGAAACTTAAGCTCCCACAATGCAATATTGTCAGCTATCGTCAACATCTTCATTAACTCCTGTCAAGGGTCACCGCAAAATCCTGACAAGGTCATTAAAAAAATACAGCAGCAGACGATGATGTATTTTTTGGCGGATCGATCCCCGTGTCCTTCAGATCGATACCGTATCCTTCCATGGCGATCAGAGTAATTTCCGCAATGACCATCACGGCCCTGCCCACTGGTCTTCTGTTTCGTGACGGGGTGGCCAAACTTTAACCGCTGCTAAAAAAAAAACGTCATTCAAGATTCAGGTATCTCTAGTAGTTATCTGTTCCATGGGCTGGTATGAAATGTTGTGCCAGGTGTTTTGTCATGTGCTAGGTGTTGTGTCATCTGTCAGGTGCTGTGTCATGTGCCATATGTTGTGTCATGATGTGTCAGGTGTTGTGTCATGATGTGTCAGGTGTTAATCATGATAAATGAGGTTTTGTATCCTGCGGAATGTTTTTACACGCTTTCATTTAGCTTGCCATTCTGTGTGTCCGCTAGCGTCAAATCTTGCAACGTAATTTGGCTACACTTTGCATTAGTCGAATGACCTGAAATCCGACAGTCGGCTGTCAAGTTGCAATTTTTGTAACTATTAACTCAACAATTGTTTTTTTTTTTTTTTTTTTTTTTTTTTTTTGGTGATTTCTCATTACAATTGTAATTATTCCAATACGGCTCGGAAACACACATAAAAATTACATTTAAAAATTTCATAATGAAATACATGGGTCTATAAAAAAGGGGGTAAAAAGTATTTACAACAACACGCTTTTATTCAAATGCACTAAAAAAGGACAAAATATCTTATTCGCCCGCTCTACGATTTCCTTCTATTTTCTCAGGGCTATAATGATAAATGTTCACAAACGGATGACAGTTCAATAGTTTTGAGCTTCAACAAACTACATCTCTCGTTAAATGAACAAAACTTATGAGATGACAGGCAAATAGCAATCGAAGAAATACTTGAAAATGTTTTAATGAACAATTTCTTGCTGCATAAAATAGTGGCGTTAAAACGTAATTAAATTCATATTAATGAAAGAGGGTAGATCTATCAGTTTAAGGCATAAGAACACGTTTCTTGTATGTTGGTATACATATATATTCACAGTGCATTATTTTCTTGTTTAATTTAGAAAACGACTACGTTGGTGTCTGCGTATGTTAACAACGATTACAATTGCCAAAAACAATTTTGCTGCCTGCATGGATTTAAATATTTAAATGCCAACAAATGTCCCAATGCCCAAAACGATTACAATGCCAACAACGATTACTATGCCAGCAACGATTACCAAGCCAGCGATTACAACATCCAGTCCTTCCATGCCTGTCGGGGCACCGAAAATAACCGAGACAACAAAGCGTGCTACTACATCTTGAAATAGAAGGACAGTGGACAATTAGGTGAGGCTGGGAGACCAGAAGTGACCCAAGAGAAAGATGGGAACTTCTCACCCAAGGACGCCTGGTCGATAGTGAAGTGGGTAATGGTCACAGAACGGACTCGTCTTTTGATTGGTACTGACAGCTGACAGGTCAGGGCAAGACAATATCGGGCAGTATGTGTGCAACATGGTGGTCAAGAAATTTGTGGAGGTAACGTGGGAGAGGTTGTTAACAACGGCGTGGTATTCTGTTAACTTTGGAGAGGAGGTCAGTTGTTAGGGGCCGTCCATAAAGTACTTCACGCTATTTTTACAATTTTTACCCCCCTCCCCCTGTCGCAAACCACAAACTGTCACAAATTTCGAACCCCCACCCCCCACCCCCCTACTAAGGAACGCCACATTTTGGAACAAACATATATTTATTATTATTTTTTTTATTAACAAGGTAATTAAAATTTAACCTAAAACACCGTGACGTCACACAAGGGAGATAGTAGCATGCTGATGGGGTGCTATTATTAGGACTGTGTCTTGACAGAGCAAGTTGTCCGCAAACTTTAATTTTAAACATTTCAGTGTGAGGAGTTTTTTTTTTAAAACACTGTTTACTATGGAGACTTGATGACAGGAGTAGACAGCACAAACAACAATGGAAGCCAACTGGATTCGACAGAACAATATAAAAGAACGATGTTTGGTCACGTGGATCATTTCTGTCAGACTTGGGAAAATCATCAGGGGAAGGAGCTGATATTTTTTTGGATGTTTCTTATCTTAAACCGTTCTAATAACATCACAGGAAGAAGCTGATATTTTTCGACAGATATTTTTGGGCTGTTCTTATCTTAAACTGTTCTAAATTAAGTCTTAACAACAGAAAATTTAATACAAGTGGGTGATGTTCATCGTCGAACTGACCACTTTCTATTAGAAGGTAGATGGAAGTAAACATAAAATTTAAATACCAAGTCAATGAAGGCCCTAAAGAATTAGATATAAACTTCGACAAAGTCGTAAATTGATTAAAATTTGTAGTTTAATATCTTTAGCTGAATGATACTTTCCCAAATGTCGTTTGAAAATGAAGACACGCAATAACACGTTGCAATGTCCATCACTTCCTCACGCGAAAGAAGTTTCCCCAAGTCCTGAAGATTCTTTTGCAGTCAGACAAATCAGAGTTTCTCGTCACGTAAACTTCGTCTGCTAAAAGTGAAGGATAAATTTTAATTTGAATTTTATTGGGTAATAAAATAAATTTGCTTCTTTGAGGAAAAATAAAGTTTTATTTTCTGCTGAAAATCGATTTTCTAATTAAAAAATGTAAAATTAACTTTTCCCTTTTAAGGTATTGTGCAATCTGTGACATAGGAAAACAGCTTATCAGAACACAATATCCAAGAATATATAATTAAAAGTTAAAAATCAATGAAAAATCTATCGTAGAATATATAAAATTTGTTAATGAAGTAATTAATAATCCAACACAGTTTTCAGGATTTATAAAAAATAATCTTGTACAGATGAGATGAGAATATAAAACTAAAATGCTTCCTGACATTGGTCAAACTTATATAAGAAAATTGACATTATGAACGGGAGCCATCAACCCAATAAAACAGATACACTAGAAGAAATGTTTTAACTACTGCAAGATACATGACAGTAGATTGATCAGAATTAACAACAGTAAAACAAATAGTTAAATCATTAAAACAAGACTAAGTCTGGAGGATAGAAGAACAAAGAAAAAGTTGTAATAATCGTAAAGCATTACATTCTAAATAAGAAATGTAACACAAAGACAATCTACTAAATCCCTCTAAAAGATAAAGTTGTTATAATCGTAAAGCATTACATTCTAAATTAGAAATGTAACACAAAGACAATCTACTAAATCCCTCTAAAAGATAAAGTTGTTATAATCGTAAAGCATTACATTCTAAATAAGAAATGTAACACAAAGACAATCTACTAAATCCCTCAAAAAGATAAAGTTGTTATAATCGTAAAGCATTACATTCTAAATAAGAAATGTAACACAAAGACAATCTACTAAAGCCCTCAAAAAGATAAAGTTGTTATAATCGTAAAGCATTACATTCTAAATAAGAAATGTAACACAAAGACAATCTACTGAATCCCTCTAAAAGATAAAGTTGTTATAATCGTAAAGCATTGCATTCTAAATTAGAAATGTAACACAAAGACAATCTACTATATCCCTCTAAAAGATAAAGTTGTTATAATCGTAAAGCATTACATTCTAAATAAGAAATGTAACACAAAGACAATCTACTAAAGCCCTCAAAAAAATAAAGTTGTTATAATCGTAAAGCATTACATTCTAAATAAGAAATGTAACACAAAGACAATCTACTAAATCCCTCTAAAAGACACGGTGATAAAAGAAACAACTCTCTTGTTCCATGTGCCAAAATAAATACATACAAACTCTCGCGCTACTCGGAAGAAATTCCGTCGTGACAAGGGTCGCCTGAACAAACCCGTAAATGCAACAGACTTTCTATATTTATAACTACTAATACTGAGCATAAACTAAGACGCAATAATCGTCTGTATAAAAGGGGCGTCTGTGATATATAAGATAAGAAATGAATTACTCTGGAGGCAACACATTAGGTCAGCGTGACATCTTTAAGACATTCTCAAATTTACGCCGGGATTGGGACATCAGACCTGGCTGGGACTATCATGTGCAAAAAGAGGGTACGGTGGGGATGGCGCCCTTAAGTTATCACACTGGGTGTTACAGAAGCCCTAATGATTCTCTTGAATGAGCCCCAATCAGGAACAGTTTTATAAGCAGTTTTATTTCTTTAGCCGATATCAACTGGGACGAGTGTCCGGAATGTCGTTGAGAAGAATGTGGCACGCCTTGAAGCTGGTTTTATTGGACAGAAAACATTGGCAGAGATCCTATCACAGGGTCGGAGAATGAGAGGAACCTATAAACAAGGGAAGATAATGATGTGTAACATCCAACTATCTGCTTTCTCTCCCCTGCCGATTAGAATCTACTCAACGTCTTGTTTTACAGTCTGCAACGCCCGCCCTTAAAACACGAGTAGAGAAGACAGCGCTATCTTGTCTTGAGGGGTGTCGAGGGCAATAGGCCCGCGAGGATAAGACTATATACACACACATTGGAATATGTTATCAGCACAAAGAACTGCACAGGAAAGAAGGAGATAGAAGAAAAATGGGAGACGGAGCATGTTTAAAAATTTAAATAATGATTTAATCAGGACGGAAATGTTAAAGAAAAAGTAAGAATTAAGAATTTTTATAAACTGAGCATACAGAGTGACGACTTCTAAAAAAACAAAACAAAAAACCCATTTGAAGGAATGTTACTTATTTAAGGCCCAATGATTGTCATATGAAGGAATGTTACTTATTTAAGGCACAATGATTGTTCGTTTCATAAATTATAAGAAGTTATCTTATCTTATCTTAGATATACAGACGCTCCTTCTATGCAGAAGATAATTGCGTCCACAGACCATGAGAGATGATCTGTTATAAACTTAATGTCAATAATTTAATGCAGTTTCTTCTAGATTCTTTATGTTATAATCATTTTTTTTTTAAAAAGCCGTAACCTCGATTCCAGAATTTTATGACACAATTACCTCCCCTTTTGAACTAAACCCATCAGCTGTTGTGTTATCAAATGATGTGTCTAAAAACAGTCTCACCTCTTGAAAACTCATCACAACTGAAAGAAAGAACAAGTCTAGACTCAGGACTCATAAATTCTCTGTATCCCGGGAGACACTTAGCGAGAGCTGCATGAAACCCTGAAATAATCGAACGTTGTAGAACAAATATCATGCTGATGTTCAGTTTAGAGAAATTAAAATACATACTCTTGAAACAACTCCTAAATTTTATACCATCGCTTACAACAAGGGTAGGTTGAGGGAATAATTATTTAAGAATCTTACTTAACAAACAGGAAGGTGATAGACCTAATAACTACATCTGATACCATGAACACGTGTTTGTATATATGTGTTTAAGTCTAAATGTACGGGATAGTAACAGAGAACAGTTACTACGAAGTGTTGAATGTCACGGCAGTAACAAAAACATGCAGGCTAACGTTGTGTTCATGGTCATCTGTGGGTAAGGATTTTTTTGTTTTGTTTAGAGAAAGTTCAGTGGATAACAATGTTACTAAATTTGGAAAGTTTTCATGGAAATAAGATTCTTCAATAATTCAGAGACACTTTACCTATAAAATTTCAACAACAGCCAAAATAGAGACACATTACCCATTATAGAGACACATTACCCATTATAGAGACACATTACCCATTACAGAGACACATTACCCATTATAGAGACACATTACCCATTATAGAGACACATTACCCATTATAGAGACACATTACCCATTA
>MUZC01000397.1:782091-793576 GCA_002072015.1 Radix auricularia | reverse complement strand
GACACATTACCCATTATAGAGACATTACATATGCACATACACATTACCTAATACAAATAACACATTACCTAATACAAATGACACATTACCCAATGCAGATGACACATTACGTAATATAGATGACACATTACCTAATACAGATGACACATTACTTAAAACATATGACACATTACCTAATACAGATGACACATTACCTAATACAGATGACACATTACCTAATACAGATGACACAAAATTTAATACAAAGACATCTAATCAATGTCCATTAGGTGCGCGGTTGTGCAGTGGCGCAGACATTAGACCGACGCTGCGCATGAGTTTTGAATTTCCGCTCAGCAAATGATGATAAGTTAAATAATATCTTTTTGTGTGTGCCTACTCTAAAAATATCTGCTTAGCAGCATTACACGCGTCCGTTTTGAGGCTCTCAATCCAAAGACCTCGAAGGGGACATTGCCCATAATACAGAGATGGTGGTGTTCCTGGTAGAGATGATGGTTGTCGGCCTAACAGCTTCCAGATTTTGGCTTTCACTATAAGGCGTCATATTTCCCTCCTCAGAGGATCCATCTTCTCCCAGGACTGAAATGACTTTTGTTACTCTTTTCGGTGTTTTTGTAACTCTGCTTCTTTACACGGCAGGGTTGTTGGCCTTGCGCGCAACCACTTGGGGGGTTGCCCCTCACAGCTCAATGGGAAGCTGCCTTTCTTCGGGTTGGGTCCCTAGCCTTTGTGGATCCCTCCACTTCCTACTAGGCAGTAGGGCTGATTTTGGTCCACCCCGGGTATTTTATTTCCCCGGTACCCTCCATATCTGGTGGGCTTTCCCCTATCCGCCGGCTGGGGAGGCGCTCGATAGAAGATCAGCAACTCCCACGGGAAATACAGAGATACATTGCCTAATATAGAGACACTTTTCTAAAAAAAAAAAAAAAAAAGAAACACATTTTATAATACACGGACACAATTTGTAACCCAATACCATTTGAAAAGTAAAAGTTTTGCCCGTACCGCTAACAAATCTTGTTTCATTAACATACACTTCACTATTGTTCCCTGGTTTAATATGTTAAATTTATTTTTCAGGGGTGGGCATACCTCTTGTAACAGAGCGAAATTTTTATAAATAATTTTGTATTCTTTTTAGTGCCGGAAATAAGTACTACTGTACAGTACTACAGCAATATATTAAACAAATTATTGGTGATTCATTAAAAACAGATTATTTTTAAATCAAATTTAAAGATTTAAACATTTCAATGTACCTTTTTAACCCTAACCTTTTTTAACCCTAACCTTTTTAACCCTAACCTTTTTAACCCTAACCTTTTTAACCCTAACCTTTTTAACCCTAACCCTTTTAACCCTAACCTTTTTAACCCTAACCTTTTTAACCCTAACCTTTTTAACCCTTACCTTTTTAACCCTAACCTTTTTAACCCTAACCGTAATTTGAATGAAATATATGATTTTATTTTACACAAATTTAAATATGTCAAATGTATGAATAAAAACAAAGCGTACAGACTCATAATAATAAAGATAGTTGTGAAACTGTTGAGAGTCCTTTGAACTATCAAATTTATTTAAATTTGGTTGGTATCTAGTAGTTGTGGTGCGAAGTCCTTTGAACTATTAAGTTTATTTCAATCTGGTTGGTAGCTAACTAGTTGTGATGCGGAGTTCTTTACTAATAAGTCGATAACGTCCTTTAAGGCACCAGCAATATTCCATGGAATATCTTGCCTCAGTTAAAATTGCACCCTCTTTGCAGAAGGCTAAAAGAAGTGTCTGCTGTTGACATACTCCAGACTTTGACCTAGAAAACTTGCTAATGGTTAAGTCAGATCAAGCCAAAATTATTTTCGGTCAGGATTTTGTAATGAAATTAAATTTATTTTGGATATTAAATGTTTAAAGCAAATAGTTGACATGTTCGTTTATATACCCGCGGTGTGAACAGAGAAGAACCCTCGCGAGCCTTGGTCTGACCACAGTTGTTATATTACACAATGACGGACAGTCTTTCAGATAACTGTTGTTAGTAGTGAAACGTCATGTCTGACCACAGCTGTTATATTACTCAAGGACGGACAGTCTTTCAGATAAATGTTGTTAGTAGTGAAACTTCATACTTGACAGAGATTTGAATATCCAACCCTAAAATTAACACTGCTGTTTCCAAAAATAGCGTTAGAGAACCTTGGGTGATGGGGTAGCCACTTCATCTAACCAATGATTATTTCATGTAGCAATTAGCCACTTGATCTAACCGATGATTATTTCATGTAGCAATTAGCCACTTGATCTAACCAATGATTATTTCATGTAGCAATTAGCAGCTAAGCGAAGAAAACATGATCACGCTCGTCTTGTTCAGGCATGTAAACATGACAGGGGAGATAAGTAAAGTAGGAGAAGTAACTACGGTCCTCTTCTTACTTTACCTGTTACTGAAAAAAACATTCATTAAGAGGGGAAAAAATGGGTTTGAGGGGGGGGGGGAATTTAAACACTTTTAAATTAATCTCCTTCACCATTCATTAAAAATTCATAAAATGAAAATAAAGTAACGACTAAAACAATGATTAATTTTCATTGCCATCAATTTAACCAAAATAATACTTAGCGCAGCCATGGTGGACAACTGCCAACTGAACAGAGGTAGATTCCTTGATTAATTTAAGAACTTTTTTTGGACAGATTGAGCCATGGAATCTGAATATACTACAACTATGGAAACATTTTAATTGTCTACTACACAATCTTGTAGTATGAACTCCGTTTTTTTTAATGCTCAAACCCCTTACATCACCAAGCAACAAAATATCCCCACTAATGCCCAAACCCCTTACATCACCAAACAACAAAATATCCCCACTAATGCCTAAACCCCTTACATCACCAAACAACAAAATATCCCCACTAATGCCCAAACCCCTTACATCACCAAACAGCAAAATATCCCCACTCACTCCGCCAACTACATAGAGGATCCATTCTTGCACCTACCTCAAGAGGTTAACAGAAGGACCCCTTTATTAAACCACCATCAGCTAAACAGGGGGTCAAATAGCCAAGTATATGGACTTATAAAATAACACTTCTTTTTTCCAAATTAACCAAATAAATAACCATTACTTTTCAAAATTAGCTAAACATACAACATTTCTTGCCCATTTCGCAAAACATTTTGTACTCCTAACAGCTAAACAAATGACATTCTCTTTCCCCGTCCCGCCTAACAAAGGGCTGGGGCTACTCCTCATTACTGTTTCATTTTCCCTTTAACAACTCTCCACTGATGAAGAACAAATTGTTCATACCGTGGCCCCTAACGAGCCCCGCCCCCACATGGAAAATGGCGCCTGGACGGCTGGACATATTCCCTAGTTGCTGACGTTAGCTTGTGTCTGTGGAAAAGTTCGTTTAGCTTACAACATTAAGTCTTGTGTTAGCTGGTATCTCAGGGACAGCTAGCTCAACATACAACATGATTTCTAGAGCGTGCTGGTTTTTTTTTTAGGGCCAGGCAGCCGAGATTATAGTATGAAGTCTGATATGTCACATATGTGCTTTGTCTGAGGACAAGACGGGGTTACAATATAAAGTCTGCCATGAGCTGTGTCTGAGGACAAGACGAGGTTACAATATAAAGTCTGCCATGTGCTTTGTCTGAGGACAAGACGGGGTTACAATATAAAGTCTGCCATGAGCTGTGTCTGAGGACAAGACGGGGTTACAATATAAAGTCTGCCATGTGCTGTGTCTGAGGACAAGACGAGGTTACAATATAAAGTCTGCCATGAGCTGTGTCTGAGGACAAGACGAGCTTACAATATAAAGTCTGCCATGTGCTTTGTCTGAGGACAAGACGGGTTACAATATAAAGTCTGCCATGTGCTGTGTCTGAGGACAAGACGGGGTTACAATATAAAGTCTGCCATGTGCTTTGTCCGAGGACAAGACGAGCTTACAATATAAAGTCTGCCATGTGCTTTGTCTGAGGACAAGACGGGGTTACAATATAAAGTCTGCCATGTGCTTTGTCTGAGGACAAGACGGGGTTGCAATATAAAGTCTGCCATGAGCTGTGTCTGAGGACAAGACGGGGTTACAATATAAAGTCTGCTATGTGCTGTGTCTGAGGACAAGACGGGGTTACAATATAAAGTCTGCCATGAGCTGTGTCTGAGGACAAGACGGGGTTACAATATAAAGTCTGCCATGTGCTGTGTCTGAGGACAAGACGGGGTTACAATATAAAGTCTGCTATGTGCTGTGTCTGAGGACAAGACGGGCTTACAATATAAAGTCTGCCATGAGCTGTGTCTATTTTAAAATGTCTGGACATATCAAATCTACTCTTTAAGAATGGTTTATGTTATTAAAATCAAATACTTCAAAGTGTTTCTCGTGTCTTTAAGATGTTTCAGTTTTTTACAACAACAAAACATATATCATGCGAGCCGACTCGCGTCGTAGAATACGCCGCTAATAATTTAGTGACTGGTGACATTTTATGAAAGTAATTGTTGAAGAGAGTGTGTGACTACTTTTCTGTCACTGAGCACAAACATTTTTAAAAATTAAAAAAGTAATGTCTTAGCTGGGGCTTGAACCTACGACCTTCCGCGTGTTAGGCGAATGTTATAACCAGTAAACTACGAAATACATGTTTTTCTGTTGTTCTGAAACCGCATAGTCATTGACCTCAATTGACCGTATTGCTGGCTTGGCCTCGATGACCCCCCCCCCACCCTCTGCAGTAATTTTTCTTGCAAGCTGATTGGTCGGTGGGGCGGAAGACAGCTCGGTTTCCGGCATGGTTGAACCATGAAGAGAATTATATATATATAATTATTGGGATGAATTATACTCGGGTATTTCATCATTTATAACAGACAGTTTATCTTATCTACAAAAAAAATATTTAAAACAACTACAATACATTTTAACGCAAATTAAAGATAATTAAGGTCTACATTTATTGTCATACTCATTTTGCAACTTATGTCAACATGTCAGAGCTGGGTGTACGGGATATTTTCTTGGATAAAAGTTTATTTATATTAGAGTAATGTTATCAGTCATGGCGATTCTCATCATAGATTGCTTATTATCATAGCAAAACTAACCGTGTGTGATTATATGTAAATCTTAATCAGAGAAAACACCAGCTTAAACAGGCATGTGCTGCCATAGATGCACATCATTATACACGCGTGTAGATAAGTATTGGCCATCTCATATCATTATATACGCGTATAGATAAGTATTGGCCATCTCACATCATTAAATACGCGTGTAGATAAGTATAGGCCATCTCACATCATTATATACGCGTGTAGATAAGTATTGGCCATCTCACATCATTATATACGCGTGTAGATAAGTATTGGCCATCTCACATTATTATATACGCGTGTAGATAAGTATTGGCCATCTCACATCATTATATATGCGTGTAGATAAGTATTGGCCATCTCACATTATTATATACGCGTGTAGATAAGTATTGGCCATCTCACATCATTATATACGCGTGTAGATAAGTATTGGCCATCTCGCATTATTATATACGCGTGTAGATAAGTATTGGCCATCTCACATCATTATACACGCGTGTAGATAAGTATTGGCCATCTCGCATTATTATATACGCGTGTAGATAAGTATTGTCCATCTCACATTATTATATACGCGTGTAGATAAGTATTGGCAATCTCACATTATTATATACGCGTGTAGGTAAGTATTGACCATCTCTTTTAAAATAAAACGACTAATATTTACAAGCCTCACCGTGTCACCATTTGCCTGTAGAGCTCTGTTACACGACAACTCTGTTAGTGTCATCTGAGATTTGGCAGTTTCAATGTCCGCGTCTATACTCAACTGCTCAAAACTGCGCTTATTCTGAGTTACTCAAGCATCGATAACTTTTTCAGGAAGGTGTCCATTTAGAAACACAACTACTTTGAACATCTTCAAAGTTGCAAGGCAAGAAAAAAAAATGATAAAAATTGCTTTGGAACAATCCCAAATGAGCATCTGTAAGTTACTGCACTGGTGTAATTATAAAATTCATTTCAAGACAGTTTTTATTTTCACATAATCTGATCAAAGTGAGAACGGTCTTTAGGAACATATCGTTCGGTAAAGCTTCTAATTAAGGAATCAGTTAAGACTTCATGACGCAGGGTAATAAAAAAAATTCCTAAAATTCTTCCTCGGGCCGGACATTACTTCTCATCGGTCATAACATCGATGTCAGGATAAAGATTCTCAGGGTCCGGATGTTGCCCGCGGGCCATGAGATAAACACATGTTGTTGAGACAAACAAAAACTTTTATTACAAACTAACAGACACACTCAAAGGGGTAAAGCGCCAACTAAAAATATTACTGGTTCTATGTACTTCACAAGCTACAACTGGTTGGCTGTAGTGTTAGTAGAGACAATAACTGTGTCATAATGAGGAGCTTATGGGATTATTAAAGAACTAGTTTATGCGCTAGGTGGCGGCCATTGGTTAGATTGAATAAAATGGTAGTCTTCTAGGTGGGGTTTGGCTAGGATGAAGAGTCTCACCGTGTGAGTGCTGAAGTGTCAAACCTCCAGATAGGTCGACGTGACCTGATTACCATCTAGCGTGATGAGATGGGGTTGACTGGGAGTGTAACACTCACATGCTATCAGGGTTGAAACAGATGCAGCGTAAAGCCATGAATATAGAGTGCCTTTCTTTGGTCAGTTAGCATGGTAGGAGAGAGGCTAGCGGAGCTCAGTGGTCAACAAGGTGGGAAAGAAATTGGTGGCGCCCAGAGGTCAGTTAACTTGGTCGGTTATAAGCTAGTGGAGTTCTCTGGCTTGATGGCACTTTAATTTGGTTTAAGAGGCACACAAAAAAAAATCGTTGGAGCTTAATATTCAATTAGCATAAAAGGCAAGATACAATAAGATATCACTTGTCATTTACCAGGATATGCAAGATAAAATTGGAGCTCACTTGTCATTTAGCGTGATATGCAAGAAATAATTGTAGCTCACTTGTCATTTAGCGTGATATGCAAGATATAAATATTAGCTCACTTGTCATTTAGCGTGATATGCAAGATATAAATATTAGCTCACTTGTCATTTAGCTTGATCTACAAGATACAATTGTAGCTCTGTGTTCAGTTAGTATTGTATTAAAGACAGATTTTCAACTGATAAGTTAGCTGGAATGGCGGGCAAGGAACAGACGAAACTCAAAGAGTAGTTAAAACTTAGGAAAACAATAGTTCGTATTTTTAAAATAAATATATATATATCAGACGTGCAGACAGAAGGCTAATACGTAAATTCGATTATACAGCTCTAAAACGTTCATATGATAAACTGCCATGTGATATTGTAATCATTTTAACACTTATTTTTCAAAAAAATATAATATAGATTCTAGATCTATAAAAAATAAAATTAAATAAAACATAACCATTAATAAAAACAATTTTAGCTATGACGTCATGTCGTAGGCCAAAAGAGTGAATATATTTTGTGTTTCCTGCCACTAATATATAACCCGGAAGTGGTTCCATTGCAGATAAAAACAAAAACAAGATAATGATCGCAGACTTACAAGACTGAGACAAAGCGAGACGACTCGTAACTTGGTGTTGACTATGTGGGAAGTACTGGGAGAAATCCGCAATGGGACCATGATCAGCTCTATGGAGAGGTTAGATGAAGACCTGCAGGCTTTAAACAGCTTCTTGCTCTACGTATCACCCATCATTCTCTTAGCCATCGGACTACCAGGAAACTTTGTGACGATCCTCGTGTTGAGACACTATTCGCTCTACCACATGGAGCCGTCCTTCACCCTAATCAGCGTGTGTGTGTTCAACATCATCACCTTACTATTTAGTGTATCTCCGCTCCTTATAACGGACTTCCATCTCAACATCCACGAACTTCCGTTCCACTCCCCTATGGTGTGTATCATGTATTCCTGGGCGTGTTACACATGTCTGAGCGTTGTCAATTGGCTCATTGTCATATTCTCCGCCAATCGGCTTCTCCTATTTCTAAAGAAGAAGCCCATGTTGTCTGATAAACATATGAAGGCGGTGGTGTATGTCGTAGTGATGTGTAGTCTGGTTCAGTTCTGTGTTGTTTTGATGGGCGAGAACGTGATCACCATCACCAAGCCTGGGCGGGACGAGTACCACGTGTGTATGATGCCGCAGCACTCCCACTGGACGTACATCAACTTTGCGCACCTCAGCCTCACCCCATCACTGCTGCTGGCAGCCTTCAACGCCAGCCTGATGTACCTGATGCACAAGAACCCCGCTGGCTGTGACCCCGGCGATGGGGTCCGCGCAAGGCTGAAAGGTAAACACGTAGTCCTGCTGACCACGTCTACCGTCCACCTGGCTGTGACGACACTTCCGCTGTACATCGTCTACCTCAACATGGAAAACTACTTCCTCTCCAGCACCGGCACGGCGACGGAGAAGCGGCGCCTCTTGCTGCGCGCCTCACAAGCAATTCTCATGTCCAACAACGCCACCAACTACTTCATCTACTGTTTCTTTGGCAACAAGTTTAGAACCGCGATGAAACAGATCATTTCACCGTACGTCTGCTCGTGCTGCTATCGCTCCGCGTGCGTATGCTGCGAGCCCATCAGCACAGATTCCTCTCTGACGTCACTAGAAGCTCTCAATTTCTCCACACCCCGTGGAGCTGAATGTAGACCGATGCCGATTGAAATACAGCTCAGAAATCCTCGATACATGACGCGGTCTCGTGAACAGATTCCACTCAGAGACGAAACTTCAAAGACACTCGAAGAAGTGGAAAAATTGAAATCTTCGTCATTAATCGTGGCCCATAGCTCAGTGACGCTGAAAATATCTGTGTCATGACATTGACAGCATCGTGTCATGACGTTGACATCATCCGTGTCATGATGTTGACACTACCTAAATCTTTGACCAGACAAGGCGGTGTAATCGGTGGTGATACGTCACAGACAGTCTCCGACAAACCACGCAAACGCTTTTCAACTCTTCACCCGACAGAATCAAGCCCCGCAAAAAACATCTCGACGTACCAGGCCGGGGCATTTCGAGTGACGTTAATCACATGGCTTCGTTCCACGCAGCTTTCTTGATGGTTCTAACTTCATGGGTAGTGGCTTTCTTGATGGCGCTAACTTCATGGGTAGTGGCTTTCTTGATGGCGCTAACTTCATGAGCAGTGGCGTTTCTTGATGGTTCTAACTTCATGGGCAGTGGCTTTCTTGATGGCGCTAACTTCATGGGCAGTGGCTTTCTTGATGGCGCTAACTTCGTGGGCAGTGGCTTTCTTGATGGCGCTAACTTCATGGGCAGTAGGTTAATTGTCTGAGGAGGCGAAAGTCTGTTGCCATATTTTAGCGAGTGTCTGATATCTACGAAATATAATCGAGTTCCCTTGGCATTTATGTTAAACCCTCGCACGACAAGATGAAATATTGCTAATATCAAGTTCTGCTAATATCAAGTTCTGCTAATATCAAGTTCTGCTAATATCAAGTTCTGCTAATATCAAGTTCTGCTCCTCTTAAACGAACACAGATTTTTTTCAACGTCTCGTTTCTAAAAAAAATATAATGAAAGAAGAGTGAACTTGCTGCATGCCCCTTGCATTATTTGATGTTAACTGGCAAAATTCCAATTCAATAAAAATCCAAATTACAGCTAAAACAAATATTTATTTTCAAGATTTTTTGGGTGAACGCATCATTTACTTTACAGCTCTACAGGGTATTGTATGGTGGTTATTGTTAGAATGGATTTATCTTCTGTTACATATATGAATAAATGTGGATTCATTTGTTGAGAGCATATGCCAATACGTAAAGTGCGCGCCGGTTGTGACACACTCTAAGAAAAACTAAGGAAATCCTTTTATGAATGTTCAGCGCGTGTGTTTATGGGAAAGGTTTTAAGAAGAGATGGATCCACTAATGGGAGTTGATCAGAAACTCATTATGGCTCATCGCTGTATACAGATGTCTAACTGCTCCAGTTAATCAGAGCACTTGTCTTTTTCCAAAACGCCACTGGATCAAATAATTCTTTGTTTTTACTTTTGCCTTCATCTTCACTGATCTTGTAATTAAATAGTGTAATTAAAAAGCTTTTAATGATGATTATTTATGTTTGAAAAATAATACAAATGCCGTTTTTAATTGTCAGTACATATAAATTAACAGAATGTTTTTGAAAAAAATAACAAATGAATCCAGTTTTATGTACCCTTTTCAAAAATACCATTTACTATAAAAAAAAAAAAGGTGTTGAAATTCTTACCCAATTTTATAATATTCATACAGAAATGAATATTTCTTTCAGGTTTCTGTTTACTCATCAATTTGATGGCCAAAATACAATAGTTGTTTTCTTATTTTCGTCTTTTATAAAGGGATTTTATTGGATGCTTGTTACTCAAGTTGAAAAGTTTAATCTCCATCTATACAACCTTCCTCCAAGTCTTTATTATATCCTTAAATCCAGCAAGCCAGCCATCAAGAGAACCAAAGACCACCCTCCCAGCAATCCATGCCTCATCCCATCAATCTAACCATCCCTCCATACATACATCAGTCCATCCATCCATCCATCCATCCATCCATCCATCTATCTGTGTGTCTTTTCTGTTCTGTCTGTTTGTCTATCTAACGGTTTATTTGTCTGACCGTGAACGGTGAGTATGGGACACAAATATCTCGTTGAAGTTTTTTTCTTCTATCTGTACGCTAGAGCCCGGCTTTACATATATCACGTCCAGTTCTTGACGTCATAATCCAGATGACCTCTGCTGTACACCAAGTGACCTCTCTGGTGTACATCAAATGACCTGTCTGTTGTACACCAAGTGACCTCTCTGTCGTACATCAAATGACCTCTCTGTTATACACCAAGCGACCTCTCTGTTGTACATCAAGTGACCTCTATGTTGTACACGAAGTGACCTCTCTGCTGTGCGCCAAGTGACCTCTATGTTTAACATAAAGTTTGCAGTGCGCCAAGCAGCCTTGTCTTCTGGAGATCTCTGTATGATCACGACTTAACTACATTCGGGCTCTGCCTGGCCGGTTTCTGCTTCTCTTCCCATGAAAAAAATATCACTTTAGATTACCGGAGCTTCTTTCTTGAGTGCTGTGTTGATTTCGGATCAATTATGGTAATGAATCAAACAAGTCTGTGGGAGAATCTGAACTTCGGCCCGAGTCACCCTTTCCCGCCACACCAGAACCTTTCAGGATTGTCCGTTTTAGAAGACAGATTGGAGCAGACGCCAATATTTGTCTCGTCTGCAGACGGAAATCAGAGTAGATTTAAATTGATAGGTCCTTGCTGTTTTAGTCATAGGACATGCTATCTATAATGGAGCCCTTGATGTTTTAGTCTATCTATACTGGAGCCCTTGCTGTTTTAGTCT
>MUZC01000397.1:750930-763921 GCA_002072015.1 Radix auricularia | reverse complement strand
CCTTTAAAAAAAAAAAAGGGAATAACCCCCCCCCCCCCCCCCGCCCCTTAAAAAAAAAAAAAATTAATTAATTAATTAATTAAAATAAAAAAAAGAAAAAAAGAAAAGATTGGTCATCACCAATGCCAGTCAAGACATTGGAACCTGACCAAGACCTTTCTTTGACTGTTCTAATGATCTGATCGCTTTTATCCTCTTCACATTTGAACAATTTGTACAACCGTTTGTTTGGTTGGAGGACTGACGTCTTTAAAACAAATTAACAGTTCCTGGGTCTGATGTCCGAATATTAAACTATGATGACCACTACCAACACGCTTAAGGACAGAGTTCTCGGAAGTAATCCAACGTAACATCTTCTCTCCCCAATCTCCCGGAGAACGCTTCCGTTTAACACAGGTTTTCAAGAGCTCTCTCATCAAAGGCAAGGATTTAAGATGGCAGCTCGTATTAAGCTCCGTTTTAACCTCCGATTTGTGGGCGGGGGGCTTGGATATTTTTGTTTCCTCGTCCCGACATTGACGTCTCGAATCTCACCGGGGCTCTTGCCATTGCAGCGTTCGCGTTCGGTTATTGTAAATTGTAACCGGAGTCCAAGTTGTGTTTGCACAGTCTGCCGGATTTGTGTAGCTCGAGAAGTTAATCATCCGAGTCACTTGCGGACTTGTGTATTGATTGTAAGGTAAAGCCGGGGTGGGGAATAGTTTCATCCGTGGATACAAGGGAAATAACTACCGTGGGCCCATCGTGGCACAGACAGTCAGGGGAGGGGCCGGGGAATATTTGCCCTATGACGTAATTTAGAGCAGCTCACTACCAGAAGAAAGTAGATAAACGCCTTGCTAGTCTTGTGAAAGGACAGAGAGACAGAGGGAGTAAAAGAGAGACAAAGATGTGGGGGTAAGGGGAGAATATTGTACGTATAAATGATGGAATGAGGAGAAAAAGAATAAGTGCGTTTGATTATATTATATGACTAGCAAAATACCCGCGCATTTCAGCGGAAAGTGAGATTTTAGTAAGCGTAATACTCATTCAAACACATATTGATTTTATGAAAGATCATGATGTTATACTAAATATATTAACTTCACTGTCTTCTCTGTATGTCTTTTGTGGTCCCGCGGAAAAACATAAGTCAATATTTTTATATCAGAAAAAGAACTACGTTTTGGCCCCACCCACTCCGGGGAGTGATAATTAAAATATTTGTTTCGCTTGTAATTGCTGAAGTGTACTCAAGAACTTTCCAAAGTTTCATGTTTCTACCTACACGGCAAACAGGAGAATTAATGATTTTCAATTTTTATTTATCTCATAATAGGAAAAAACTACATTTTGGCCCCAGTTCCCCCATGAGTGGGAATTTTAAATTCTTTTTCGCCAATTATTGTCGTGAGAGTGTATTAAACAACTTCCCAAAGTTTCATGATTTTAACTACATGGAAAATTGGAGAATTAGGGATGAGTCAGATTTTAATATTGCAACAACAACAACACACACACAAACAATTTGGACTCTCGGCCCCAGTAAGGGATAATTAAAATAATATTTATTCATGTAACCATTTTTTTGTATGTGTACTTCTCAACTCCCCAAAGCTTCATGCTTCTACCTACACGGGAAATTGGAGAATAAGTGATGGGTCAGTCAGTGAGTCAGTCAGTGAGTCAGTCAGTTAAGGCTTTGCCTTTTAATATTATAGACGACAAAAAAAAATTTCCCAAACAAACAGATGAGTATAAAAAAATCATGTTAAGCCTGGTACCTATTGGAATTCAGGACGTGTTAGCGCATTTTCGTATTATGTATCAGTACTTATGTTAGATATCAGAATTATGTAGTTATCAGTAATTGTGTTTAGATTTTAGACATATTTTTATGAATTTTCTTGTGTAATGAATATACCTTACATTTTTTTAATTTAAAAGTCATTTCTTTACATTTAAAAAAAAAAAAATTTCTCTTTAATCCAACTACAAGTCACCACAAATGATGACGTAAAACTCTCTAAACTTTTACACATATTCTAATGACGTCAACTAAAAAAAAGCAACTAATTCTTTTGCACCCTTTCGCACCACTCTTCAATGCTTGAAGAATTATGCATTCGACTTCCGGCAATGGCGGCCGTTCCCTGCGCTAGTGTTACCTCTCGATTCGAAATATTTTTTGGTAGTTTTAACGGGGTTTTTAAACGGATCGAGTAACTGAGTGTTGATGCACAAATGGCAGGTCAGGGCATACAAAAAACATATATACATCATGGGTCTAGGACTTATGGATGCTGTGATCAAGGGTGATGACGGACGGACGGACGGATGGACAAAACGGGTGCAATAGCGATTTCGACATCTCGAAAATGCGCTAAAAATCACAATTTTGTCATCTTTGCTTCAACATTTTTTTTTAATTTTAAAAAGAAACAAACAAAATAATATATCCAGAGGTCAGTAGCCCTTGATTGTAAACATCTATACATGTTTGGACTACTCCCTTTGTCCAGAAAACTTAAAAAATATATTTTGGTTTTTAGAATGAAATGATTGATTAGGTCACGGCTATACTCAAAAAGCAAAACTTTGTCTTACGAAAGCCATCATTCAAATCCTAACGATAGTCCTAATTCTAATCTTCGTCTTACGAAAGCCATCATTCAAATCCTAACGATAGTCCTAACTCTAATCTTCGTTTTACGAAAGCCATCATTCAAATCCTAACGATAGTCCTAACTCTAATCTTCGTTTAACGAAAGCCATCATTCAAATCCTAACGATAGTCCTAACTCTAATCTTCGTTTAACGAAAGCCATCATTCAAATCCTAACAATAGTCCTAACTCTAATCTTCGTTTAACGAAAGCCATCATTCAAATCCTAACGATAGTCCTAACTCTAATCTTCGTTTAACGAAAGCACGAAAGCCATCATTCAAATCCTAACGATAGTCCTAACTCTAATCTTCGTTTAACGAAAGCCACCATTCAAATCCTAACGATAGTCCTAACCCTAATCTTCGTTTAACGAAAGCCATCATTCAAATCCTAACGATAGTCCTAACTCTAATCTTCGTTTAACGAAAGCCATCATTCAAATCCTAACGATAGTCCTAACTCTAATCTTCGTTTCACGAAAGCCATCATTCAAATCCTAACGATAGTCCTAACCCTAATCTTCGTTTTACGAAAGCCATCATTCAAATCCTAACGATTATCCTAACCCTAATCTTCGTTTAACGAAAGCCATCATTCAAATCCTAACGATTATCCTAACTCTAATCTTCGTTTGACGAAAGCCACCATTCAAATCCTAACGATAGTCCTAACCCTAATCTTCGTTTTATCAGAAGCCAAAATTTAAATCCTAACCCTAATCTTCGTTTTATCAAAAGCCAAAATTTTAATCCTAACACTAATCGTGAGCATATCCTTAACCCCAGGTCATTTCAAGGTCAAACCATCCCTGTAACAGGAACCCGAGAGATGCTACCGACTAGTTCCCCTATCAAATGAAATACAATTGTTCACCACAAAACCACTCGCTATTGGTAAATACCTGACAAGTTTTTTTAAAAATCATAATGTTGTATATTACAGAACATTTCTACTCTGAAAAGTACATCAATTTAATGAAGACAAATAACACAAAAAGAAACCTTATTTCAGTGGATACAAGCTTTTAACTGGTTTCCTGCTCACAGTATCTCTCTCTCTCTCTCTTTTTATCGCTCTCTCTCTCTTTTTATCTCTCTCTCTCTCTCCCTCTGTATGTGTCTCGCTTCTTTGTTGCAGATGATTCGTATACGTCTTTTAGCTCAAGAATGATCGTTTAATTTTGTAGACATTTTAAAATGTCAGAATCTCAAGTTTAGAGATCCAATAAAACATTGTCCAAATGCACATTGAAGCAAATATCTTCACAGCTGTCAGGAAATTAGAATAATTTAATCAAAGCTCCAACTTCATGCAACATTTAACACGTGAATTTTGTTAAAAAGGCAAACATAAAGAGTGAGAAATGTTACATTATGACAATATAAATATGTTTTGCTAAATGACAATTATGTTTACATATCCACTTTCCTCAACGTCAGACTTTTAACAATTAATATTGAGTCCGTATTGGGTCTGTTTTGGGTCTGTATTGAGTAAGTTTTGAGTCTTTATCGAGTCTGTATTGAGTCTGTATTGAGTCTGTATCGAGTCTGTATTGAGTCTGTATCGAGTCTGTATTGAGTCTGTATTGAGTCTGTATTGAGTGTGTATTGAGTCTGTATTGAGTCTGTATTGAGTCTGTATCGAGTCTGTATTGAGTCTGTATTGAGTCTGTATTGAGTCTGTATTGAGTCTGTATTGAGTCTGTTTTGAGTCTGTTACCCAGCCAAATAAATGGCCACTGACAAAATCTCTCGTCCAGACATACACACATTTAAAAAAAAAAATTAAATCAATGAAAATGGGATGAATTTTTCTAAAACGATATTTTTGCTAGTTTGGACATGACTGAATTGTTCCCTGCGGTACAGGACAGAGGACATAATACAGGACTTTTAAATTAGGTTGATGTTTTCAAGAACTCTCGTCATAACAACCTCTTACTTAAAGTCCGCAGTACATTTTGTGCCCGAAAATTTTAAAATCCAGAATTCATTTATTGAACTTTTTCTTCGATTTAAAAAAAAATAATAATAAATTTAAAAAAAACGGCGGTAATTCGATGACTGAGGGAAATTTAACAGTTCAAAACACTTCATGGCTAAAAGATGTTGGATTTAAAATAGATTTATTTGCCAAAGTAACAACCATGCCAGACGACCCAGCTCCCTAAAGAAAACAGTTTTTGTCTCTGTCAGCCTTAACTCGTCCAGCTCTCGTTTTGCTTGTTAATTATTGGCGGTGAAAATAGTCGTTTGACGTCGCTCTTTCTATTTGTTTGACGTCGCTCTTTCTATTTGTTTGACGTCGCTCTTTCTATTTGTTTGACGTCGCTCTTTCTATTTGTTTGACGTCGCTCTTTCTATTTTATCTCAAAACTGGACACGAGAATCGCCGCCCTATTTATTTAAAATAACTCCTTATTTTATAAAAATTTCCAGAGTTAAAAAAACAAACCAAAAACAACTAACGGATAGATCAATAATAGCCAGCAAAAATAAATCAATAAATAATACAAGAATGAAATATTGTGTTAATCCAAGTCAATACTTATACGACCAGTAACCCAGGCCGCAGCTGAAACGAATTTCCATAAACATGTGGTAAATACAAGACGTCGCCAGGGACCAGAGAATGCGCGCTGACTCTCGCTGGACCGGAAGATTGAACATCGACATTTCGATAAATTGCAGCCGTCTCCTCTGACAGCTGCATTTACCGGGAATATCCGAACGTTGGCCGCACCATCAGCGCATGTCCTCGGGTGGAGTCGTTTTTTCTTAGAGCAGTCAAAGCGTAGACAACATTGTAACAGGATAATTACGGAGTGCGGCTGAAGAGAATAGGGAGTGAAAACTACAATAAAAGGCTTAAGACCAAAATCTTGGGTAATTTAACACACAAAGAAACGTACACATAAACGCACACGCAAACACAAACAGACGCATATATATAGACTGCACATAACACATACGCTATGAAATGCACACGTGAACACATACACAAATACACATTAGGAAATAAATAAAATAATATATCACAAAAATTAAATTAGAAATGTAACTTGAAAAACTAGAGGACAGAAGAACCAGGAGTAAAGTAGTAATTATACGTCAGGCCATTAATTTTAATTTAGAAATACAACACAAAGATAACTTAATACAACCCTCAGATAGACATAAGGATAAAAACACCTTTCTTATTCCGAATGCAAGAACAAACACATACAAGTTTTCGTTCTTCCCGTCCGGATTTGGGCGTGGCTTGGGTTGCCTGAGCAAACCAGGAAAACCAAAACTTTATCATCATTTAAAACTCTAATAAGACTGCAACTCTTGTAAAAAAAAACACAGATAAGTTTAGGACGCAATAATCTTCTGGATAGAAGGAGCGTCTGTAACAGATAAGATAATATAAATGTAAATGGTGTTTCAAAGATTATATTCACTTGTAAATTTGTTGTTCGTTCAAACCAATCGGTTAACCAACGTTTCTTCTTCTTCTTCGTTCTCAATATTGAACGAGTCCTTGGCTTCCCATGGAATCGAGCTCGTGACCATCGGAACGACAGTCGAGCGCGCTTGCCACTCGACCACCGCGGCCCCCAACCAAAGTTTAAAATTTAAACATCTAAACTCCCTAATATTCTGGACTTACTTGTCACATAACAGCGGCTATAAAAACCCACTTCTTTCTGCCTCCTGTCGATATCGGCGAGTATTAGCCACCAAATCTACCTGCCTTCTGTCCATACCTGCCAGTATTAGCCACCAGTTCTATCTGCTCGATACCCTGTAAAACGAGATCTTCCCTGATCTCCAGGTCAGTGTCAGACTCGATTCGAATCTCCAATTTGGAAGTAGACATCACTAATCGATAACGCCCAGTAATGACTTAAAGCGAGCACTTTGCTTCTTATCGAACTTTGTACTAATTGATCTTGGAACATTCACATCCGATTCTTGCGTCACATCCGATTGTTGGGTCAGATCACAAACGTATACTCCAGCAGTGATCTGTTGGATTTGGTGTGGTTTGCTTAGGTTTTCTATAAGGGAAAGTTTGTTTAAACCAAAAAAAGAACTAGAACTCGTTGTTCTTGGTTGGTTGACCGGAAGAATTGAAGGGAGATAGTGCTCAGAGATTATGAATACCAGGATGTGTAGGTGTCATAGACATGCGCGGGCGTCAAAATATCGTTGGATTTGATTGGGTACCTCGTTTTGATTGGGTACCTCGTTTTGATTGGGTACCTCGTTTTGATTGGGTACCTCGTTTTGATTGGGTACCTCGTTTTGATTGGGTACCTCGTTATTGTTTTAAGGGAAATCCTAACGGTTTTTTTAAAACGTTAAGATACGTTGATTTCTATATGACATGATTTCTAAATGACATGATTTTTACATGACATGATTTATATATGACATGATTTTTGTATGTCATGACATCTAAATGACATAATTTCTAAATGATATATTTATATATGACATGATTTCTATATGACATGATTTCTATATCACATCGTTTCTGTATGACATGACTTCTAAATGCCATTATTTCTGAATGACATGATTTAAATATGACATGATTTCTGTATGACATGACTTCTAAATGATATGATTTATATATGACATGATTTCTAAATGACATGATTTCTACATGAAATTATTTCTATATGACATGATTTCCATATGACATGATTTCTAATGACATGATTTCTTTAAAAGATACGTTAGCTTATATACATTGTAATGTCACTAAGTTGTATTTAGGCTAAGAAATAAATATTTAATGAATTTTAATTATGTGTGTTGCTATATTTATGTATAGAGCTGTGAGCCCAGTTGTTGCTGGGGTATTGCGCTAAAAGTATGAAATTATTATTATTATTATTATTATTTATTCCTGGATTCCTATGTGTTCCTATGTCTTCGATTAATGAATAAATATTTTACTTTTTTATATCCATTTGACAAGTAGCATCAATTATCAATAACAACATTATTTTTTTAAAAAAATAACTTTATCTCTAAATTGTTGCGTGAGCATCGACTGTTTTCGTAGAACATGTGTCGGATGGTCCATTTATGATATGATGACCTATGGCCATCACAAACATTCCTGCACTAATTTATGGCTTAAGTTATGTTTTTCACCAATCTTGACTTGAACTGTCCCTTAACCCGACGCTGGGTCGTTGGGGCACCATTTTGAGCTGCGCACTATTTCATGCCACTATTTCACCAATCAGACGTTTAAAATTGTGGATCACTCATACAACCTTTATATACCCAATAAACCTCAATAATATTTACAAGTTTCTTGTGCGATGCAGGCCAAGGTTTTAGTAAAATGAATTCGATTTCAGCAAGGTTTCTAAATAATACTATTGCACATTTAATTACTCATGGTTTCGTGGAGTAGATATTACAGTTTAGAAATTAATAACTTTACTTTATTATTATTTATTTATTAAAAAATAAAAATAAAATATTAATAATTTTTTTTTAAAATCCTTCTCTCCCATGAAATGTTATTGTGAATACTATGATTAAAGTTATGACCAACTATCCAAAATTACGTAACGCAGAAATAATTAGAAAACAAACATTATTAAATCACTTGCCAGTCAAGAAACTGATTCAAATCTGCAAAGAATTGCAAGTTGTTGTTTTTTTTATTAAAGACTTATTCTTTTAACTTTCTTGTTTCAAATTATTTTTAATGTCTACTTAACGAAAAACTTGTGTTATAAAAAATATATAATAAGGCAATTCTAAAAAAGAAAGGGAGATGGAGTGAATTGTTTATTTATGTAATTATTTTACATATGAAAATAAAATAATAGCTAAAGAGCACTAGACTAGAATGATGGCGAAATACATTATTACTGGCTGGAGAATTCTAAACAAATTTTTGTAACAGTTAGAAGCGACTCTCATATCCCTAACTCAGTCAAGTATGGCCGGGTCTCAGTCAAGTATGGCCGGATCTGAGTCAAGTATGGCCGGATCTCAGTCAAGTATGGCTGGGTCTCAGTCAAGTATGGCTGGGTCTCAGTCAAGTGTGGCCGGGTCTCAGTCAAGTGTGGCCGGGTCTCAGTCAAGTGTGGTCGGGTCTCAGTCAACGATTGTCGGGTCTCAGTCAAGTATGGCCGGGTCTCAGTCAAGTATGGCCGAGTCTCAGTCAAGTATGGCCGGGTCTCAGTCAAGTATGGCCGGTTCTCTGTCAAGTATGGCTGGGTCTCAGTCAAGTATGGCTGGGTCTCATTCAAGTGTGGCCGGGTCTCAGTCAAGTGTGGTCGGGTCTCAGTCAAGTGTGGCCGGGTCTCAGTCAAGTGTGGCCGGGTCTCAGTCAAGTGAACCTTGCTGTGTAGAACATCAAACTTTTAAGAAACACATCAGACGTGTTAACTGAAAGCCAAGGAGAGTTGTGTGAGGGTGTGTGTGTGATAGTGTGTGTGTGTGTGTTTTTGTATGTGTGTGTGTGAGGGTGTGTGTGTGTGTGATAGTGTGTGTGTGTGTGTTTTTGTATGTGTGTGTGTGTTTGTGTATGTGTGTGTTTGTGTATGTGTGTGTGTGTATGTGTGTGTGTGTGTGTGTGTTTGTGTATATGTGTGTGTGTGTATTTGTGTATGTGTGTGGATTCGTGTGGGTAGATCAGTAAGTACTCTGGTCACACACACACGTGTCTATAACATTTTGTCCCACAAAAGTTTATGTGTTTTTTTTGTGCTTCGTGTGTCTACACAGATATAACTTTAAAAGAGTTTGCTCCAGCTAGCTGACCGGACAGATTTGAAGAATAGTTGGGAAGTAGAGGCAATACATTTGGGATATTAGAGCGATAGGGTTCACATGTCGTCTACGTCAGTACAGAGTGGGTCATACGAGTGGGTCATACGAGTGGGTCATACGAGTTCAGTGCTTCAAATAGAACGTGAGTACGTGCTGGACACCCTCTCGACCTAATGTCCAGCTGTTCTGGGAAACCTTCAAATTGTTTGCGGACTGGTTTCATTCGTGTAACATCACCAGACGTCTACAACATTCTTCATAGAATTGTTCCACTAGTCTAACATCACCACACGTCTACAATATAGTTCATAGACATGTTTGACTAGTCTAACATCACCAGACATCTACAACATTGTTCATAGACTTGTTCCGCTAGTCTGACATCACCAAACGTCTACAACATAGTTCATAGACGTGTTCTACTAGTCTGACATCACCAGACGTCTACAACATTGTTCATAGCACTTATAAGTACTTATAAAAAATATCCTATACTCATAAATTTCAAATACCTCTACTGCCTTATAAACCTAAATAGGCTTTGAAAACGTATTCCATTTCCATGATAACAACCTTCAACTGTATGCGCAATATGTGTATTGTCTTGCCCCTTCCCTTCACTGAATAATTATTCTCTCCTGATCTAATTTCTCTTATTTTCGACAATTTAAAAAAAAAAGTTTATTTTGTGTATTTATTTTATATTTCATATCTTCCATCGTTCACCGCATAGCTGCCCTTGATGTCTTAAATGTCTTTCTCTCCTAGATATTGTGTGCTGTCCCATTCCCTCTCTGTCCTCTCTGCATTCCTCTCACAGTGAATAAATAAATATAGATGTATTGAGATGTATGAATGAAAGATCCCAACAATTGAGAGCGCTATTTTCTTGGCCCAGATACTCTCGCCATCAAGCAGCCCGCCTGGCAAGGGGAAGTAATAGCATGGCATCGACTACTTGACCCTTGTCTGACCGGTGGCTGGGCAGCAAGACATGGTGGCGGTGAGGGAGGGGTGGATGGCCCCCGTCACGTGATCACAACATTGTGTGAAAATGACGCGGTGCACAACTTGTGTTTACTCAACTCGATACAAATGGTTATCTTTCCTTGGAGCGGATTTTTTCCTACTCTCTCCGATGACTTCTTACCGTGATAATTCAGTTGTGTTCAAGAACAAATCAAATCATTTTCATATATTTATGGCGAGCGTGGCTCTAACGGATGTGTGATGTGGAATGTTATTGGTGTCACGAAACATACATACTTTAGGGCGTGAGTAGCGGAGCCAAGGTAAATAAACGGATGTGTGATGTGGAATGTTATTGGTGTCACGAAACATACATACTTTGGACACATACATACTTTGGACACAAACATACTTTGGACACATACATACTTTGGACACATACATACTTTGAACACATACATACATTGGACACATACATACTTTGGACACAAACATACTTTGGACACATACATACTTTGGACACATACATACTTTGGACACAAACATACTTTGGACACAAACATACTTTGGACACATACATACTTTGGACACATACATACATTGGACACATACATACTTTGGACACAAACATACTTTGGACACATACATACTTTGGACACATACATACTTTGGACACAAACATACTTTGGACACATACATACTTTGGACACATACATACTTTGGACACATACATACTTTGGACACATACATACTTTGGACACATACATACTTTGGGGCTTGAGTAGCGGAGCCAAGGTAAATAAAGTCTTACTTTTTTTTAATGTCTAACGCTTTCATTTTTAGACGGTTTGATAATGAATTTGGCAGCCTTGAAATGTGTTGATCCGATATCTCAACAACATGTCAAAGATATCTCAACAACATGTCAAAGATATGTCAACAATATGTCAAAGATTTGTCAACAATATGTCAATGATATGTCAAAGATATGTCAACAACATGTCAAAGATATGTCAACAATATGTCAAAGATATGTCAACAATATATTTCGACCAGAAATAAATGAGTCAGCTACAAACATTCTTGAATACTGTTCCCATGTTTATATATTTTTGTTTACAAGTTAGAACATGATGTTATTGAATCATTTGTTTTTAAAATCAATAAGCCCATTGCAAAGTTTATCAAGGACACTTTATACACACTTAAGTACGCTTTTATATATTGTCATTGTTTTAATGATATCATTCCTGGGCGATACCTTGAACAAAAAGATCACAGAGTCAAGGTCTAAATGTTAAAAAGACAAAGAGCTAAGCATACAAAAATAAATAAATTAACAATAAAAATAGTATGTACAATCAATCAAGGCAACAGTTACGGATAATTCAATCTTCACATGTTTGACAACCAGATAGAAAGCTTAGAGTACTTCTATCATAACATGTTTGACAATCAGATAGAAAGCTTACAGTACTTCTATCATCACATGCTTGACAATCAGATAGAAAGCTTAGAGTACTTCTATCCCCACAATCAGATAGAAGGCTTAGAGTACTTCTATCATAACATGTTTGACAATCAGATAGAAAGCTTAGAGTACTTCTATCCCCACAATCAGATAGAAAGCTTAGAGTACTTCTATCCCCATAATCAGATAGAAAGCTCTGAGTACTTCTATCCCAGAAATCAGATAGAAAGCTTAGAGTACTTCTATCATCACAATCAGATAGAAAGCTTAGAGTACTTTTATCCCCACAATCAGATAGAAAGCTTAGAGTACTTCTATCATCACAATCAGATAGAAAGCTTAGAGTACTTCTATCCCCACAATCAGATAGAAAGCTTAGAGTACTTCTATCATCACAATCAGATAGAAAGCTTAGAGTACTTATATACCCACAATCAGATAGAAAGCTTAGAGTACTTCTATCCCCACAATCAGATAGAAAGCTTAGAGTACTTCTATCATAACATGTTTGACAATCAGATAGAAAGCTTAGAGTACTTCTATCCCCACAATCAGATAGAAAGCTTAGAGTACTTCTATCCCCATAATCAGATAGAAAGCTTAGAGCACTTCTATCCCCACAATCAGATAGAAAGCTTAGAGTACTTCTATCCCCAAAATCAGATAGAAAGCTTAGAGTACTTCTATCCCCACAATCAAATAGAAAGCTTAGAGTACTTATATCCCCACAATCAGATAGAAAGCTTAGAGTACTTCTATCCCCACAATCAGATAGAAAGCTTAGAGTACTTATATCCCCACAATCAGATAGAAAGCTTAGAGTACTTCTATCATCACAATCAGATAGAAAGCTTAGAGTACTTCTTTCACCACAATCAGATATAAAGCTTAGAGTACTTCTTTCACCACAATCAGATAGAAAGATCAGAGGTCTGTTGGATATTTGTGTCAATCTGTGACCTTTGGGTAGTATTGTCCAAGTGGGCCATGATATTTGTGCCAATCTGTGACCTTTGGGTAGTATTGTCCAAGTGGGCCATGATATTTGTGCCAATCTGTGACCTTTGGGTAGTATTGTCCAAGTGGGCCATGATATTTGTG
>MUZC01000397.1:731407-743465 GCA_002072015.1 Radix auricularia | reverse complement strand
TAATGACATCTTTATCACTTCAGTTCTCAACATACAACAACTGACCTCACCAATGACATCTTTACCCAGTCCTCTCACTTCAGTTCTCAACATACAACAACTGACCTCACTAATGACATCTTTGAGCCAACACCAGCCATGGGGATGTCTTGGATGGTATAGTCTCTAAACTACCATCTTGCAATTTAACAAAGAGATGACGTCCAGCCATGGATGTGGAATAAGTCAAACAACACAAAATGTATTAGTTTTTATTTAAGGACACTGAAAATTATTCATTTGTTTTTTTTTTAATGTGTCTGGGTTACCTCACCCCCTCCCCGAAATAGTATATAACAATACAATTAAATAATTGTTTTTTTAGTCACTCTATTTTTCTACTATGCAATCTTTGTTCTATGAAGATATTCCCCGGATATATTGTGTGTATTAGATTTACGCCGGATATTATTGTGTGTATTAGGTTTAAGCCGGATATTATTGTGTGTATTAGGTTTAAGCCGGATATTATTGTGTGTATTAGGTTTAAACTGCAGACAAGTTGCAACGGATATTGGATGTGTGTCAGGTGTTTAGGGTGGGAAAGGGGGGGGCGTACATACATTGTGGCGAGATACTGTCATACTAACTCCTAAGGAGCGCTTTTTCTTTTTACGGAACGCACCTCATCGAAGTTCCGGCACCTATTTCACCAGATAATTTTTTATTACTGCCTGGAATATTTCGTTTTCTGCTTTTTCAGGTTGCGTTCCGGAACATTTTGCCTGGCGTTTTGGTACCTTTTTTTTCAAATGAAAAACATCAGTGTTTCTAGGTAAATAAATATGACATATGGCAAGCATGTGGCAATAAGGACTGACCAATTAACTGCGGCTACTTATGGTCATAGTGCATTTGTTACGGTTGAGCTTATTCCTTGGCTTGTTCATGACTGACACATTGAAATCATTTCACGGGAAAGTCATACGTTTTTTTTATCACAATGGAACCGCAAAGTTTCCGTTGGGAATTTATGCTGATGTTCAGAAAGAAAATCCATAGCTGACGATTAAAAACAGTTCAGCCAGCTGTGTGTCAAGTTCTGTTCCCAAGTGTTGCCATTATTTAGAAGATTTAGGGTTTGTAAAAGATTATGTTCGGCTATGCAAAGCAGTGTTAGGAGGGTATTTAGATAAACCGCATTCATGTTTGTGGGTATTAAGGTATCTAGGCACAACACACAGAGCTAGGAGGGGACAAACACCACAAAAACATTCACAGTCAAATAAACTGGGGGCAAATATGGGGATTTTGTATGTTGATGTGTATTTAAGTGTGGATGCCATATTGGGAACTATGGTGAAGAATGGGGAAGGGGAGGGGGAATAATCAAGATAAGTGTACCGAAAGTGGCCTTGTAGTTGTTGATTGGTCTGCAATTGTCTGGAGACTGCATTAAAGAACTGGGAATTCCCCCATTCTCAAAGAGGAAAAAAATCCCCATCTCTCTGCCAGGAGCAAATAATTGACTTGTACAAAAACACATCTGATTGATAGTGAGGAAATTCTATTGGACTTCACCGTGGGGCTTGTCTGTTTCCTCAAATACAACATCAGAAACGGAAAGTCAGTAATTGTCTAATTAAAAATATCATATTTTTTTATTCTTTGATATCTGGCACTTTTAACAGAGTCGAGATAGCAGCCGAAATTGAAAGATTTTATAGAGAGAAAAGAGTAGGCAGACATACGGCAGATCTCTCGGACATTCTGTCTAATGCATCTGTTGGGGTTCTTTCACTCCGAATGAATGTAGCCTCACCCCCTATCCACCACCATTCATGTCGCAATGAACCGGGTGAGGGCGGGAGGGCTGGGACAAATTGTTTCAGCTTGATCGTCTCTTTGTTGTCGGCTTACTGTGTTGGTGGTCAGAAGGGGTACCTTGACGTCACGTCACATCTTGTGATCGTGTATTGACATTGGCTCGTACCCTGGTCATTGTGACGTCTTCAACCGTTTCCGCATGCTGAATGCAGGCGGAAAACCCTTTAAGAATTGGCAACAAATCAATCAATGAATGAGGCATGTTGAAGCTGTCGCTAGAGTTGAATTCATTGAAAACAAATCTTTTTAAGAACATGTTTCTTAACCTATTATGGGGCGACTACATCGTTAGAGCTCTAGTCTTATAATATGAGAGTGAATTTACATGCACTTGGTTGGCATTCGCTTAAACAAGTGATGGCTACAGAAGATGATGAGTGAATAGAAACACTTTTAAACATGTCTTTTGTATTATGCTTGTTTACTGTAGTTAGAATGTTTCTGACTCCAATCTTTGAAGAGTTGAATGTTTATGACTTCAAAACTGTAAAAACGAAAAGTAAGTGACGCTGTCAATTTTTTAAATTGAGTTTAGTGAGCCGATCTTATTTACCTGTGGGTTATATCACAGCACTCTTGTTCCAGGTGGTCATACGTCACAGCACTCTTGTACCAGGTGGTCAAACGTCACATCACTCTTGTTCCAGGTGGTCATACGTCATAGCACTCTTGTTCCAGGTGGTCATACGTCACAGCACTCTTGTTCCAGGTGGTCATACGTCACAGCACTCTTGTTCCAGGTGGTCATACGTCACAGCACTCTTGTTCCAGGTGGTCATACACTAGAGTTGTTACGTCACATCACTCTTGTTCCAGGTGGTCATACGTCAGAGCACTCTTGTTCCAAGTGGTCGTACGTCACAGCACTCTTGTTTCAGGTGGTCATACACGAGAGTTGTTACGTCACATCACTCTTGTTCCAGGTGGTCATACGTCAGAGCACTCTTGTTCCAGGTGGTCATACGTCACAGCACTCTTGTTCCAGGTGGTCATACACGAGAGTTGTTACGTCACAGCACTCTTGTTCCAGGTGGTCATACGTCATAGCACTCTTGTTCCAGGTGGTCATACACGTGAGTTGTTACGTCACAGCACTTTTATTCCAGGTGGTCATACATCACAGCACTTTTGTTCCAGATGGTCATACGTCACAGCACTCTTGTTCCAGGTGGTCATACTCCAGGTGGTCATACACGAGAGTTGTTACGTCACAGCACTCTTTTTCCAGGTGGTCATACGTCATAGCACTCTTGTTCCAGGTGGTCATACACGTGAGTTGTTACATCACAGCACTTTTATTCCAGGTGGTCATACATCACAGCACTCTTGTTCCAGGTGTATATACAAAAGAGATAAATTTTATCAAATCGCCGCACAGCTAAAGGGGAACTATCATCACAAAGTTAAAACTTACCCAATCACCGCACAGCTAAAAGACCAATCACCAAATACGTTAACACTGAGTATTGTAATCAGTATCATAAATTCTAGTTTTGTCACTGTGTGTACTCTTATTAATCGAGTTAAAGTGTGCTATCAATATGAATGGTAATATATGCACTTTTTTGAAAATAACTTTCTCGTAGACCTACGATAGAAAAAATGGTATTGAAATCGAGCAAAAAAAATTAAAATCGATTGTCAAAGGTGGTGACATCTAACACCTTGATTCGGAAGACAACAGTTTTGCAAATTTGTCTGCATCTGAGTCTCTCTCTCTCTCTCTCTCTGTGTGTGTGTGTGTGTTTGTGCGTGTGTGTGTGTGTGTGTGTGTGTGTGTGTGTGTGTGTGTGTGTGTGTGTGTGTGAGCATGTTGCTTGAGTACCATTTCGGTTAGGTTGACGAAATTTCATATATATATATATGACATCATATGCGAACGTTTCTATAACCGTTTGAGCAACTTCCTGTAACCGGAAGTTATACTTCATTTCAGATTTCTCAAAAAACATTCAGAATTTGATAAGTTGACATCATATTTTGATAAAGCTGTAGAAAACCTTACTGGTATAAAACCTTTTTGGTATAAAACCTTATTGGTAGAAAACCTTATTGGTATAAAACCTTATTGGTATAAAACCTAATTGGTAGAAAACCGTATTGGTATAAAACCTTATTGGTAGAAGACCTTATTGGTATAAAACCTTATTGGTATAAAACCTTATTGGTAGAAAACCTTATTGGTATAAAACCTTATTGGTATAAAACCTTATTGGTAGAAAACCTTATTGCTATAAAACCTTATTGGTATAAAACCTTACGGCTATAAAACCTTATTGGTATAAAACCTTATTGGTAGAAAACCTTATTGCTATAAAACCTTATTGCTATAAAACCTTATTGGTAGAAAACCTTAGTGCTATAAAACCTTAGTGCTATAAAACCTTATTGGTATAAAACCTTATTGATAGAAAACCTTATTGGTATAAACCTTATTGGTATAAAACCTTATTGGTATAAAACCTTATTGGTATAAAACCTTATTGGTATAAAACCTTATTGGTAGAAAGCCTTATTGCTATAAAAACCTTATTGGATTAAAACATTATTGGTATAAAACCTTATTGGTAGAAAACGTTTTTGGTAGAAAATCTTATTGGTAGAAAACCTAATTGGTAGAAAAACCTTATTGGTAGAAAACCTTATTGGTAGAAAACCTTATTGGTATAAAACCTTACGGCTATAAAACCTTATTGGTAGAAAACCTTATTGGTATAAAACCTTATTGGTATAAACGAATCTACAATATAGTTTATAAGATTTCTCTCCCGCATTTTTTAGATAAAAAATTAATTTGTAAGTCAATGCAAGGATTCTAACAAACATTTTTTTAAACCCCAAAAAAGGATATATCTCTTACACCAAGATTTCATTTGCAATAAATCATTTTAAGTATATTTATTATGAAATATTATCTAATTTGCAAGATATTTTTTGAAGAAATATTCATAACATATCTTTGTAATATTTCATATTCTTTACTATATATTTAATATATCAAAAATTCTTAAAGATTTGTTTTCACACTTAATTTAACAACATTGCTTTCAATGATAAAAAGCAGTGTATGTGCACCATCATGTAATTATATCTATAGATCCAGATATATAGGCTATATAATTTTTTTTCTTGTTTTAGGCAGGATTAGGATGATAAAAACTGAATGCATGTATACATACACGTGTGTTAATAATCGTATGTAAATCCCTGTGAGCAAAGCTTTTTACTGGAGTCGCCGCCGTCGGCATCCTTCCGTCTCGCGAGACGATGGTGCGTCACCGTTGGTCTGAGTTGCATTTCCTCGTGTGGCTGTGCAGTCCTATCTTTGAGTATCAGTATTTTCCACGGCTTTTGAACACTAGTTCCGTGCTTCGCAATATTTTGGCCTTTCTCCTAGCTCTTCTTCCTGCAGCCTCATCCATCCTTCGCTCCTAGGCTACTATGACGCCCTCGTTGACAACTGTGCGCCACGTAGATAGGTCTTCTGCTTTGCATTCCCAGTCACTTGTGTTTATCTTGGCTGCTTTCATGTCTCTGTGGCAGACATCTTTAAATCAGAGACATGGGCGACCTGTCTTCCTCTTTCTTGATACCAAAGTCTCCACGTAGGAGGTCCTTGGGGACACGACCCGGGCTCGTTCTTTATCATGCCCTCTTAGGCGTCTTTCACTAAAGATTGATAACATGCTTTGGATATTGGCACGTATCAGTAGAGTGCCATACAAATTATCACATTATTATGATTATTACATATCATGGCAATCTATTATATAATCTTTATATATACTTTACGTAAACGACCATAGGCAAATGAGCATGACGAATGACCCCCACTTGGGTTGAAAGATCACAGTAGGCAAGTGGAGTGGGATGAAAAGAAAAAAAGGTTGGGGAAGTTGTGGCAATAATAATAAGTTGTGTTTACTAGCCTTGTTCCCTCTCATAATAACATATGATTCGTAGTGTAGTGGTTATCACGTCCACCTTACACGCGGAAAGTCATGTGTTCCATTCCCTTGTTTTTTTCTGCAAGCTGTCTTCCCCACTTTTTGCGAACATGGTCGGCAAATCACAGTTTATGGTTGGCAAGGGATGGTAGTAAAGGGTGGGGAGCAGGTAACAAGAACCACTGTGCACATATCTCCACGTTTACTCGCTTTATTTTTCATTACTTCGTGCTGCTGTTTGTGTCCGTTTACTCCCCCCCCCCATTGTTATTTCCCTTGTTCATAATAATTGCACTATATCATATTATTTATAATATATCATTGCAATATATGTCTTAGAATTTTTAATAAATAATTGCAATTTATCATATAATTTGTGATATATTATTCCAATTCACACTGGTACTAGGACATAAACCTAGGTTTTAAAAATATAATTTATGTGATCTACAACTGTAATAAATCAATATCTCAGGAATCATCTACTGAAGAATTACAAATATAAACTAATGATCCATTTAATGAGCTCCATCTCCATACATTAACATTGGACCTACATCCCAACCCACCACCACCCTTTTTTGTGTCATCTCCTACAGGTCAATGAATACATGTCCTACATTTCAATGATTCCATGTCCGACACTTAACCACCTTCCCACGTGATTATTTAGGCCCGCCCCCATACCGAATTTAAGGAACCAATGTGGTGTTTCCCAATGTTATGTGGTGGAATACGTGTCACGTTGGTCGTTGTACATATTGTGTGTTGTCTATTAAAACTGTAAGTGGTTCATTATTGACCTTAGTTGTGTGTATTAGCACTTTAGCACTGAAAGGGGTTTATTATTGACCTTAGTTGTGTTTATTAGCACTTTAGCACTGAAAGGGGTTTATTATTGACCTTAGTTGTGTGTATTAGCACTTTAGCACTGTAAGTGGTTTATTATTGATCTTTGTGATGTCTATTGGCACTGTAAGTGGTTTATTATTGATCTTAGTGGTGTCTATTGGCACTGTAAGTGGTTTATTATTGATATTTGTGATGTCTATTGGCACTGTAAGTGGTTTATTATTGATCTTTGTGATGTCTATTGGCACTGTAAGTGGTTTATTATTGATCTTTGTGGTTTATTATTGATCTTTGTGATGTCTATTGGCACTGTAAGTGGTTTATTATTGATCTTTGTGGTGTCTATTGGCACTGTAAGTGCTTTATTATTGATCTTAATGGTGTCTATTGGCACTGTAAGTGGTTTATTATTGATCTTAGTGGTGTTTATTGGCACTGTAAGTGGTTTATTATTGATCTTTGTGGTGTCTATTGGCACTGTAAGTGGTTTATTATTGATCTTAGTTGTGTCTATTGGCACTGTAAGTGCTTTATTATTGATCTTAGTTTTGTCTATTGGCACTGTAAGTGGTTTATTATTGATCTTAGTGGTGTCTATGGGCACTGTAAGTGCTTTATTATTGATCTTAGTGGTGTCTATTGGCACTGTAAGTGCTTTATTATTGATCTTAGAGGTGTCTATTGGCACTGTAAGTGGTTTATTATTGATCTTAGTGGTTTCTATTGGCACTGTAAGTGCTTTATTATTGATCTTTGTGGTGTTTATTGGCACTGTAAGTGGTTTATTATTGATCTTAGTGATGTCTATTGGCACTGTAAGTGGTTTATTATTAATCAAAAAGGGTGTGTGTTCAAAGAGCAATTTCTAGTGGTATGTTGCAATCATTCATCTGTCTCAAATTTCATCTCAACTTTCAGAAATAGCCAAACGTAGCTTCAAATATTGACTGACTCTAAAACAGCCAAAATTTTTTTTACAGATTATATGTTACATATAACTTTAACTTAATTGCTATAAAATAATAAAATTTATTTAGATTCTATATACTTCAGCCCACAAAATAGGGCGAAATTAATATTTAAAAAAAAAACTTCTTGACAAACATGTTGCTAGACTATTGATGCCATGAACGTTTTTTATTTAAAAATAATTGGTAAGAGAATAGTGGAGTCGTTTTTAGTTCGTAAAATGTTGAAACACATTTTTAATGTACTTTAAATTGAGAAGGGCAATGTCTATATTTAATAATTGGTCATCTACCACAGCTATCATATAATATATATTTATATATTCATAATCCATTGTAATACTACAGCTTTTATGGAATATACTAGCAATTTACCCGCACTTTGCTCTGGTAAATTAGGATTTCAGTTATTGAAAAATGCGTCTTTTTTATATAGCTCATTATGAGAAAAAATTTATATTTAGGCAATCGTTCCCCTAGTGAGAAAGGTTTTAATATTTTTTGCCTCTTACCATCGCGGGAGTGTACTCAACAACTTCCCAAAATTTCAAGCTACTACCTACACGGAAGATTGGAAAATTAGTGTTGATTTAGATTTATATAGCCCATTTTAGAAAAAAAAAAGGTTTTGGGCCCCCGGCCACCCATGAATGGAAATTTTAAAAAGTTATATAATTATTTTCCTTATTACCATCGCGGCTGTTACTAAACAACTACAGAATGCTTTATACTTTTACCTACACAGAAAATGGGAGAAGCAGTAATTTTCAGTTTTTAATGGCTCATTTAATAGAAAAACTACATTGGGGTCTCTGGCATGCAGTAAGTGATAATTTAAATATATATTCACCTGTTAACATCCAGGAAGTGTACTTAACAACTTCCTAAAGTTTAAAGTTCTACATACTGGGTAAAAATGTTATTTAGTGATTTTCAATTTTTACAGATAAAGAGAAATAGTTTTTGGGACCCCGACCCCACATAATTTGGAATTTTAAATTTCCTTTTCGTCGTGAGAGGGTACTCAACAACTTCCCATATTTTCATGCTCCTGCCTACACCGGTAATTGGAGAATTAGTGATGATTGAGTGAGTGAGTGCATTAAAAACTATATTTGGGCCCCAGGACCCCAGTAAGAATTTTTTAATATGTTTTCACCTGCTACCATCGTAAAAGTGTATTTAACAACCCCCAACGTTGCACGCCTTTACCTATTCGGGAAATAAGAGAATTATAGATTTTCAATTTTTATATACCTCATATAAGAGAAAAAGCCGTTCTTGGGGCCATGGCCCCCATGAGTGTGAATTTCAAAATTCTTTTACAACAACTTTCGTCGTGAGAGGGTACCCATCAACTTCCCAAAATTTCATGCTCCTACCTACACGGAGAAATCGAGAATTAGTAATGAGTCTGATTTTAATATAAGAAAAACTATATTACGGCTCCCGGCCCCCCCCCCCATGAGAGGGAGTTTTAACATTTTTTGTGCCAATTTTTCTCCGGGAGTGTGTACTCAAAACATTTCCAAAGTTTCATATTTCAACTTGTACGGGAAAAAGGAAAATCTGTGATTTTTTATTTTTATAGAACCCATATGAAGAAAAAACTTTTTGGGCCCCGCCCCACATAAGCGAGATTTTTAAAATTCATTTTCGCCCATTTTCGTAGTGAGAGGTTAATCAACAACTTCCCAAAGTGTCATGCTTCTACCTACACGGGAAATAGGAAAATTGGTGATTTTCAATTTTTATAGAGCCCAAATAAGGAAGAAGACTTTTTGGGCCCCCGGCCCCACATGAGCGAGATTCTTACAATTCTTTTTCGCCAATTTTGGTAACGAGATGGTACCCAACAACTTCCCAAAGTTTCATGCTTCTACCTACACGGCACGTTGGAGAATTGGTGATGAATCAGTCAGTCAGTCAGTGAGGGCTTTCCCTTTTATTAGTATAGATATATATGTATGTATATAATCATAATGCACTAAAGCTTTTGTATGTGTAATTCACGATCAATATAAAATCGACTAGAGTTTTACCCGTCAAAAAATTGGAAATTTTCAAAGTAAATATATTTCAGTTTTTTTAAACTGTATAGTAAATAATCGGAAGATGTGGAGGCGAAATCTACCGTTGCGATAGACATGCATTGTTAATGATATATTTTGATTATAAATACGAAAATATATGTTATGAGAAAACGTCTGGGTTTAGGCTGCGCGTTATAAAAGTTTGCATGATTAATACTGGCATAATTTTGATAATTGTAAACGGATAGTGAATAACATACAGTATAAACTGAAACTACAGCAATATAGCTTGATGTTTGAAGTATTCACAAATATTGTCACCTAACAGCATTGAATAGTGCGTACCAATTATGACTGCACAAATAAATAAGCGCAGTGCATTAAAAATAAAATATGTGACTGTAATGTGATGTATATCAAGTACATCTGTGATTTGAAGCCGTCTAAGCTTCATTGAAGATTATGACTTGTCCGTTTATTTGCGCATTTGTCCATACATTATTACTACAACAGTATAAAAAACACGTTTAAAATAAAATGTAACGATTTACACTTGTAAATAGAAAATAACAATTTTGCAAGAAACGTAATAGGCAAAGTTTGTCACTGAATTAAAGAAATGATTAAAGTATCAACAGTTAATGGTATTTGCAATTAAGTATATACGTTTAGAGAATTCAAATTAACGCTTTCATTACCTTTAAGTCAGCACCTTTTACAGATCTATTTTGACATTGGTCCATATATTACTACCACCACATGATCAAAAATGTGTTAAAAAAAACAAAAACAAAAAAAAAACAATGCAACTATTTACAAATGTAGAGCTCAAGGGAAGAAACCGTTATGTCACATTTCTGTAGTTTTGAGATAATCAAGTTTTAATATGTAGAATTATACAGATTTCATATAAATTAACGAAATAGATTTGATTTGTTATTTGTGTCAAATACATATTTGTTTTCATATAACCGGATTCAGATCATTCTATGTCTTATTCACCATCAGATAATGGGAGAATTTAAAAAAATAAAAAAATATAAAATGTCTCATAATTGTTTCTTATCTTGAGGTCTTCAACTGTGAATAACAAAGAACTGTTTATCTTGCAGGAAACCTTTGAAATAAAGTTTATCACAGGATATAAGAAAATACTTAAGTACCAAGAGTTAATCGTATTTATAATTAAATATAGAATCTACACGTTTTATGTATTCTAATAAAAGTTTTCATTATTTTCAATTAAGTTATGACATTATTATATCCATTTCTATAACAAAAGCGATTTTAAAAAAAATTAGTCAAAGACGCATTAAAATATTACATGTAAATAGTCGCGTAGCTATGGAAGGGGAGGGTGGGCAAAATTAAAAATCTCGCCGGGCCCCCACTTGAGGTTGACCCCAAGGAAGTGTCCAAAATATTTTTACATAAAATATTACGTTACCGCCATGTATGGTGGGGCCCTTGACGCGCCCCTGCATGTAAATGACAATCAAACAAAAACAAATGTGGTGGGGGGGGGGGTATTAATTTAAAAAAAAATATTTTTAAACACACAAATATGCACTCTATTAGTGTATTTAAAAAACGCGAAAATGAAGCATAACCTGACAAAATTCATTTGCAGTTATAAAAAATGTCATAGTTGTTCAAAACGCATCGAAATTTGACAACCAAACACTAAACAATTGTAAATCTCATATAGCCGAATAATGGATATTATACATTGATATAGACAAATTTAGAATAACGTACATAATTTTAACATTCACGCATACAAAAAACGGACATTTAATATAAAAAAATAAAATAATAATATTAATTACATCAAAATAACCATGGCTCTTTGTTCCCTTTAAATACTAATTACAGCTTAAATAATGAAGCCAGGAATAAATCTTAAATTGTGAGAAATATGCTCGGTTAATATCGAAACCAACAGTTTTTTTTAAAAAATTACGTCTATATCTTTTTTTTTTTTTTTTAACGGGAGATACCTCGCCTAGCTTCACTGACAGACAGACGTGACAGACATTGTAAATTCTATATTTTGATGTTTCTTAGTAGACCATGACTGTACAAATAAATGTAATTATTTTATTCAGCTGCTTATAAAAATAATGACATACAAAAAAAGAAGAAAAAAAATCAGAAAGAAAAAAAAACTCTCTGTAATAGTCAATCAATTTCTATGTGCAATAGGTGCATTTTGTCGGTCGCTATCAAGGGTCTCTATGTGCAATAGGTGCATTTTGTTGGTCGCTATCAAGGGTCTCTATGTGCAATAGGTGCATTTTGTTGGTCGCTATCAAGGGTCTCTATGTGCAATAGGTGCATTTTGTCGGTCGCTATCAAGGGTCTCTATGTGCAATAGGTGCATTTTGTCGGT
>MUZC01000397.1:687947-699782 GCA_002072015.1 Radix auricularia | reverse complement strand
GCTCACACTCGCTAGTCACTCACTAGGATGTGTACTCACACTCGCTAGTCACTCACTAGGATGGGTACTCACACTCGCTAGTCACTCACTAGAAGAGGAAAAAGTCAGGGCAGTTATCTAGAAGCTTTGTGTCGTGAAGGTTGTATATATTTGAAGACTGACCAAATCACTGATGAATTAGACAGTCGTCGTGTGTATAATAGTTTGAGAACACCTAAGTATTTAGAAGATACATTTAACATTGAATGTAGTGGAGTCATTGGCGTAGCTAGAAGAGGGGTTCCAAATTCGACAGTCCCCCGGGCACCCACTTAAAAGGGGGGGGGCAAATTAGTGTCCTAATTTTTTTGTACATTAAATATATAGCCAGCGTCATGTATGTAGGGCACCATAAAGAGGTTAAGCTCCCGGGCCCCCAAACCCCTACAAATTTCTAACTACGCCACTGAGTGGAGCAATTAAAGAGAAGAGTCGGGATGAAATAAATATTTTCACAAAAATGTAACACTTTTGAAATACTAAAAACTTTTCACAGTACTAATAATTTTCAAAATATTTAAAACTATTGTTAATGCTAAAAACTTTGGATTTTTCAGAACTCGTAAATTCTATGCATGGCCATAAATCTTGTAGGATCATTCCTACCCTATCAACAGGTGAAAGCCCGACACAGCGATGAGGTGGTGGGTGGGAGGTGCTCAGATTACATGAAGGTGAAATCACCTGGAGCCAAGGACATTCTTCATCTCTTAGGTGTAACCATTTTCAGTTACAGTATGTCTGGACAATAGTTTTATGTAAAACTGCATACAGTCTCAACACCTCCCTAACACCCCTACCCCCTCCACATACACATACTTTGGTCCCAGTATCTCATCAAAGACTTGATGACCACGTCAAACAAACAACTGTTTTATAGATGTAATGTAGACACTTAGATGTGGACTGTTCTTACAAACATTCACTCCTGTCACATTTACAGAGACACACAGAAACACTCACATGTACACAGTCATGCACATATACACAGACACTCAGAAGCACTCACATATACACAGACACACTCACATATACACAGACACTCAGAAGAACTCACATATACACAGACACACTCACATATACACAGACACTCACATATACACACAGACACTCACATATACACAGACACTCACATATACACAGACACACTCAAATATACACAGACACTCACATATACACAGAACACTCACATATACACAGACACTCACATATACAGAGACACACAGACACACTCACATATACACAGACACTCACATATACACAGACACACTCACATATACACAGAACACTCACATATACACATAAACTCACATATACACAGACACACAGACACACTCACATATACACAGACACTCAGATATACACAGACACACTCACATATACACAGACACGCACATATACACAGACACACAGACACACTCACATATACACAGACACACTCACATATACACAGACACTCACATATACACAGACACTCACATATACACAGACACACTCAAATATACACAGACACTCACATATACACAGAACACTTACATATACACAGACACTCACATATACAGAGACACACAGACACACTCACATATACACAGACACTCACATATACACAGACACACTCACATATACACAGACACTCACATATACACAGACACACTCACATATACACAGACACACTCACATATACACAGACACTCACATATACACAGACACACAGACACATTCACATATACACAGAAACACAGACACACTCACATAAACACAGACACACTCACATATACACAGACACTCAAATATATACAGATACTCACATTTACAATGACAAGAAATACACAATCATTGACAATCAAGCAATAAATCAAACACAAGTTAACATTGAATCGCCCCCACACATAAACATAACCAAACATGCACCCATAAATCGGAAAAATAATCACAAATATACAATCACATACACAATCACACACACAATCACACACACAATCACAAATACAATCACACAAATAATCACACACACAATCACACACACAATCACATTCACAATCACACATACAATCACACACACACAATCACACACACAATCACACATACAATATCACACACATTCACACATACAATCACACACACAATCACACATACAATATCACACACAATCACACACACAATCACACACACAATCACACACACAATCACACACACAATCACACATACAATCACACACACAATCACACACACAATCACACATACAATATCACACACATTCTCACATACAATCACACACACAATCACACATACAATATCACACACAATCACACACACAATCACACACACACAATCACACACACAATCACACACATAATCACACATACAATCACACACACAATCACACACACAATCACACATACAATATCACACACAATCACACATACAATCACACACACAATCACACACGCAATCACGCCATCGTAGCAACCTTTCTTTCTACAACACAATTCCACACATCACTTTATCAGCATGTCCAAAATATTCACAACAAATGCAATGACGTCACATACTATCACGCAAGGCACAAACTCGTTGGTAAGAATCAAGTCAACACAATAAGGTCACATATTTTCACGCCACATACAATCACGTCTCATACAATCACGTCTCATACAATCACGTCTCACACAATCACGTCTCATACAATCACGTCTCATACAATCACGTCTCATACAATCACGTCTCATACAATCACGTCTCATACAATCACATCTCATACATTCACGTCTCACACAATCACGTCTCACACAATCACGTCTCATACAATCACGTCTCATACAATCACGTCTCATACAATCACGTCTCATACAATCACGTCTCACACAATCACGTCTCATACAATCACGTCTCATACAATCGCGTCTCATACAATCACGTTGGTAAGAATAAATTCAGACACAATAATGTCACATATTTTCCCGCCACATACAACCACGCCTCATGCAATCTTGCCAATATCTACATAACATTACTCATCCGCACAACTCTCAAGAACACCACACAAATCACTACGCCTTGAAGACCAATCGAACATTTCTAAGACACGTCATCAGATTCTACACCACGCTTCGCATTGAAGTCTTTGCGGATGGTCGATGACACAACATCTATGGCGGAATTAAGGGGGGGGGGGTTGAGCGGGCTAAAGCCAGGGGCCCCCGACGGTTTAGGGGCCCCCCAAACTTTTTATATTTATAACAAAAGTGTACAAATGTTTGCACGAACCCTTGAAAATATAAAAAAAATTTAATAAATATATTATATATAAATATTAACTATACAACTTATCGCGATTCAGTCCTGATAGTTAGTGTTAATAATCGATAAAACGTGATTTAATTGGCTAACTTAGAGAACTTAGTATTAATATAGTTTATATTTTTAAAATCTACCATTTTGGACAAGCTCCGCTGGCCGTGTGGAGAGAGTACAGGCGCCTGATGCAACTGGTTTGGGGTTCGATTCCTAGCAGTGGACATTACAATATTTCTTTTCACACTCAATTGTAACATACCGCAAACACTTCAAACAGTTATTTCTTCGTGTTCGTTTATTTTTTTTTTTCATTATTAATATTTATATTAGCTGTTAACAATCATTTGATTTTAAGAGACGCTGGCTGGATAGGGCCCCCGTTTCATTGCAGCCCGGGGCCCCGTGCAGTCTTAATCCGCCCCTGCATACCATCATGTCCCAAGACTAGAGACGGAGAAATGCGTGTATGGAAAGTGTGTATCATTTTTGATAATTCTGATGTTCTGGAGAGTATAAATAAATCATATTTTATTATATTTTTGGGGGAAGTGGGAGGGGGGTAGAAGAAATCATTGCATTTTTATTTTCAATTTTTCCCCTAAAAAAAAGTTTTAGATGACGAAATCTCTCGTTAAAAATATGGCACGAAACTCGATTCATGTTAAGCAGCCGGATTTGTAAGACCTCTTGTTGGGAGGGGGAGGTCACCGCAAATTGCTTCCTTATTGCTTTGTGTTTCATCTGGCCTCGGACAGCCACTACATTTAACTCGTCTTTTCGATGATGTCATCGCTGTTCCGAAATCTCGCGTTACCCTCGTGTCACAGAAACCTTAGGCACGAGGCGGAAGCCATTAAACGAGCGCTCTCTCCACTTACCGTTTTGTTTGTCTTCTCGTTGGCGAGGGCGATACTTTACCTACTATCCTGGACGCCATCTAGCGGTGGCCACATAACGACGCATGTGTCAGATTTTCTTGTATAAATATTGAACCGCAGACAACAATTATTGTACTTCAACTAAGAGGCTACAGGTCTGCTTTAGATGGACTTCATTTTGAGGCATTAGTAAAAAAAATAATGATTAAAGATGTCAATAACATCAAAAATATGATTGTAAGGATCTTAGGTCTATATGTCAAAAGTGAAAACTTGACAATAATAAGAATTTACAATTACTATTTGTTTTACAAATTATGTCCACAACGTTTTTCAACATTTCATGCATTCCTATACCTAATTACTGAAGTCATCTATTAGCGTCTGTGTGAAGTCATCCTATTAGCGTCTGTGTGAAGTCATCCTATTATCGTCTGTGTGTTCCTGTAAGACTTGATATCTTACTTTCCCAGTTTGTAATCGAAGTGTTCCGCTTTCTCCGATCTCACCCACACATTAATTTCACGAAAGGCTGTTTTCGATCAAACGAACCCATTCAAGATAGTATCGATACGTTTCGGAACTTGAAATATTTCCCGAAGGTTGCACACAGTAATCGGATGAAATGCTGGCGCGTAGAAGTGGTGACGAGTCAGGATGTGGGATGTTGTTGTACGGGTATCATGACTTTGAGTGTTTGGTGTTTTTCTTCAGTCAGATATACCTTGTAACCGAGATACTTTTAGCGTGTTGTTAGAACTGACACCAAGGTCAAGGTCAGTGTCGATCTTTCGTACGTGTTCAGATTAAAATAAGAAAAAAAATAGATTCGAGACTTCAATAAGAAACTCGCAAGCGTGTTTCCGGCGTGGTAACCTGGGGAGAGTTGCCCGCGGCTAGTACGACAAAGTGCGTCATTTCCTGTCATATAATTAGGACAATATTTTGATCATGACAGTTCAGAAGAGGGCTAATATTTATCAAAGACCGCATGAGTTCGATGTAAGTTTTCAAAGTCCGCCATCTTCCCATTAATATGCCACCGCTCAATGGACTTCACAGGTGCGGTGCTGTAGCAAATCTATCCTTTTAATAGACACTAGCTGTCCGGAAAGGAAGCTCGTTATTAAGTCATTAAAAAAAACAAGTGTCTGGAAATTGAGCTAAGGGCAGATAAGTGTGAGTGCCCCGCTAACAAGTCACTAACAGTTAACTCCTATTTATCGATCGTAATGTCAAGTTGTCTTCACTTGATCTCAATTGTTCCAATTGTTAATTTAGTGTAAGGAGACTTAGATCTATTGTAATCGGGGTCAAGATTATACCAATGTTTGACTTTCCTGAGTCGTAAAAAAAACTTTTTTTTGTTTTGCAATATTGTCGGTTTGGTTGTGTGTGCGTGTGTGTGTATATGTGTGAACAGGATAACTTTTGGATTTTGAGCGATATACGTTCACCGGAAGTGGTACTTTACTCTATTTCCTCTTATTGAAAAAAACACATGACAATTTAATAATGTTATTTCACATGCCCACTCAAAAAACTGGTTTTAGGCAAATTTATGTTAAACTTTAAGAGCGCTCACTCTCGCTTTATTAATTTCATATTTTTGTTCTAATATGTTCATCATAGTTGAGCATTCTATAGATCTACAAGTTATCATTTCACCTATCCATTATCCGCCCCATCTATCCATCAACCATCAATCTTCCATCCACTTAGATCAATCAACATCTCTCCATCGCTCCATCTGACATAACATCCTTCCATTGATTTATCCATTACTTCTTCCATCCACTTATCGATCGATCAACCCATCCATCCACTCACCCTGACCCATAGGTGTCTCAGCCCCAACTTCAGTCCTTATGCTTTTCTTTCCCCCTGTTAGTAATCTCTACTGTTGTAGACATTTGTCCATTTGAAGTATATTCATAAGAGCCCCCAGCATCGCTTTTCGATTAGTTATTTCTCTCCTACGCGCCTGCCATCTTGGCGTAGTAATATCTTCCTTGTTGGTTTCTATTCTCCATCCATATTCATCGTCTTTAGTTGACCTGTATATCTTCTGGAGAACTTTTCCCTCTCTCATGTGTATAATAGATTTTCTGACGTTCTGTTAGTTTACGTTGTACGACTGACTTATGTTAATGCTAGTCTCATTATACATTCATATTCCACAACTTATCTGGTAATAGTGTTTTCCAAAGCTTATCTTTCAAACAGTAAACGGCTTCCCCTTTAAATATTTGAGTTTCGATGTTCAGTTATTTCCAGCCCAGCTTTTGATAATGTGTGTACTATCATTATGAGAGATTTTAATATTTCTTTTCTATTTCTTCATTACAAACCTTAGCCAAGAGTATATTCAAGTTATTGTAGGTATAGTTGTCAATAGTGATTATTGGTTGTTGTTCTTGATATTATTGGTTATGGTTCTCGAGATTATTGGTTGTAGTTCTTGAGATTATTGGTTATGGTTCTTGAGATTATTGATTATGGTTCATGAGATTATTTGATATGGTTCTTGAGATTATTGGTTATGGTTCTTGGGATAATTGTTTATGGTTCTTGAGCTTCCTCACTAATGGGATAGTTATTTGATCTTCCATGATTTAGTTAATATTCTTCAGTTTTCAATTATCTACCTTTGATATTACCATAATATATTCTGCCTTTCTCTAGTATATTCCTATTTGTTTAAATATTAGATTTATTTCTTTGCTTGTTTTTTGCCCTTCAGTTATGGAATCATTTCCTTTAGAATTTCCCTAAAAAGTTTTTTTTTTCATTGTAACTAAACCCCCCCCCCCACCGTGTGTTCTTATTTTTCTGCACATTTTTATGTGTCGTTTCATTGTGTCGTTATATCATATTTCCTGTTGCTTTGAATCTTTGTTACATTTTTCTTTTATCGCTGTCTCTTCTCTCAAATTTCTATTTTTCGTTTTACTTTTGTCTCCCATAAAATTTCTATTTTTATATTTTTCCTATTTTATTTTTATCTTTGTCTTATATTTCTAATTTTATTTTTAAATTTGTCTCATATTTTTAGTTTTATTTTAGATTTGTCACATATTTCTAGTCTTAATTAAAATCTGTCACATACATCTAGTTGTATCTGAGAGTACTGTGACAGTGACTAAATTATATTTTACAAGATACACGTTGAATAAAAACTGTGCTAAATATTTCATGACCTCTAGTTCTTAAAAATTATTGGACTGTTGTTATGTCATGAACTTCTGTATTATTATAAAAAACATAAGTAGAGTAAAAAAAATATCAATATAGACACGATATAGGAACGAATAGGATCAAACAAGATAATTCTATTATTAAAAGTTTATGGAAATGTGTTTTGATCTCAATGTAAATATTCACACCCATCGCACAAACATAAAACACACATGGACCAGGAAAAATGGTAAATTCTTGTTATTAAGACCATTAATAAACAAATATTTGCCCTCTGATCATCAAACAACTCTTTCAACACGACAATGTAGCCTTCGTCTTATAATATGGGTCTTAATGCAGGCTAACGATTATAACCCAATATTTTAATAACAAGTTGGATTAGTGGTGTGATCTAACAAAACAATTTGACACTAACAGAAACTACGTAATCGATTTCAGGTGCTTGAAAAAGACAATTATGTTGTCTTTAAAAGCACTTCAACTTCTTTACACCGACAGAAAAACAAAAAACGACTTTCTCAAGCCATCAGCCTTGTATACTGAAACAGTGAAAACGACATTTCTTTTACTGAAACAGTGAAAACGACATTTCTTATACTGAAACAGTGAAAACGACATTTCTTATACTGAAACAGTAAAAACGACATTTCTTATACTGAAACAGTGAAAACGACATTTCTTATACTGAAACAGTGAAAACGACATTTCTTATACTGAAACAGTGAAAACGACATTTTTTATGCCGATAAAGCTGTTGACAATGTCAAATGCGGTGCCATTTCTCCTGGCAGTGTCTCAATTAAATTGATGTTTGTCATGGCAGTGTCTCGATCAAATTGATACAACTTATGACAGTCTCAATCAAATTGATATTTGTCATGGCAGTGTCTCGATCAAATTGATATTACTCATGGCAGTCTAAATCCAATTGATATTTCTCATGCAAGGCTCAATCAATTTGATTTTTCTCATGCCAGGGTTAATAAAATCTTGAACGGATAGTTTTGCCTTCAACTTGCATGCAAATTTTAAATTACGAAAAAAACTACTTTTTTTTTTATTCCGTTAATGAACAAAAATGAAGTGGATGATCTTGAATATTTATACGCTTAAATTTGAATAGCCTCGTGCCCAAGCAGTTACGTGACACGGCTCCTAATTCATTGCGATGCATATATTTGAATAAATTTTGTTTCACCCTAAGACCCGCTTGTCAAGTCCAGATACCAAACGCCCCGGGACCTTGGGTAATATGTAGAAAGAAGTCTGCATCTAGTATTTATCATAGAGCTCACCTGTAACTTTTATGTACAGTTACAAGTAACAACTGATCTCAGCTACTTGGTGACATGCTGGCGAAAAAATATATAAATGATTCTCCTCATGGTTCAACCATGCCGGACCAGACACCAATCAAGGTGTCTAACCCCACTGACCATCTATATATATAGTCATGGGTCCAACCCTAATAAGAATCAATAAACTGTCCGTGTATTCTGCTAGCAGTCATCTCAAGAGAATTTTGTTAATTCTACACTAGTGGGATTGAAAGCAAAAAACAAAAACAAAAATTCATACTTTAATTTTACTATTAAAAAAAAAGGTATTATTGTATATTCTAGTGTATTACCCATCAAAAATGACGGAAGTAAATATATTTCAGCTGATATCTATTTTTTTTAAAAATGCAAATCAAAATTCAGAATAAAAAATATTGTAATACAGAACATTCATTTATTATTTTTTTTTTTATTTATTTTTTTATTCCTTTATTTTCATATTGAACATCTTTATGCGGACGTTCGAAAAGAGTTATTTTTGGTGCAGTAATGTGGTGCGCTAAAATTAGTAGCGTTCCGATCGCATGAACATACATAGCACATTTTTTTAAAACCACGTTTTAAAGAAGGATCATTTAGGAATAATATTACAGGGGATATAAATAAGCCTTTTTTTATTTAAAATATTATTACAATTGAAATTCATTCTGAGCGCTGGTCAAGTTGTCCAGCTCGAATTTCGGCCACAGCCTGTAATGTGTTGATCTCGTTGATGACTCTTCCAACAAGAAATTATCACAGAATCGATTATCCCACAGGAAGAATGTCATCATAAACAAAATTCGATTCCATCTGAGTAACGCTTGTATCGGCGAATAAATATCTTCCTGAAAGTATCTCGATGTCCGAGGGGCCGTTTACAGAGATAACGATTCTCTGAGCGGCGAAACAAATCACGTGACCCACAATTATTGAGGTTATTTCCACATGACCTTTGACTTTTTAAAAAAATATAAAAAATCAAATTTTCATATATCGGTATCATATAAATTATGCTTTTTAATAACATATAAAATTAACCAGTGATTGATCATCTTGTGACAGGTTGCTTGTGCGTATACTCTCTCTTGTGGGTTCAATAATTTAATCAAGAGCTTGTTGCTCGCTGAGCATTCGGGGTTGATTTTTTCATGCGTGCTGTACTCGTGTTTAGACCAATGGCTGTGTCTTTGGCTGTTTGATTACACAGTCCTTCATAGTTTATTCCATCTGACGGGGAATGTGTTAGATAAAATTAAGTTTAGCTTAATACTACTTCATCTTTTTTAACAAATTATTTTACATGTATCATTTATTTCCTATTTCAATATCAATAACCGGTTGATTGTATTTATGTAGGGCTAATGGTTGCGTAAAGTCTCAGACATCTTACACATTTCAACGAACCAAATGTACATCTATTGCTTGACAATTAAAGAAAAGCAGACGACTTTAGCCAACATCAGATTCACTCTTTTATTGTTAGTTGTTTTTGTTTTGGTTTTTTATATTAGATTCAGGATTTTGATTTAATTCATCCTCTTTATGTTTGAGTCAGTCTTCTGGTGTTAAAGTCAGTCTTCTGGTGTTAAAGTCAGTCTTCTGGTGTTAAAGTCAGTCTTTTAATGTTAGAGTCAGTCTTCTGGTGTTAGAGTCAGTCTTCTGGTGTTAGAGTCAGTCTTTTAATGTTAGAGTCAGTCTTCTGGTGTTAGAGTCAGTCTTTTAATGTTAGAGTCAGTCTTTTAATGTTAGAGTCAGTCTTTTAATGTTAGAGTCAGTCTTCTGGTGTTAAAGTCAGTCTTATGGTGTTAAAGTCAGTCTTCTGGTGTTAAAGTCAGTCTTCTGGTGTTAGAGTCAGTCTTCTGGTGTTAAAGTCAGTCTTCTGGTGTTAAAGTCAGTCTTCTGGTGTTAAAGTAAGTCTTTTAATGTTAGAGTCAGTCTTCTGGTGTTAAAGTCAGTCTTCTGGTGTTAAAGTTAGTCTTCTGGTGTTAAAGTCAGTCTTTTAATGTTAGAGTCAGTCTTCTGGTGTTAAAGTTAGTCTTCTGGTGTTAAAGTCAGTCTTCTGGTGTTAAAGTCAGTCTTCTGGTGTTAAAGTCAGTCTTCTGGTGTTAAAGTCAGTCTTTAAATGTTAGAGTCATTCTTATGATCTTTTCAAGTTATAGTCAGTCTTTTAATTCTAGAATCAGTCTATTTATGGTTTCAGCCTTTTGATCTTAGAGTCAGTCTCCTAATTTTGAAAAATACGAATAATAAAACATATTCCAATAGTTTCATTTTCACCTGTCTGTAACCACCTTTCGGCAGACTTGGACAATGTCTCTACTGCACCATGAAGATGACGTCTTATTGTACCGTTCTTTTGTCTATACCGCACCCTGTCGATGATGACCATTTAAAATCTGACCCCCTCCCTTCCATGTGTCGTGAGTAAACATCTTGACTTCCGTCCCCTTCTCTCTTGGACACGACCCGTACGTTCACAGTCTCGGCGGGACGGTGCAAACCTTTTCAGCTGCTCAATGAATCAGAACTTGTTAGTAAACATCAGTCGACAGGGTGGGGGAGGGGGGGATAAACACAAGCGTTTGGCTCGTGGACCACTTAGCTTATCAAAACATTCCTTTTTTTCTTCTTTTTTTTCGCTTTCTTGGAGCGGAAAAACCAATCGTGTTCTGGTGGCTTTTAGTCGAGGTGAATCTATAGAGGTAGTCGAGGTGAATCTATAGAGGTAGTCGAGGTGAATCTATAGAGTTAGTCGAGGTGAATCTATAGAGTTAGTCGAGGTGAATCTATAGAGTTAGTCGAGGTGAATCTATAGAGTTAGCCGAGGTGAATATATAGAGTTATTGGAGGTGAATCTATAGAGTTAGTGGAGGTGAATCTATAGAGCTAGTCGAGGTGAATCTATAGAGTTAGTCGAGATGAATCTATAGAGTTAGCCGAGGTGAATCTATAGAGTTAGTGGAGGTGAATCTATAGAGTTAGTGGAGGTGAATCTATAGAGTTAGTCGAGGTGAATCTATAGAGTTAGTCGAGGTGAATCTATAGATTTAGTCGAGGTGAATCTATAGAGTTAGTCGAGGTGAATCTATAGAGTTAGT
>MUZC01000397.1:667690-680000 GCA_002072015.1 Radix auricularia | reverse complement strand
AGATAGATAGATAGATAGATAGATAGATAGATAGATAGATATATAGATAGATAGATAGATAGATAGATAGATAGATAGATAGATAGATAGATAGATAGATAGATAGATAGATAGATAGATAGATAGATAGATAGATAGATAGATCGTGCAATGGATGGACGGACGAACAGACAGAAAGACAGTCCGACCTAGGGACATATGTATCGGAAAATGCTAGTTAAGGTATATAAAATGACAATAAACATACTTCATTATTTTTACTGTATTGTAATTAATTTTGTCTCAATATATTTTTAAAGTGTAAGAATTAGACTAGTACTGAGCGAAAAAAACTTGCTATATTCTATTAAATAATTAGGCTTCCGATATAATTGTATGAGACATAACTGCGACAACAGATGTAATGAAACTTTTTGGAATATTGAAATTAATTGATAATATACATTCTATCGTTTATAGAATATGAAATATTATATTTTATTTTTGATTTAGACATAATTATACCACTTGTAATATAAACAATTTCATCTATTTTTAATAGAAATAGGGCTTGATAATGTATACATAAATTATACATTCATACATACATTTATACATAGAAAGAATACATACTATTTAAAATAGAAGTTATTTTTACTATTCACATACCGAAGGCAATAATAAAATAACCATATATATATAAATATTAAATGTCTATTCTTATTTCAAATATGTAAGATGTTCAACATATAAGGTTACAATGTTCCCTTATAACTGGCCTCCTGACAACATGTGTGTTCCTAAAATAAATTTTTATTAGCCCCTTCTTCAGTTGTGCTGGCCCCTTGTTCAATTGTGATGGGCCCCTTCTTCAGTTGTGATGGGCCCCTTGTTCAGTTGTGATGGGGACCTTCTTCAGTTCTCATGGGCCCCTTGTTCAGTTGTGATGGGCCCCTTTTTCAGTTGTGATGGGCCCCTGATTACTTTAATGGAATCACAGACGGACCCATTGGTTAACCCTAGGCGCAAGAAGCTTTTAATGACCTAAGTGACCTGATACCCTTGACCTTGTTTGGTGGGACTAATTGGTAGCACCGGAACTGAAGTGGGTCACACGACCGACAAGTAGCCAAATTTAACACCGCGGACTCCAGCTCTGAGAGGCAAGTACTGTCCACCGATGGACTCCCATGAAACAATTTGTTTCCTTAGTATGAATCGCAGCCTCGTAAACTGAACATCCTGTAATGAGATACTTATCTCAGTTTATCACTCTCACGATGGCGTTGGATGCATTTCTCGTGTTAAGCCTCATTCTTTATAACGAAAGGGCTAAAGAAGTTTGGCTATACGGCCCGAGAAGTAAGCCATTAAATCTGATCTCGTCAAAGTTCGGCATGTGACGTGTGTACGCGATTAAATCTTTTTTTTTTTTTTTTTTTTTTTTTTAACGGCCTGCTGCATATTTCATGCCAATCAGATCTTTGAATTGGAAACTGTGATTGTTCTGGCAGTGGCACGTGGGACGTTATTGGAGCCGGGCAGAGAATACAAGAACAAGTTCAAGATATTTTTAACGGCTAGAGAAAGTAGAGGGAAATACGGCGACAATAATTTTAGAGGCTTTGAGAGAGGAAAAAAAATTGTGTGTATGAAATATAGAAGTGGAAGATTGAAATTGACAAGTAGAGTGGGGGGAGTGAGAGGTATACATGTATAGGAAGGAAGGGGAAGAAATGGAGAGGGATGCGGACAGGGAATGGACAAAACGAGAAAAGGAAAACAAGGAGATAGAAAATGATAGAATGAAACAGAAAAGACATAAGTTAACAATAAACAAAAGGTTAAACAAAGTTTTTATTTTTATTTAAATAATATTTTAGCGGTCTGAGACAGTTCCAGCGAGAATAAGAAAGTTTCTTTACAGTCTTGAATGATAACATTATACATACGAAGATAACAAATGCGGATGGCATCATTATAAAACTTTTTACATAATGCTTACATAAAGAGTTCTTTTAAAATCAAGAGCATAACAATGATGCTATTTTCTAACAATAAGATAGACTGACGTGACGGTTATTGTAGCTGTTGCAGTATTTTCAACTAAACACTGATATAGACGTTACCAGTCATTAAGCTATCGTCATTTATTTAGCTGTGGTCATTTATTCAACTGTGGTCATTTATTCAGCTGTGGTCATTTATTCAGCTGTGGTCATTTATTTAGCTGTGGTCATTTATTCAGCTGTGGTCATTTATTCAGCTGTGGTCATTTATTCAGCTGTGGTCATTCCTTCAGCTCTCAGTGTTAATTCTCTTGGCAGCAGTGGACGCTGATGACGTTGAACAGACCTTCATATCACGTGACACACATGGAGTAAAACCGTTAAGAAAACAACACCTCTTTTTCGTAGAAAATTATCAAAGTAAAATTTAGTTACTTTTACCATTACTTTACTAAAAGCCTTATGCACCGGGCATTGGCCCAGCTTTGTTCACCAGACTCTTCCTTCCCTTAAAGGTTTTCTGTCACCCAATGTAAGGCTAGACTAGACTTGGGTTTTTATAGAATTTCTTTCTTCCTAAACGAAAGCTTACAAAGAAATTAATGAATGGCTTCATCTTTTCTTTAAACTCTTGTTCTGCCGACGATTCTTCCTCCACAACCACATCATCATTTGTTGAACCTAACTAGAGAACGAACGAATCCGTCTTTTTGGAGGTAATCTGAGAACATGTTAACAAGACTAATAGGAAGTCATGGCTTGGCTGCTGACCTGAGTAGAACGCAAATCATTTGTTAACATTTGCTCTACTTGTAGAATGATGGGCATTACCACGGGGGTGGGGAAGGGAGTGGCAAAGCGACTCTCGTACGAGGCCCCATAGGAAGGGGGCCCTACAGGAAGGGGGCCCTACAGGAAGGGGGCCCTACGCGCTTAATTTTTATGAAGATTTAGGTAAGTGGGGGACCAGTGAAAATATAGAGGGGCCCACAATACTCAGTTGACGGGGACCCCAAATATTTCTGGCGGCTTATGAATTAAAGAAATTCTTTTGGAGGAAGAGTAAAAATTCCAACTTACTGCGATGTCTTTCTTCAGCGAATTGATCTTTATCGTATTTTTTATCCGGAGTTTACAAAGGTCTTATCATTACATAAATAAAAACAATGAATAAACACATACATTATTTATATTAATTCAAGATTGGTTCTCGGCAGTGGGTTTTATTTGACCTATTTGAATGATGGCTCTTTGATTTGTCTGTTTATCGATTAGCTGTCACCTTGCGCTGCTGATATTGAGACGGAAATTTTTGTACGTTTGACCTCTACACATCGTTAAACATTATTTCAGATTTGGATCACATGTGATTATTTTGATGCATACATTTATATTCACTTCGAGATATATATATACACACACATATATATACATATATATATACATATGAGGTCCCACTATGAGGACAGAAAATATACATATCAGGTTTCAGCATGGGTATTGTAAAGATTCTTAAGAGAGAAATGACTGCACTATGTTCCATGCACTATGTGGACATCAAAGATATATTGGTTTTTGTGTGTTGTTGTAGTTGTATTAAAATGTAATCATCATTCCAATTTTAGATCTAATTGTACTAGATTTTTTTTAAAAAAAGTTTACTCAATATTTTCTTTCAAATTCATTGAAAATAGTTTATTGTATTAAACTGAACTCAATGTTTAGTTACATTAGTTTGTTGGCTAAAACTGTACTCGATATTCTTCCCTATTAGAGCAAATGACATTAGTTTGTTGGCTAAAACTGTACTCGATATTCTTCCCTATTAGAGGAAATGACATTAGTGTGCCATATACTAGTACCGAAAATTTCAGATAAGATGTAAGAAACACTTTTCCTTTGCTGCCGTTACATGTGTGTGATGTATGACTTTAAGACACAATAAGTCATCACAGAATGTGACTTGTGTAAATAAAGTCCTAGCCTCGTACATCACGGAAATAGGTCAAAAGTCACGGCTGACAGTTCATTAGTTTGAGCTCCAGACTTGCATTCATCTTACAGTGTGTACATCACAGGGGAACTTTACAAAGAAATCTGGGGTAGAGAGTAGCACACTAATTTATGGGCATTGTGGGAAGGAAAAGACAAAATAAAGAGTCAACGTCATTAATTTAGGAGTTAATTTAAAATTGAACAGTTGCCCTACTAACGTTGAATTTTGGTGCTAGAGTTCAGGTAGACCTATTCTTTTACTTGTATGTTTAATTTCATGTTGTTATCTTTCACGGTTTTTATCAGGGGTCACTCAGTCATGATATATTGTGAAATAGGCATTAAAGGCTCAGGGTCAAAACAGGTAAAGTGGGGGGGGGGCAGGGCTCAAAGGGCTAACGTCTTTAATCTTGCTGTTCAACATCATTATTATTACGTCCGTTATTTGGATATTACCTTTTAACGTTAGTAATTTAAATGTTAAATTTTAACCTCAGATATCCAAGAGTTCGACTCCAAAACTTTTCTTTCTCAAAATGCTGTATCCCCTGGAATTTTGGTTAGTTCTTCGGTTTGTTGAGTTTTTCATTTTTTTGTGTGGTTCTTCCGTTTGTTTAGTTCTGTGTTTTTAGTTCTTCCTTTTGTTTAGTTCTTCACTTTATTTAGTTGTTCAGCTTCGGACCAATCCTAAAAAAAGTTTGTGTCAGCATCTTACTGCCACTGACCATTGGGCATTGAATTGACGGTTGAGTACCTTGGACGGCCAACTCAGAACGGAGTGACGTCAATGACCTCTGCCCTGTCACGACATGGGTCCCTGTGGGTGACCCATCACAAAATCGTTATGTCGGCTGTATGCTAAAAAAAATGAGAGGCATTCTTCGGGCGGGGAGGCGACAACATTGGTCCCTCTAAGTATCTGAATTAAGGAATAGATTCTATCAAACTCATGAGTCTAAGTATCTGAATTAAGGAATAGATTCTATCAAACTCATGAGTCTAAGGCTCGATTTAATTGAGGGCCGCCGGAGCCAGAATCTGAACCGAATTTAGTATTTAAATTCCTGCATGAAAAAAAAATTGGGGAAAAAATAAAAAGAGAAATTTTTGACAAATTATGAGAGTAGTGGTTTTTACTACAAAGAGAGTGAAGTCACTTCACTAATAATATAGCCAAAATTTCGAGGGGGGGGGGGGAGTCAGTCACATTTCTGAGCTTAAATGTTCACTTGGCATCAATTAGTGAACATTTCAAGTGGAAATACTATAAATGTTGAGTGTGGCCCAATTTTCTTGATTAGAAGAAGATTGATTCAGCTTTAAGTGGTATTAATGGTGAGCCCGAGTACATGTCTCGTATGTTGGTGAATGGCTGAGGTTAGTCTGAAAAACTTAGACTTTTTTATCGAACAAGTTTTCTGAATGATACCATGACACTGTCATCAGTACTGAGTAGACCACTGAAACTTGTCCTACTCTGAACATTCAGTTCTTACTACACGAACAAGACCTTTCTCTTGCTCCCATGAAGCTACTGCAGTCTACTAAAAATTTGAAGTTTAACCCACCCCCCTCCCACCCCCGACGCAAAAACCAAAGTTTTTGACAATAAATCATTTATATAAGTAACTTAACTAAAAAGTATGTTCAATATAATACGCAACGCGTGACAGACTAGCATAGGATTAGCATGCTACATAGAGATAATTTTTAAAAATGCATAAATTTAATTACAGTACATTCGATCGATGTGAAATTTTGATAGTCTGCCTGTCTAATAGGATACCGGGAAGTGGGTTAAAAGTTTTTGCGACAGACGAGCAAATAGTACGATTTGATATAAATGGTTTAACACCCCTCTTCTAATCATTTCCTCTTCAAAGATTACGTACACCCTTGACAAAGATGACATCATCTTTTAGCAGACCACACCGCGACACAAAGGTGTGGAACTGTCGGTGTTTCAAGTCCTTTGGTCTAATTTAGTCAAGATATTTCATGTCAGGTTTCATATTTTAAACTTCGGTCGTAAGCTGCTAAGGGCAATGTCCTCTTCCCCACTTCTTCCAGTTTGCTTTGAACACGTCCTAATGTAGCAAGCAGGTCTTCAAGACGGCATGAAACGTATTGTCTTACAGCCTGTCTCACGGTATTGAGTCACATGAACAAGCCCTAATTACCCTCAATACAAACCATCATACACGTCACAGGCGTCTAGTGACAGCTGTGCAGTGTCAGTAACATATGTACTATAATCAAGGGCGACTCATCATCCATGGCGGTGTTTAGCTGTCTCAAACAGTGAATAAATGTCACATGATGTATCAGAAATACCCTGTAACCAGTAACTATAATTACTTGATCTCCTGATCAGTCTTTTTGTTGGCTTTCTTGTTGACATCTTGTTGACATCTTATTGACATCTTGTTGACATCTTGTTGACATCTTATTGACATCTTAATGACATCTTGTTGACATCTTATTGACATTTTGCTGACATTTTGCTGACATTTTGCTGACATCTTGTTGACATTTTATTGACATCTTATTGACATCTTGTTGACATCTTGTTGACATCTTGTTGACATTTTGCTGACATTTTGCTGACATTTTGTTGACATCTTATTGACATCTTGTTTACATCTTGCTGACATCTTGTTGACATCTTGTTGACATCTTGCTGACATCTTGTTGACATCTCGTTGCTTCTGTAGAGATGTTTTAAGTTTGGCCTCGTTTGCTTCTCTGCCATCTCCGTGTAATTTTGCATATTCATCGCAGATTGAAAATAAAACTGTCTCCCAAGCCACACACACATTCGCACACACAGTGTTTTTTTTACAAATCGCATGACCTCGCTGGCAAACAGATTTGGCAACAAGGAGGTGGCACGCTTTGGGTTCGAGAGTGGAATCCCCAATGATGACGTCATTTCTCAACATTGATCTATAATTAAAATAACGACATAATAGTGATGTGACAAAGAGAAACGCGCATTTATAGTAAGCCTGACAATATGTGGGTGTGTCACAGCAGATGTGTTTCGTTTTTCCGTTAAGACCTTTTTGTGTTAACTTCCGGTGAACGGAAAGTTTAAAATATTGGCTATTGCATTAAAAGTCATTTAGATAACGTTAGCGCATATCTTTTGTAAAGACAATGTTTACCCCAGCTATACTTACTTGGCATTATTATTTAAAAAGTTAGTCAACTCTAATTACTCTGAGTCAAATAAAATGACTACAGTTATTCTTGACTGTGATTTATTTCGTCTGCATTTTTCTTCGATATTCCCGCTAGACGGCGCTCTAAAGTCTCTGTGGATAATCGATACCATAATATACTTATAATTCTCTTCGATTCATAATCTTATGACCTCTATTTCCAAGTCTCCTTGTAAAATCCTGAATGGTATGGCTATTTTATGTTTTGGTTATATATATTCGGGCGTCCCTGGTGGCATCTAATAATGGGTCATCTTTGTATGGGTCATCTCTGTATGGGTCATCTCTGTATGGGTCATCTCTGTATGGGTCATCTCTGTATGGGTCATCTCTGTATGGGTCATCTCTATAAGGGTCATCTTTGTAAGGGTCACCTCTGTATTGGTCATCTCTGTATGGGTCATCTCTGTATGGATTATCTCTGTAAGGGTCATCTCTGTATGGGTCATCTCTGTATGGGTCATCTCTATATGGGTCATGGATGTATGGGTCATCTAATATATGGTCATCTATGCAATGGTCAGTGTTGTATGGGTCATCTCTGTACGTGTGTTCAAAACATCTCGATAACTCTAAGTCGGTCATCTATTTCTGGATTATATCCCTTTGTCAAATTTTAGTTGTTAGTCTTTTTCGCTGGTATCTATGCGTGATTGTCTTTGTGTGATTATCTATGTAGGTGATTATCTATGTAAGTGATCATCTGTGTGTGTGATCATCTGTGTGGGGATCATAGATGTTTAAATAATCAATTAGTAGATGAACTTGAAGGTTAGAGAAACATTTCAACTTGTTGGGAGCAGACTCTCAGACTTTCTATCAAATAAATGTTTACCATTTTTAATTTTAAGGTACGATTTAAGCTATAAAATGACGTCATTCCTAACGTTTACAAGTTAATTCTGTATTTAAACTATAGAGCGGGCTATCCAAAACAAAACAAACAAACAAAAATAAAACAACAAAAAAAAAACTAGAAAAATATTCCAAATAGATCAATATTTAATTCTATCTCGCTAACTTTGAGCGCCGCCCTTGTTTGTAGATACGCCTATGTATTCGCCTGTGCGAGGAATTAGTAAGAGAAAGAAGGTTTGCTTCCTGAGATCATTACAGTGACAAGACTAACACCATAATTACCTGAGGGAGATAGGGGAACACTCAAAGAACACGTGGTTTCATGTTTCCTGTAGACAGCAGACGACACCACATCCCTTCATATGCATACATACTTCTCACCAACAGAGAATCAGCCATGGATTATGTTGGCAAAATATTTAGCTGTTTAGCGATATTTAACGGTGCGAAAATGTGGTAATGTAACCAATCAAAAGTCGGCAAATGTCTTCTTTACAACCAATCAAACGTCGGCAAATGTCTCCTATACAACCAATCAAACGTCAGCAAATGTCTTCTATACAACCAATCAAAAGTCGGCAAACGTCTTCTATACAACAAATCAAAAGTCGGCAAACGTCTTCTATACAACAAATCAAAAGTCGTCAAACGTCTTCTATACAACAAATCAAAAGTCGGCAAACTTCTTCTATACAACAAATCAAAGTCGGCAAACGTCTTCTATACAACCAATCAAAAGTCAGCAAACGTCTTGTATACAATCAATCAAAAAGTCGGCTAAATTCTTCCATACCACCATTGAAAAAGCAGCTTCTTCTATACAACTAACCACATATTGTTTTGTTTTTACTGTGTTTGTTTACGTCTTCTATGAGCTATATTCTGTATGTTTATTATTTATACGTTATCTTTATTTATGTCATCAAAATAATGACAACAAAGCTGAACACATAAATACAGCNGCCCCCCCCCCCCCCCCCACTAACCTCTGAACTCGTGTCTTACCAACTGTTTTATCCACGTGATCACACCCAGTCATGACATCACAGCTGCACTCTTCCGGCTACCGGAAGCTAATTTTACCGGATGCAGGTTGGGAAATTTAGAGTTGAACTTTTGTCTGCGGCACAAACAATGACCATTAAAATGATTGCGCAACAGGAAGGAACTCCTCCAAGTCGAAGGGGGTGTAGAAGGCGGTCTGACAGGAGAATCCTTTGTTAGACCCAAACCTTGAGACGTCGATTGCAAGGCTTCGTTTACTTTAACCGTGGGCCTCATCACAACGTTCTTCCCAACCGCCAAGTGCCCATAAATAAATATTCCCATCAGGCCAATGGCCAGCATATTGTCGTATTGTTTTACCCGCCGCGTAGTAATTTGTAACGGGTATATTTATAGGTTTGGGTGTACATTTATTGACTATTTTCATCGGTTTGCAGCATAAAGATTTATGTGTATGTGTGTATATATGTATATGTGCGTGCGTGTGTGTGTGTGTGTGTGTAAATTTTAATGATACATAATTTTAAAGCTTTAAAAACTTTCTCCTTTCCATCGCTTCATTTTTTAAAAAATCTTCTTAATTCCACTGCACTCTTTGACACTTTTTTCTTATTGAGTCAAGCCAGCCGTAGAAACATGTGTACAAAGCCAAACATTAAAACCATCCGTAGATACATGTGCACAAAGCCAAACATTAAAACCATCCGTAGAAACATGTGCACAAAGCCAAACATTACAACCATCCGTAGAAACATTTGCACAAAGCCAAACATTACAACCATTTAAAAACATTTGTCGTGGTACTCAGCCGCCGGATTTCGGGACTTCCTAGAAATCATTAATCTGAAAGTTCCAAGAAGGCGGCGACTCCGAGTTTTTGTTGACGTGTTGCTGGGTGTAGAGGAGGCCGTCCCATTTCCTGAAGAGGTCAAACTGATGCCAGGGATCAATAGACGGTGGCTTGTACAAAAATCCCCCCCCCCATTCTCCTGGTCACACACACATACTTTCACCCCGGGGCTTAACAATTGTGAGGCAAGGGCTATTACACCTCAGGTGGCTGTCTAATCAAAAACAAGCAGACGATAAGTTATCGTTCCTTTTGTTTAGATAATGAAACAAAATCATTGACGAAAGTCGACATTTTTAGCACACCATAACACATAAAGACTGAAAGTAATGGCGACAATTTTAAAGATGACATGAAAGATATGAGAGCTGCAGGACAAATATTTGCATTTATTCTGAAAAAACTCCTAATGTCTTGGTAGTTTACATTGTAAAAATGTATCGTATTTGATTAGAAGACCCTAATCGAAGGAAGATATTTCAAAGTTTACACCTTGAAACTTGAAAGAAAACTTCTCCAAGACAATGACATGTTCTAGTGAAATAGTTACCACGACTCTTGAGCCAGAGTCTCTGTATTGGAATAGATTTACGAATACCAGCAAAAACACATTGATCTATATAGACTAACACATTTAAACGGCAAGTTCAAAACACATGGATCTATATAGACTAACACATTTAAACGGCAAGTTCAAAACACATGGATCTATATACACTAACACATTTAAACGGCAAGTTCAAAATTCCGAATCATCTTTTTTAAAAAAAAAAGTTATTTAAAACTATATTGCATCTACAGGTTTTTTTTTTTTTTTTTAAAGTCGCGATCTAAAATCAACAAGGGACATTCTAATTGATAGTTGGAATTGGTATTAGCAAAATTTTAAAATCAATACAATGTTGTTAGCAATAGTTTGTTGGATGCAATTTATTGTAGTTTAAAATAAATTGTCGTTTGCAATAGATCGCCATATGAAGTAGACTCTTGCGTACAATACTTTGTACTGTGCAATATATTATTGATTGCAATAGACTGTTGTATGCAAACTATTTTTTTCCTGAATATATTGTTATATACCATAGCTTGTTGTCTTCAATATATTGTTGTATATTGTTGAATGTGACGATATAATATAAGCGCGATAAAGCGTTTTGTGCTGTGATTGAAAGGTTAAATATCTGATAAACTTGGATTCGAAGAGAATCTAAATGAAACCGGTTTAAAAACATCTATTTTCTTTTTCTTTCATGTTCTCTCTATGGAAAAAGTATTCTAGTGTTTGCGTACATTTCTAACAAAAAATATCCTGTCCAAAAATTTCTACAGCGCGAATGAAGCTATCACTTCTGATTTGTCATATTATGATTGAATGACGCGTTTTTACATTAATTTAACTCTGAACAAACGAGCAAATGTGAACATATCTCCAAAAAATAATCTTAATAAAGAAATCATTTTTATTTTTAAAAATATATATAATTTTCTCTTGGAAAAAGTGATGACGTTGTGTTTAGAGAGTTTTCTTTTCATTTTGAGATGAAGACAATAAAATGTTTATTTGAGAAATTAAAATCAATGTCTAATTTCTAGGATTATCACGTGCTGTTCCCAGCGTGATCACAATGTCAGATGAAATTGGTATCGAAGTTGATGTACTCTATGCTTAAATTTCAAGCAGGTATCGTCCCGCCGATGTTCTTTTTTATGTCTTTTGGTCACCGAGTCCCACCAATCTGAATGTAATACCACATCCTTGGTGGCCGAGTCTCACCAATCTAAATGTAATACCACATCCTTGGTCGCCGAGTCTTACCAATCTAAATGTAATACCACATCCTTGGTCACCGAGTCTCACCAATCTGAATGTAATACCACATCCTTGGTGGCCGAGTCTCACCAATCTAAATGTTATACCACATCCTTGATGGCCGAGTCTCACCAATCTAAATGTAATACCACATCCTTGATGGCCGAGTCTCACCAATCTAAATGTAATACCACATCCTTTGTCGCCGAGTCTCACCAATCTAAATGTAATACCACATCCTTGGTGGCCGAGTCTCACACATTCTGAATGTAATACCACATCCTTGGTCACCGAGTCTCACCAATCTAAATGTAATACCACATCCTTGATGGCCGAGTCTCACCAATCTAAATGTAATACCAAATCCTTGGTGGCCGAGTCTCACCAATCTAAATGTAATACCACATCCTTGGTCGCCGAGTCTCACCAATCAAAATGTAATACCACATCCTTGGTGGCCGAGTCTCACCAATCTAAATGTAATACCACATCCTTGATGGCCGAGTCTCACCAATTTAAATGTAATACCACATCCTTGATGGCCGAGTCTCACCAATCTAAATGTAATACCACATCCTTG
>MUZC01000397.1:656158-667043 GCA_002072015.1 Radix auricularia | reverse complement strand
TGGCCGAGTCTCACCAATCTGAATGTAATACCACATCCTTGATGGCCGAGTCTCACCAATCTAAATGTAATACCACATCCTTGATGGCCGAGTCTCACCAATCTGAATGTAATACCACATCCTTGATGGCCGAGTCTCACCAATCTCAATGTAATACCACATCCTTGAGACGGAAACAGTCGCCTACCGCAAAGCAAACTTCACTTAAAGATTACAAATATTTGTCCAGAGCATGAGTCGAACCCATCACTAGTTGAACATTGATTTTTCCTTCCTCACTAAATCAAACAACTCTTCTCTTCCACGTGTCCTTCCAAATTTACTCCCCATCAAGTCCATCTTTCCCTCTTCTCACACGCCATCACGAATTCTAGATCATCCCTGAACTCGCCTACCCCAAGGGACACCACTCCATCGAAAGTTAGTCGCGTGTGCCTTACGTCCCTTAGCTATTTTTCTATTTTAAATTCGAGAAATAAAGGGCAAGAAGTCGATCCAAGATGGAGGGGGCAAAACCTCTTCGTTTAACTTATCACTCCATCCATTGCTGAGAAAATATAAAGTCATGGACCGTGTATATTTAGCTGGAGGTTGTAGCGGCGAGAACCAACAGGGGTCGATGACGTCATGTTGGCTGCAGAAGTGAAGCCCATTCATGCGGGGGCGCCACTGGCGACAAGGGAGATGACCAGAATTGAAAGAGTTATCACTGCCTGGAGGGATACTGCCATCATATGGATTAAAGGCTTCTTGGACTTTAGGTAACTTTGTAAGGATTTCAAGCGAGAAATACGTTGTAAAAACCTGTTACTTTCAGAGAAGTGTCTGGTATTATTACTTATAGGAAGTGTATATAGATCTTCCAAGACATACATTGTACCCAGCTGTAACAGTTCATAAAATAGATCGTGATAGTTCTACTAATAGGAAAAGTTTATAACAAGAAATGCTATGCATCAGCGTCCTGCATTCCAAAGGAACAGATATTGTATTTTGTCAAGAAAATTCTCGTCAGTGTCATTGTTAGAAATGGATCGATAAATTAATATACCTGCTAGAAGACAGAACAGCAATTAAGATGTACGTATTTCTGTAACGATGACAACGTGTGTTGATGGGAAGGTTGGACTATGAAACCTCTTCGGGAGAAGGAGTCTTTAAAAAACAAAACTTAAACACAGTGAGGTTTATAACTGTTAATAAAATCTCCAGTACCGTGAAATTTCTCTATAATTAAGTTAATTTGATTGTGATTGTTGAACACTCACAGGTGAACTTCTTTCTAGGGTAACAAAATGGCGTGCTACAATACATCATTTAATTAGGGTTGGGTTTGGGTGGTTTTTACATTGACGTGTAGGGTGAAAAGGGGGGGGGGTGTAAGATATTTTAACTAGCATCAGTATTTTTTAAGTGAGTTCTCAGATTTTCTTCTTAGCTCAAATACTTTTAGTCACCAGTTTGATTCATTTTGACAGTTTCAGTATTTTTTATTTGTTACTTTTATTAAAAATTAAAATGGCATAAATCAAATTTTTGTATCAAATTATTTTATAGAGAAGGCATTTATATTATTTTCGTGGGTATTTTCCCGGTCTTGTAGGCATCAAGCTGTTTTGAAATAAACACTTTTAATTAAATCGTGCGTTAAAATACAAGTCTTACAGTCTTGAAATATAAATACGTCGTTATTTTTATTTTATCTTTCTGTACCTCAAATTTTCAAAGCTGAATATAAATTATTTTAAACATTCGATTTACATCACAAATTTGTATTTGTCTAGTTATTCTCAACTCCAACATCATGTCACCTTACTTTCAAACTCTTAATTCATGTGTCACCTTACTCTCAAACTTCAAATTCATCTGTCACCTTACTCTCAAACTCCAAATTCATCTGTCCCCTTACTCTCAAACTCCAAATTCATCAGTCACCGTACTCTCTAAACTCCATTTCATCTGTCACCTTACTCTCAACACCACCAACTATTTAAAGAATCCTTCAAGTGGCCAAAAAGAAGTCTACGTCATTACATGTCCTTCTATAGCCTCCTCTCTCATTTCCTCGACACAGACTTTCAGTACGATTAATATGATAGACGAGAGTGGACACTTGTAAAACAATCTCTAACGTCTCCTGAAAGGCTACCCGTAGCATTTTGTCCGGCCATAATGACAGACTCCGCCCCCTGTGGTGCTCAAATGACCAATCAGTCCAATAACACGTGATACATTGCCGCCGCGTTGTGACACTGCCTAAAACGTCATTTCCGCTGGGTGAGTGCTTTTGGGAAATCGAAAACGAGATTTTGATTTGGCTCCTTCTACTACAGTGACGTTACCAAAAAAAAAATAGTGTTTAAGAATTGTTTCCCCTTAATTTCAGGATAAAAATTTATGTTTGGAAGCATCGTGGATCAGGAAATATGTGTCTGAATAAATGTTTTTGGTGTTTGTATAGCATCAGAGAAATTAAATGATTGAAAGTATTTTTCATATGCCTTTTATAACAATAACAAACTCTTAATTACATAATTCGAAACTGAAAAATTGACTATGTATGGTTCACCACAACGTAACATGATATCAGTCATGTTATTCTGATGAAAGTTGTAATCAAATATGTGGTGGCAACAATTACCTCAGACACAATTCGGTTTTTTAAAAAACAACAAAGATTGAAAATGAAATCACGCATTTTATTTCCAACGGTTTGTAAATTTATTAGGTGATCAAGTTATTGAAATAACGAATGCATTATAAATAAACATTCAAATAAAATGCAAGACACGACAAAACCAAAGCTAAGCGTAGGTCGCTATAATCTTCTGTTATAAGAAAGAGCGTCTGTTATATACAACGTAATGCTCTAATTTTTAAAAGGAAATGAACGAAATATTACCCCTGCAGCCCAGCCTAGATAAAGTTACATAATGTGTTACAAGCTGACAACCCTGACCTAACTCTGATTCAGTTATTGACGTGTCTTCAACAAAGAAATTGATCGAAATGGGAAAAGAAGAAAAGTCTTTTTTTGTTTTTAGCAGACCACAAGCTACAGCCCTGTGGGCGAGAAAAACGAACTATGTCAAATTTTTTCAAAATTATATATTATTGTTATATGAGATTATGTTTGTGAATTTAATATATATATATATATAACTATATTTCATTAAAGCAGGCAATCAGGTCTCAAAGTTGACCATAAGACAAATCTGTTAACGTAGACAAAATAATAAAATCATTTGATGTGGCCCAAAAAGGCTCCTGACAGGTAGTGGAGTTGAAAATATTAAAAATTCATGTTAATCGTCATGGGACGGAACTGGTCATGGAGAGGACGGCATCTTTATTATCATTATTACTTTGATGGTTCGAGTGAGCTCCCTTTGTGATTTTAATCGTAAAGTACGCGCTTCTATTCCAATTTAAGACAAGTTTCGGTTGTTGTTTTTGTTGTTTTATTCAATTTTTTGTTTCGTTAAGATCTGTATTTAAAACAGTATAAAGGTTTTCATAATTTTAAGCCAATTTCAATGTAAAGAACTTGAAAATGCTATAACAGTGTATGACTAGGGCATACAGATCAACATACAGAGTGGTGAAGTTTACTTAAATTAATAATATGTACAGCCAGCCTACCCATCACCATAACAACACTGATGTTGAACTTAAAAAAGCCATTTTTTAAACCACAGACATTAAATACTCCATTAAGAATAAAACCATCTGCCCAGACCAGTTTTCACCTTTCTTAAAAATCTGGTCACGTGGTATCTCAACGTCTTTAACATGAGTGACAACCGCATTATAACATTTACTGAAAAATTGGATTTGTAGGAGTGCAGTTCACTGTACAATAAGTTCTCATTTATTTCTGTTTTAGTGGGGAAAAAAAATAATGATCTCTGAAAGATTTAGATGAAATCTCCTCTAAGATACGTAGCCTCTCAGATGACAGTTTGTAAACAGTTGAAGTTATTGGCGTGCTTCTTTCCCTTGATCAACCAAGATCTCTAGGAACGCTTCTTAGGCTCAAATACTTGTAGGCGTGAAAGGGGATACAGTAAGGTTTAATTAATTTTTTTAAAACAGATTTTCTAAATCCCGAAAGGTTTGAAGAGACATGGTGTTGGGTTATCAGACTTGTGTATGATTACAGTAACGTGTTATAACCAACTGATTTATTTTACCTATTTGTTTAATCACACGCCATACTTCATTCAAAGGTGTAATTAAATGTCATTACAAATAAACTCCACTTTTGAATTTGATATGTAAATACAACTATATTTACTCTTTTACTTACATTTTTGATTGCGAATATTTGTTAATTGTTTCAATAAAGTTAAAAATTAACATAATTTTACCAAATCTGTCAGTAATTATAAATATGATAAATGATCTCAAACTGTGTATTACTGTCCCATTATACTGTATAGTCTACATGAAAGTATTTCTACCTAAATAAGGCAAATAGTTTTGTGAAATTTCATTAAGACTCTTTACAGTTAACTATAATCTAATCCTCAATCAAATGGTTAAAAAGACAACTTCAAAACTATGATTTTTATTGGTTCTAAATAGTTCGAAATGGGACAATATAAAAAATAACAACTGCTGAGGTTTTTTAGTTATTGCCGCTGAGGAAATGAATCTGACACCAATAGTCTATGTTTAGTGACTTAGTCACGAGGGCTCCAATAGGGGCTTCTACAGTGATCTATGTCTATGTTTAGAGACTTAGTCATGAGGGCACCATTAGGGGCTTCTACAGTGATCTATGTCTATGTTTAGTGACTTAGTCACGAGGGCTCCAATAGGGGCTTCTACAATGATCTATGTTGTTTCCACGAGACCTAGTCGTTTAATTGTCATAAAAATGTGCACGTACTACATCGTAAAATGAAATGTCTTAGTAAAATAATGTTAAAGGTTAACGTAATTGACACAATAACAAAACATAATTTTTTTTTAAATTTGAAAGTAAAGAAAAGTAAAATAATTGTAATTACATGGTATATAGTTTAAAAAAATAAGTAAAATAATTCAAACTGTTACTATATGTTCATGTAATTAGACGTAAGTCTGATAAACGAATATCGTGTTGCCCAACCGTTCATGTAAAATATCTTTAAAATTCTATTAAACTTTATTGTATATAAGGCATTAATGATGGTGAACATATTAACGTTTTGTACCCATGTCGTTTTGTACCCATGTCGTTTTGTACCCATGTCGTTTTGTACCCATGTCGTTTTGTACCCATGTCGTTTTGTACCCAAGTCGTTTTGTACCCATGTCGTTTTGTACCCATGTCGTTTTGTACCCATGTCGTTTTGTCTCATGTCGTTTTTTCACTGATCGTTTGTCTTGTCCCCTTCAATTACATAGATTTTTACAGTCTGTCTATACAGTCCCTATTCTTGGTTCTATTCATACACTTTTTCTTGTGTCTAAATTATTATTTCTCCGATTTCCTGGATGCAGTTTTTGCCTAGTCCCAACAAGTACACAATTTTTGTATATTGATTTAACGGTTCGGACAATATCTCATGGACCTCACATGTTGTATATCATGACCTGGTTCTCTCCACTAACGTCCAGTAGAAACTCATCCAGCGGTTATGTACCGTAGCATCAAACATCACGAGTCGTGACATCAAACGGCTGAGGTCGTTACGGTGGTGGGGGGAGGGAGATGGGGGGGTTCCTCCCCAACGTTTGCAGAGTTCGGAGACGATCTTCATCGATAATCCATCAATGGCGGTGAATCGTGGTGTGGGGGGGGGGGGGTAGTTGGTCGTCAGTTGTCCATCGTCTCACTACAGTAGCTGGCAGCCCCACAGCAGGAACGAGACACCAAGAAGAAGAAAACAGATGTAGAAGGAAGGTGAACTTTGTTTGCCAGGAAAACAATCGGGCGCGTGTTTAACAGACATCTGAAATCTTTACAGCTTTAAGGTGTCGAGCGTTGTTGTGGGGTGGGGGGTAGAGTTCCTGGGGGCTGTCGAGTGCCGTGACGTGGGGGGTATGTACAACACAAGCTAGAGGTGCGCTCAGAGGCGTCGACCAGACTAAAAACCGCCGTAGTGAAACACGTGTTTATACTTGATATCACGCCTGTTTTACTCTTGAATTGCTTAAAATCCTTTCTATTAACTTGTGGTGTCTGAGCCGTGCGTGCCGAAAAAACTTTGGATCAATTTTTAACCCATTTACTCGTAGGCTAGCGAGCTGAAATTTTGCAGGCAGACTCATGCCAATGATAAAAATTATGTATGGAAATTCCAGATCAATCGAAAGGACAGTAACTGAATTATTGAATTTTTAAATTACTTTATTTATCTCTATGTGTGATGTTAAATTTTTAGATAGAGTGTTGTAGTGCGTATTATGTTCAACAACATTTCATGTTGCGCAATAAGGAGCGCATTAGATCTGTATTGACTATACTTTTAAAAATATATTCACGATCGGTGAACATTATATAAAATATGCTTTATGGGACATAAATAAAATTGTGTATTTTCGTACTGTTTAGTTCTGCGCATGGGACAAACAACAAACAACCGGTTTACCTGGGAGTCAAACTGGATCAGAAAGTACAAATGCATAAATTTGTACAAGACCTGTACTACCAGGCAACCTGGTGAAAAAGTTAGCTTGCACAAACTGGGGCGCTGGAGCAAGCACTCTCAGAGCTTTATATCTGGGAAGTGTGAGGTCGGTGATGGACTATAGTATGCCGGTCCAAGCCTTTGCCAGCAAAACGGCATCTGAAAAATTAGGCCGAATCCAGAACCAGGCTCTGAGGTTCATCTGTGGCGCGTACAGAACTACACCCACAGCTGCCGTGGAGGTCATTGCAAATGTAGAATCACTTGAGATACGTCGGGACAAGGCGATCATTACTACTGCAGAAAGGTATCGCAGGCTGGACACGAGGGACCCCTGCTACCAAATGCAGCATAATTGGGACGGACGTGGGAAGTTGAAACGGTCCTCGTTCATGCATCAAGTACTCGAGCTTGATAGGACTGTTTAACCCCCACGAAATAGACATAGAACAAATGACACGTCCCACATTACATTTGTCATTGGCTGACACGACAGTAACGAAGCGCAGCCCTGAATATGTACAGAAAGTGGCTGCCCTTGAGACAATTGAAGGGTTCGCGGGAACCCCAGTGAAAGTGTTCACGGATGGGTCTGCCAGCCGGAGAGAAAGAACTGCAGGATATGGTGCGCTCATCCTATACCTATTAGGAGGGCCACCAAAAGAGGAACTTTCAGGACCCTGTGGGACTACAGCATCGAACTACGATGCGGAGCTTGAAGCTATTCACAGGGTCCTGGAAAGTGTGCACCTAACACTGCAAGGGTCGGGACTAGTAGGTTTCGACACGGTCTTGTTTTGTGATTCGAGATCGGCGCTCGAGGTCCTGCTGTCTGAGAAACGTAGTACTCACCTAGTCGATGCCATCTTGGAGGACGTAGGCAGACTCGAGAGACTTGGTGGCAGGGTCACAGTTCAATGGATCCCTAGCCACGTGAATGTAGAAGGCAATGAAATAGCAGACTCGCTGGCAAAAGCTGGAGCAGCCCAACCCCAACCAGATGTCCCAGTCACATATCTTGGGGCAAAGACGTGGCTAATGGACCACTTCAGGGAAAAGTGGTACCAGGAGTGGGAAGATGGAGCGACAGCCAGGGGGGTATTCGCTAGCATGCCCAGGCCTAGCAGATCAGACCAGTGGTGGGGTCTAAAACGAAGGGAACAAAGTTTGGTGACACAAATGCGCACCAAGCATTGCCCAACCAAATTTTATTTTAACAAGCTGGATCACAACAGGGACCCCAACTGCCGCCATTGCAGCCAAGCCTCTGAGACGATCACACACTTGTTGACGTCATGTCCCGCGCTTGACATAGCCGGGGAGGTTAGGGGGGGCAGGGGATTCCTACGTTCAGACAATCTTGTATGGCACTGCCCAACAGATGGAGCAGATTGCCCAAGTAATAGCCAAGGTCTTAAGAGATTAGATCTCAGACCCAAAGAATATGTATTTAGTTTAGTTCTGCGCATGATAATGAACATCTTTATAGTTATGTCTTGTATGTAAAGGATTTAGAGTAAAAAAAAAACTAGTTTTTTTATTACTATTAAAAGTGTGCCAATAAAGTACCACGTTGTAAATAACCATGTGAAAATAAAACATTTTTTTGTTTTAAATAGAAAGCTACATATTTAATTCCTTTAAAAATATACTAGAAAATTATGAAAAACTTGTAGTTCTTTTAATTATCACTAACTACACTATAATTAGCAGTAATCAGGGTTGACATTTTTTGCCATGTCACTTTGTTATATTTACAACGCGAAACACTTCGATTGATAAAGGGTGTCCTTTGGTCACAGTTTTTACAAGATCTCCAGAAACTACAATTTGATACAGAGAAAATCAGTTTCATAAAATCATCATTTTTAACTTCCCCCGTCCCCGAGTGGTACACGTTGAGGGTGGGGGGGTGGGGGGGGTTCATATCTGAGCTGATGGGTTTAGTTTAGTTGTCTTGTTTAATATGAGGACCAAAAACATTTTAATATTTTTTTATTCTTAAGAAATTAGGATTTTGGGGTTAGGTGGGAAGGGGGGGGGGTAAATGTTTCTACTGGGTCCAGTCAATATAATGTATGTACTTAAAAGATAGTTAGGTGGGAAGGGGGGTAAATGTTTCTACTGGGTCCAGTCAATATAATGTATGTACTTAAAAGATAGTTAGGTGGGTCACATTTGAAGATAAAGATTCGGAGCAAAGCTTGTGTGGAAATAGATCTAAAGTAGAACCAGATATAGAGTAGGACCAGCTATAGACTAGAACCAGATATAGAGTAGGACCAGCTATAGACTAGAACCAGATATAGAGTAGGACCAGCTATAGACTAGAACCAGGTATAGAGTAGGACCAGCTATAGACTAGAACCAGATATTGAGAAGAACCAGATATAGACTAGGTCTAGATATAGACTAATACCATACAATTTAAGTGCTGAAATTGAACATTTTTTAACACCATAAATCTAATTTTAATTTAAGTTAAACCTAAAACGTTTTGGTAAATTAATGTAAAATATTGTATGTGTGTGTGTCTATGTGGGACAAGTTTTAGAACCCCTCATCTAAGTCGCGGCTTCCTGAAGAGAAGCTTGTTTAATTGGATTAATTACAAGCCCCACGTGCCTGCGATCTTAGCAAGTCGTCGGCAGTATTCGATACAAGCCCCACGGGCCTGCGATCTTAGCAAGTCATCGGGAGTATTCGATACAAGCCCCACGTGCTTGCGATCTTCAGCAAATCATCAGGAGTATTCGATACAAGCCCCACGTGCTTGCGATCTTCAGCAAATCATCGGGAGTATTCGATACAAGCCCCACGGGCCTGCGATCTTCAGCAAATCATCAGGAGTATTCGATTAGTTTAAGGAGATTCTCTCGCGATAATCGTAGACTGGTGCTGGGCGTCAGAAGTTAATTCTCTAGTTGATAATGTGATCCGTTTCCCAGCACCCGTCCTTCGAGATCTTGTGATACGCCTTCGAGAAATGGCATATGGTTTTATCATAACATAGAATTCGTCACGGAGTCAAACAGGCAACCGAACAGTGAGGCCAAAAGGAGAAAAAGACATTTTGAGATTTGCTGATGTTTACTAACGGAAAAGTGAAAGACGGAGAGATTGAAAGAGAATTGAAAGAAGTAGAAAATGAGAAAAGAGAAACGGAGAAATTGTGAAAATGGGAAGACAGAAAGAATGGGAAGACAGAACGAATGGGAAAATAGAAAGACAGGGTTGAGAAAGTTGAAAAGTAAGTACTGAGAAAGACAGGGATGATGAGAAAAGACAACGAAACAAAAGAATAAAATAATAAATGTGTGTGAAACATTCAAATAAAACATTTAAGTGAAACATTCACACCAGTAAATGTAAACGAAAACTGAACATGAAACTAAATACGCCATCCACTGCCAGCAAAGATTTTGTTTACGGTAAACAAACTCTAATCAGATTCAAATAACCCTGCTCTAAATAATCAAATTACTCTCATAAACTGTGAATCTTTGCTTCTAGAATATTATTTTTATTGCTACTGTGTTTGTTGATTTAAAAACTTGTCCAAAAATATTACATAATATTTTTCCTCACGTTAAACTCCATGAAATAAAACGTAAATATTTATATAAAACAACTCGTGCATTTCTGAGACATATGTGTCCAGCTGGGATAGGTGACTTACATATTTACTGATCTTAACTTTTTAAACATGTTCTTGGATTCGGTTTCCATGGATACCTAAGTTGGATGGCGTTTTTAAGAGTAAACAGATCAAATAAAGAAATGCGAGTAGTGAATGTTGGTGCCATTTAATATCTTAACAACACAAGGGGGTTGTGCAACTACAAAGATATCCAACAACACATAGCTGTATTATTGAATTATTGCCTGGTTGTGGTTGCACTGAGTACTTCAACACCACTATGGTATAAACAAAGAGGGGCGGAGATATTTGTGACTAAGGTGTAGACCCATTGTAATTTGTTGTCACAAGTTTTACCATAATCCTCTGAGATCGTGTGGCGAAGCTGCTGACACATTTTAGTGAAACGTTAACTGGCTGTGGCTGTTGACATATTTTAGTGCAACGTTAACTGGCTGTGGCTGTTGACATATTTTAGTGCAACGTTTACTTGCTGTGGCTGTTACACATGTTAGTGAAACGTTAACTGGCTGTGGCTGTTGACATATTGCCTATCATCCCAGACCAAGCAGATTTTTTTTTTTTTGGGGGGGGGTATGCTTTTACTCTTTCTCCCCTTCCCCCC
>MUZC01000397.1:632493-656143 GCA_002072015.1 Radix auricularia | reverse complement strand
TCTCTCTCTCTCTCTCTCTCTCTCTCTTTCTCTCTCTCTCTCTCTCTCTCTCTCTTTCTCTCTCTCTCTCTCACACACACACTTTATCTTTTATACGATGTCTTCATGATTTTCTCTCCCGTCCCCCCACCATTCCCCACCCCCCTCTAATCATTGTTTTCTTCTTTAACTTTATTCTAATTAAAATGACGGGTATCACTTTGAATATCTATCATTGATCCACGTGCTGGAGCTTTACAAAATACCAGTCGTTAGTACTCCGTGAACACAAATGGTTGTTCTAGTCCACTGTTAAACTCTTTTTGTTAATACACAAATAGTTGTTCTAGTCCACTGTTAAAATCTCTTTGTTAATACACGAATAGTTGTTCTAGTCCACTGTTAAAATCTCTTTGTTAATACACGAATAGTTGTTCTAGCCCACTGTTAAAATCTCTTTGTTAATACACGAATAGTTGTTCTAGTCCACTGTTAAAATCTCTTTGTTAATACACGAATAGTTGTTCTAGTCCACAGTTAAACACTTTTTGTTAATACACAAATAGTTGTTCTAGTCCACTGTTAAAATCTCTTTGTTAATACACAAATAGTTGTTCTAGTCCACTGTTAAAATCTCTTTGTTAATACACGAATAGTTGTTCTAGTCCACTGTTAAACACTTTTTGTTAATACACAAATAATATGAAATTTCTTATACATACCGACAATTTAGCCAGCGCAGGTAAAAGCCATAATTACATACCGACAATTTAGCCAGCGCAGTTAAAAGCCATAATTAGGTGCTGAAAGAAGCCAACGAGAAGACAGAATGTAAAGTGCGCGCGAAAGTTGTTACACTTCACGTTAACGGCTGATAATGCCACCACCCACCTGCCCCCCCCCCACTCAATCCTTATTCACTCTAACTTCCCGGGTATTTCTGGAACTGTTTCATGTCCAAACGTTTAATTTGACTGATGCTTTGTTTTTTAACTTTGATGAAGGTTTTGATCCATTGCACCATTATTATTTGTGTTAAAACACGAGATGTCAGTAGCTGGAGCAAATCAAAATACTCAGTCATCTAAAACAAGACAACGTCATTTCTTCCAGTGCCTAGATAGTTTCATAGCGTGGCTGTAAACTTATATCATTTTTATCAACTTTTCTAATAAGAAAAATGAAATTTTATCACACAAAAAACCCTTTAAATTAATAACTGTAAAAATGTTACGTGTCATAATTTGTTGGACAAAATTTACTTTACAACCAGTGCGTTTACAACCCTCTAACAAACAGAAATCCTGTAAATAGACACTTTCTAACAAACAGACATCCTGTAAATAGACACTTTCTAACAAACAGGCAATCTGTAAATAGACACTTTCTAACAAACAGGCATCCTGTAAATAGACACTTTCTAACAAACAGACATCCTGTAAATAGACACTTTCTAACAAACAGACATCCTGTAAATAGACACTTTCATTAATTGTCCCTAATGGTAAATAAAGGCACGTGAGTTAATGCCACACATTCAGGTGTGGTACTATGGTAAAACGTCTGCCACTAATTCAGCCCGGAGTACTATAGTAAAACTTCTGCCACTAATTCAGCCCGGAGTACTATAGTAAAACTTCTGCCACTAATCCAGCCCGAGGTACTATGGTAAAACTTCTGCCACTAATCCAGCCCGAGGTAGGTAATATGGTAAAACTTCTGCCACTAATCCAGCCCGAGGTAATATGGTAAAACTTCTGCCACTAATCCAGCCCGAGGTACTATAGTAAAACTTCTGCCACTAATCCAGCCCGAGGTACTATGGTAAAACTTCTGCCACTAATCCAGCCCGATGTACTATGGTAAAACTTCTGCCACTAATCCAGCCCGAGGTACTATGGTAAAACTTCTGCCACTAATCCAGCCCGAGGTACTTTAGTAAAACCTGTATCATACATTCAGCCCGGGTACTATAGTAAAACACGTGTCAAACATTACGCCCGGGTACTTCTCTATCAAAGTGCACTTGTAGCCAGACCTGCCAAAAGATCGCTCAAAACATCGTGTCGGCCCGTCGCGCTACCATTCTTTTATCCAAGCACATGTTCACCTACCCCATGCCCCGTCCAGGCTATCAAGCAGTGCGGTATAAAAGCCTCTTTTACCTGGATTAAATTCACTTTCTTCCCCAATCGGAGAGTACGGGTTATCTTCGCACTGAGTACTCATGTTGGTTGATGACATGGGATGATACTCTGCGGCTAATCAAGGATTAATTATTACCATGTTCATGTTTGTCTTCAACTGTCAGTGAACTAAAGTAATGGTAAGTAACTAATAACCCCTACAAATACATGGGATTTATCCCCATCCTTCTTATAAGAGATTTTTCGCATGAATGTAATTTAAAAAAAAAAAAAACTCCTACTATTTATTTACTAATTAAAATTGTTACTGTCTCTAATGTCAAGCGACATAAATATATTCAAAGTTATCCTCTCTTGTTACTATGCATATCGGTAGAATTGTCTCAGTCTTAATACCCTGTTCTCTTGTGTTTAATTTATTCATTTAAATTTGTAAGCTCTTCACAGTCGTACCGACACTATATATTTACAAGTGCTGTTATGGTCTTCGTTTAACACTACCAACTCCCTGGTGTGTCTGCTGTGTACCAACTCCCTGTTGTGTCTGCTGTGTACCGACTCCCTGTTGTGTCTGCTGTGTACCAACTCCCTGTTGTGTCTGCTGTGTACCGACTCCCTGTTGTGTCTGCTGTGTACCAACTCTCTGTTGTATCTGCTGTGTACCAACTCTCTGTTTTGTCTGCTGTGTACCAACTCCCTGTTGTGTCTGCTGTGTACCAACTCCCTGTTGTGTCTGCTGTGTACCAACTCCCTGTTGTGTCTGCTGTGTGTTAGTATGACGAAAACCGTATATAACCGAAACCTGCTGCTCTTTGTAACTCTCATAAACAGATGTCCAACCATTTACATGAAAATATCCCCGTGTTATATTTTGTATGGGTTTAAATCGTGTAGTTCTGCCATGTTATTTTAACTACGGGATAGATATTTTCCTGCCTATTAAGCAACTTCTAGGGTTACATTTACAGTAATTAGAATCTTTACATATACCGCTTTTATCGACCGTCCGTTAAACTGGTAAAATATATTGTGTAAATGATGTAAAATATATTGTGTAAAAATGTAAAACGTGAAACCATTCATAAGTTAAGTTTACGCTTTAAGTGTGTAAAGTTTGTAAATTGTTTCAACAGTCTATATAAAATATGCGATTAAGTCTTTAAAAAAAAAAAGCTAAATGTATCGAAACAGTTTTTAAATTCAGTATAATTAACCAGTTTCTAGCATTCCTAATATTGCATGTAAATTTTTTTAAAATTAAATTTGAGACCGTGCAGTAATTATGAACATTTTCAGGGACATTTAAAAAAAACTTCTTTACTTTTTCTGTACCATGTATCTTCTTAAAAATTTTAACTATTTTTTTTATTTAAAATAAACACCAACAAGGAGGCATTTTAACGATTCTAATTTATTTTCCTCAAAGCCTCGCCTTTCAGACTCAGGAATTCCTGTCTAAGCCAATCTTATTTACAGTCAATCCTATTTTAAAAAAACGTCTTATCTAAAAAAAAATATTTAAAAATTCAAAAGATCGTCTTTTCAAAAGAAAGTAATAAAAACAAGCTATCCAAAAGCATTCTATTTCACAAACATTTTAAAACAAAATCGTGTTTTTGACAAACCATTTTATCTTAAACCTTCATAGTGCTCATCAAGGCTAGACCCAAACAGCCTTACTCTCGTCCCGACAAGACCCAAACAGCCTTACTCTCGTCCCGATTAGACCCAAACAGCCTTACTCTCGTCCCGACAAGACCCAAACAGCCTTACTCTCGTCCCGACTAGACCCAAACAGCCTTACTCTCGTCCCGACAAGACCCAAACAGCCTTACCCTAACCCCACTAGACCCAAACAGCCTTACCCTAACCCCACTAGACCCAAACAGCCTTACCCTAACCCCACTAGACCCAAACAGCCTTACCCTAACCCAACTAGACCCAAACAGCCACAGAACTCTGTATCCCCAACCAGACGCGAGTTCCTTTAGCCCGTCCCGTCATGCCCTGACACTCACCATTTAATAATTCAGCTCGAGGACCACGCGAGTGAGTCTCTCGCCGTGCCTCTGGTCTATCTCAGTAATGACGTAATTTGTGACGGTACGTCAACACGTCAACGTGAGTTTACACACGTGCTACCTTAACACAAGGAAATTGTCCTCACAGGATCAGCTTCTATCCCTTGTCAGACCGAACCAAAATGCTGGTCTGGTAAAAGCTCTGGCCGAATATCACTGGAAGGTTTGTTTCACATCCTTTTTCAAAGACAAGCAAAATCTTTTAGAAGCTACAGTTTGTCTACAGCGATTATTAATTAATCAAGAAATAAATTTGATAAATCTAATCGTGATTTTCATGGTGAAAGTTTCGTTAACATTTCGAAGGTAAATAACGTTTTTGCTGTAAAGTGCCGTTTGCCTACAACATTGTGAGCAAATGAGGAAATTGAGCAACGACAAGACGCCTTCATTTTTCACTCCAAAATAAACGATCTGAATTTAAGATTATATCAGATTCATTATGAGTTATGTATTTATGAGAATAAACTTGGTAGTCATTTTTTACATAAATTAAATAAACACGAGAAATATTGATGTTCAGTTTTATTTTAGTGGCTAACTTATGCACTGTAGATGGGGGGTTATAGGCAGTAAAGGGAGGTAGATAAGAAAGTTTGTCTACAGTAAAGGGAGGTAGATATGAAAGTTTGTCTACAGTAAAGGGAGGTAGATAAGAAAGTTTGTCTACAGTAAAGGGAGGTAGATAAGGAAGTTTGTCTACAGTAAAGGGAGGTAGATAAGAAAGTTTGTCTACAGTCAAGGGAGGTAGATAAGGAAGTTTGTCCTAAGTAAAGGGATTTAGAGAACACAGATCCATTTGATTCCCTTTATTCAGCTTTCAATCACATCCTAAATTCCTAAAGTCCTGCCATTGGGTCATAATTAGTTTAATCAATGACTGTATTTGTTATCATCTTTAGTTCAATTCTGTCTTGGGTTTATATGGATCACCAGATACTTCATATGGCCAAGGTGCCATCTATAATAAAATTCACCATTCTATTCTAGGACGTCACACTGCAATCAATGCACATGCTATCTCCACTCCTATTTTCCCCAAAGGTTAACCTAGTGCAATTAGTTAACGTTACAATTTTTTAACATTCTAATGCTATTTTAACATTCTAATGCTATTTTAACATTCTAATGCTATTTTAACATTCTAATGCTATTTTAACATTCTAATGCTATTCGTGTTAATCGTAAAAATCACTGTGTCTCTATTTTTCTAGGATGATTCCTGGAACTCTGTGCCTAAGTTGTTCCGTGCAATTCTAGGTATATAGTTTGTTAAGATATTCTCAATGAATTTTGCATGTAAGGGATACGAACTGTTACAATATCAAAACATATTGTGTGCGATAACTTAACAACTTATGTTAAAAGTAAGTTAAAATGTTTATTAACGAATCCGATTACAAAAACACATCTTTAAACGGATCGATACCGACCACTGTTCAGCTCGATAACTGTAATTATTGTTTTTGTGTAATGTATTATTGTGTCCTCCTATTTCTTTGTGATATTCGACTAATAAAGGACCATTTCTTAGCGACGATCTGCACAACTGATCCAAGGACAAGAACTTAGGCTTTAGAGTTGTTTCATTGTTGTTATATTCAACTAGCTTTGACCACAAAAAAAAAAGAGGAAATGGGACGAAATACACCTATTTACCGCTGTAGGTGTATCTATCATTTCCAGCACGTGTTCTTGTATATATAAACCAAGTGTTCTTGTAGATTTATGTTCTTGTAGTTTTACCCATATTCTTCGGTGTGTATACCCATATTTTCCAGTAGTCTTATAGTTTTAATGAACATGTATTATTGTAGGTATACGTTAATGTTCGTGTAGGTATACGTTAATGTTCGTGTAGGTATACGTTAATATTCGTGTAGGTATACGTTAATTTTCGTGAAGGTATACGTTAATGTTCGTGTCGATATACTTGAATGTTCGTGAAGGCATATACGTTAATGTTCGTGTAGATATGATCCCCATATAGTGTTGCCTGTATTATTGACACGGTGGATCTGAAATAGTTGCAGCATCTTCTACTTATCTAATCTGTAAAGTAAGACGTTATCAGGAGCTGTGGGGCAATGTGCAGTTTAAGCTGCGCCGGCAGCATTTTAGAATTACCGCGCAGAAAATGTTGTAAATATTGCACAAAATATTCATGCTGTGCAACTTTTCACACGAGTCTTTTAACTTTTCTCAAGAGTCTTTTAACTTTACGAACGAGTCTTTTAACTTTGCACACGGACCAACGGACCCTAGAGGGAACATTGGTATAGAGGCGAGTTAGTAGAAAAACTTTGTAGAGAAACTGATGTGGGAAGGGTGGGTGAAATGAAGGGAATGGTGATGTGTGGTTTTACGTCAGTAACCTAAAAAATAAAAAAAAAAATCAAGGAGAGATTATATTGTAGGGAGCTTTGCAGAAATAATTTGGGTCAGGGTAGAATAAGAGGAGACCATTGGGGAGGGGGGAGGTGTGAATTTATCAGGGGAGACAGTAGCTTAGCCGGGGGGGGGGGGGGGGGGCAACCGCACTCACGTCTGGCCGGGTTGTTGTTTGCCAACCATCTTCCTGAAGAAAAGTACTAAAATCTTGGCGGAAAAATTCCGCTGATGGGGTAGGGTGGGGTAGTACCACTTGCCAATCCCCTGGATACGCCGCTGGTAGGGGGAAAAAAGAGAGATATAAAAAGGATTCACCAATAATCGGTGCTGTGATTGCTGACGTCTGCTGGTCCTACTCACCGCCCTCCCAAGTCTGAGATGTCTGGACGATCTGTGACGTAGAGAGAATCGCTCGCGGTTTGTTGACACGTAACGCACCTCAATGAAATCGCTCCTTGGGGTCAGAAGCCCCCGCTTTCAAGCTCTGGTTCAACAGGTTGCAGCCCTTTGATATCATCCGTGTTTGTTACCTCCCCCTGCCCAGAGTTATTGATCATCAAACAAAGCGTCTCCGCGGGACGTCCTCAATTACGCCGCGCGCCGCACGGCCACGAGTAGTTGATGCTAAATGAGAAAGTAGGTGAGAGAATGTAGCAATTAGCTCGCGGCAGTGAGAGTAGCGAGAAATATTCACGGTTCTCAAAGGAAACTTTTGAGCTCGCGGCAGTGAGAGTAGCGAGAAATATTGACGGTTCTAAAAGGAAACTTTGGCCGTGTAAATGAAGTCTGGGGCAGTCTCACTAAAATGTTTAGCGACGAATTTGGCTTATCTAGAGATACAACTGCTTGATGATATCTTACCGGGCACATGCTGTGAAATTGAACAGTGGCGTCACTAGGGGGTGCGTTGGGGGCGGGCCGCCCCAGGTGACACCATCAGGTGACACCAAAATGTAAAATTCTGTATTTTCCCGTTATTTGGCACTTGAAATCTGTGAGGAGTTTCGTGGGTGACACCATGAGCTACCGCCCCGGGTGAAATTGAAATTGTCTGATGTCATGACATATGAACTGCAACGTCTAGGGTTTAGCCAATGATAAATTAATAGCTTTCTGAAAAAAAGATAAATAATTTTAATTTCTGAAAAAGATTTCAATCTTATCTCATCTGTTTTAGAAGCCCACTCTCTACAGAAGATTGTCCTGAAATTAAAAACTATTTTCTAACAGGTATTAATATAAACAAAGAAACAAAAGAACACATTTGATTGCTTACGTTAATTTTGGTCCCCGTCCCCCAAAAACCTTAAATTACATGTTTCTTTTGTTCTTGTCTTCCTTTATTTTGCTGCCAAGTGTCATGGCAACCTGTTCAAACAGTCGGAAAAGTTACGTAACTCTCACCTCCTGGAGAGTGAGTGTCTCAGCCCCTTAGATTTGCTATTTGTTTTTTATAACAATTCTTCTCTTGACACGTCACGGGCAGTACTCAATGAGAACAATACAAACAATCTCTCAACAAAACAATACAAACAATCTGTCAACAAAACAATACAAACAATCTGTCAACAAAACAATACAAACAATCTGTCAACAAAACAATACAATACAATCTGTCAACAAAACAATACAAACAATCTGTCAACAAAACAATACAAACAATCTGTCAACAAAACAATACAAACAATCTGTCAACAATACAAACAATCTGCCAACAAAACAGAAACTTTAAAATTAAAATGTCATAATTCTATTAACATCAAAAAACGAACATAACAAAAACTGCTAAACGCCGCACCGAGCTACACCGAAGTGCACCAACAATCGGTATGCAATCAACACGCGATCTACAAATTTAAAGTCATCTCTAGTTTGAGGCGGTATGAACTACTGGCTATGGAGGGAATGATACTAGCATTATAAGACACATGTAGAGGATTTTTAGTGCAACATTTGGGAACCACTGAACTCGAATTTCTAGTATTCTCTACGATGAGCAGACGCCAAATATGTAAGACTTATTTATTTAATCTGCAACGTCATCACAAGCAGCAGAGCTCTTCTGAAAGAAAAGAAAATATCATTCGTATTGTGCATGTGAACATAGTGGAGCGAACCTTCCATCCGGTAGTCTGTGAACCCTCGTACACTTTGGCCTCGTGCAGGATCTAAACAAGTGTGTTTCTAATTAGCCCCTCGGAGCTCACCCCGACCACAGCGACTTTTTGTGATGGGCACATAACTCAGTCCGCCACGAGATGACGTTGTCAGACGGCGAGTTTTTGTAGTGCTTATTTATAGTTATTAAAAAAAAACAACAACAACTTTCTTTCGTTAAACTACACTCTTGTTTTTTAAAAGTTCGACAACGCAAATACAACTCATTGAAAGAATCACAACACCGACTAGCACGTTTGTTGAACACTAGATGCCTCACGACAACATGAGTCTGGATTACACCTTAACACCTTAATATTTATATCAAACTTTGATTCCTGTACTGAACGGTTGAAACAAATCTGGACATTTTGAACTATGGTACAAAGAAACGAGATTATTAAAGTGATGAACGAATAGCCGCGTGTTCCCACATTCAGATTCAGATCTGCGTCAAATACGTTTTCTTTTAGCGCAAAAACAAGTAGATCTACATAAAAAATTATTTATAACAAGGAAGAGTTTTTGCGTCAAGGATAAGAGGTTAACGCGATGTTATCATGGCATGATAATCCTGGGGTTCAAAGGTCGTCCTCGGAGAAGGGTCTGCGTGTTTGATGCTACACGAAGAGAAATCTTACAAGCGCCATGTCACGTGATATCATCCCCAACACGACTAAGACCACGTGATAAGGCTTCTTAATTTAGGGGATTAGTGAGAGCGAGATGTGACTCTGATTAGTTTTTTTATGGTTTATGTCTTACAGATAATCCCTTGATAATTCCCAGATACAGTCGCAACTGGTCAAATTTTATAGCGGTAGTTTGGTTTTGAAATCACAATCCGCCATGCGTTAGATTTAAACAGAGGCCCACTTCCTTTCCACAGTGGGCGGGGAGCAGTTTTAGAACGAATTTTATCAGAAAAACTATTGGCTTCTGATCTTTTATAACTATGCAATTATGATTATGTAAATCCGGTGACATTATTCAATACCTAGTAGTTTAAATTTGGAATCATTAATTAAAATCTATTAACATTTACACTGACATAAAATAAATGATAATTTAAAATCAAATGATGAAAACTACAAGGCCAACTAAATCTATAAATGGATAGTATTTCAAGATTGCACCAAACAGTGAATATTTTGGCCACCGAAAATTGTAAACTCAAGCATGAGCGCAGTGAAAACTCTGTTCCAATGACGAATTTGATGAGACAGGCGGATATAAGAAAAGAAATGAAGGTTGCAAATGAGAATGATTATATTCTTAAAAAATCATGTTAAGCCTGGTACCTATTGGAATTCAGGACGTGTTAGCGCATTTTCGTATTATGTATCAGTACTTATGTTAGATATCAGAATTATGTAGTTATCAGTAATTGTGTTTAGATTTTAGACATATTTTTATGAATTTTCTTGTGTAATGAATATACCTGACATTTTTTTTATTTAAAAGTCATTTCTTTACATTTTAAAAAAAATTATTATTTTCTCTTTAATCCAATTACAAGTCACCACAAATGATGACGTAAAACTCTCTAAACTTTTACACATATTCTAATGACGTCAACTAAAAAAAAAAAAACTAATTCTTTTGCACCCTTTCGCACCACTCTTCAATGCTTGAAGAATTATGCATTCGACTTCCGGCAATGGCGGCCGTTCCCTGCGCTAGTGTTACCTCTCGATTCGAAATATTTTTTGGTAGTTTTAACGGGGTTTTTAAACGGATCGAGTAACTGAGTGTTGATGCACAAATGGCAGGTCAGGGCATACAAAAAACATATATACATCATGGGTCTAGGACTTATGGATGCTGTGATCAAAGGTGATGACAGACGGACAAAACGGGTGCAATAGCGATTTCGACATCTCGAAAATGCGCTAAAAAGAGCGCAAGTTAACAATGTCTTGTCATGTTATTTCTGCCCGTCCGCCATTATTTTCTGTTGATTCTTGAATTACACAAGAAATGAATATTCATGACGGTTTGCGATAAGTTGTAGATCTATGTGCACTGTTAAAGTCAATGAGTTGTATGTGCACTGTTAGTGTCAATGAGTTGTATATGCACTGTTTGTGTCAATAAGTTGTATGTGCACTTTTTGTGTATAAGTTGTATGTGCATTTTTTTGTCAATGAGTTGTATGTGCACTTTTTTGTCAATGAGTTGTATGTGCACTTTTTTGTCAATGAGTTGTATGTGCACTTTTTTGTCAATGAGTCGTATGTGTATTACTTGTGTTGATTATCATAATACGGTTTGGTGGTTAAAAGATGTAACTGTCATTTAATGTATTGTTTCTTTGAGAACTTAATTTAAATCTTTATAGTGCTCAGTAAACTATAGCTGTGTGCTCAGTAAACTATAGCTGTGTGCTCAGTAAACTATAGCTGTGTGCTCAGTAAACTATAGCTCTGTGTTTAGTAGGCTATGGCTCTGTGTTCAGTAGACTATGGCTCTAAGTTCAGTAGACTATGGCTCTGTGTTCAGTAAACTATGGCTCTAAGTTCAGTAGACTATAGACTATGGCTCTGTGTTCAGTAAACTATGGCTCTAAGTTCAGTAGACTATGGCTCTGTGTTCAGTAAACTATGGCTCTAAGTTCATTAGACTATGGCTCTGTGTTCAGTAAACTATGGCTCTAAGTTCAGTAGACTATGGCTCTGTGTTCAGTAAACTATGGCTCTAAGTTCAGTAGACTATGGCTCTAAGTTCAGTAGACTATGGCTCTGTGTTCAGTAGACTATGGCTCTGTTTTCAGTAGGCTATGGCTCTGTGTTTAGTAGACTATTGCTCAGTACTCAGCAGACTATACCTTAAGAAGCTATTCCTTTTTTAAACAGTTTTAAATTTCCCATCACCCGACCAAAAAAAAATGAAGTTCACAAAAAGATAAAAACGGACGCCTCAAAGCTCTCCTAAAATAATAAAACACATGATACCATTGTGAGAATTCACCCAGGAGACCTTCCCACAGCCTAGAAATCCTCGTTGGCTTATTTCCACGCCTTGAATACGTCGTTCATTAATTCTATCTCGCAGCTGTCAGAGAGCGTCACAATAATGAAGCATAAAGTGCACACGAATGAGCGAATGTCGAGCATGTTGTCAAGCTCAGGAAACAAACGGACAGTAATTCCTAGAAAGATGAGCCACTTACAAACATTTTCTCATAGGACAGCCGTTAAACTGCTGGGCGAATCTTAGGATCAAACTTAGAGGCAAGTTGGAAACGGTTAATGATTTTTTAAAAATCTTTTATATTAACTTCACCGTCTTGTCTTTCTATCGTGCTACCGAGAGAAAAAACTACAGTAAAAAAATAACCCACTTCCCTTAATCCTATCTATCTGAAATTTGGCACATATAATTGTGTCACTTAAAATGCACTCCATTTAAATATCATATCGATCCGTAATTAAATTAATGATTTTTTAAATGCTTGTTTTAGTTTATCACTATGTATCTCCATGAAGCATGTAAGTGCTTAAGCTAGTCTGTCGCGCGGTGCGTATTGTATTGAGGACAATCAATACTTTCAGTTACTTCTCATATATCAGGGATTTATAGACAACTTTATTTTCACGGGTTGTTTATTACAAAATAGTTCTCAAAGAGTAGTCACGATCTCAATGCCAATCTTATTTTAACCGCCGGAAATTCTTTAATTTGAACAAAATAAACTGGAAAATTATTTTTTTTTATTTCAAAGCTGCAACCCCCCAATAACAAGATCAACTCAAAACTCAAATGGGAAGTTCTTTTAAAAATGAATTTAAATCATTAAGAATTTGAATTAATAAAATTCCAGTCGCCTCCCTTTGAACCTTATCCTTTTTTTCAAGATCTCTAAATAACGAGCTTCCGGGTTTGTTACGGTGTTTTTCTAATCTAGTTTTCTTCTTTATTATTTCCTGAACATGTGTCATTGAGATGCTACTCTATACCAGTGGTTCCAAAACGTTTTTGACCCATGGACCCCTTTTTATAGTCAAAACTTTCCCACAGACCCCAAAGTGAAAAAACTGCATATATGTATAGTACGAAAACTACAGATAAAAAAAATGCAACATCTTTCTGAAGAAGTATTTATTGAAATTATAACTTTTGCATACAAAATTCTCTGCGTCGCCCAACCATGCCGGACACGACGCACGCACGCCGACTCTCTGACACTCTTAAACGTGTGTGTGCAAACAAGCATGACGGATGACTCTCGCTGAGGTCGACCACTGACCAATCAGTTTATGGTTGGCAAGCAAAGGAGGTGGCTAGGGGTGAGTGGGGCGTCATCGAGATCAATTGTAACAAATCATTGTTTTTGCTTCCAGGAATTTTAATACTGAATCAAAGAGAATATAAAATCGATTTATATATGTTCTTTTTGATAACCAACGTAGTTCCGGGTGAATAAGTAAACGATTATAGTCGTCATCATAGTCCATACAATGTTGAGCAAATAATCTCACAATGAAGGCATTCGTTTTGATTTTATAACTGCTGTAAGAACAAAATGAAGTGATCCATGCAAACTTTCATTTAAATTTGTTGCGAATAAATGATGTCGATGGATGACACAGTGTACTGAAAATACATTCCCTACAGCTTGTTTTAACATGCCATAATATCAATTTAACTTTATAAAATCTTTTTAATTCAGTCAATAACCTTTTTATCTTTTTCCTAACATTTAGCCATAATTCAAGTATTTTAAAACACTGTAATGTCTGCATTTTATCGTCGGCTCTTTCATTCTCGTATTTGCTGTAACAAACCACTGGAAATGATTATTAACTTTTTCAATAAAATGTTGAAGTATGTCTTTTTTTGAAAAAAAAAATGATGATAGGGTATTATTTAGATACATATAATTTCCCGACACCTCTAAAAATTTCCCCAACTTTGAAACCATCTTTGATTCACGATAAAAATTGTATTTTTCTGACCTACTTAAAGAAATTCCGCATTTCTCTCGCATCAAAATTTAAATTTCAATAAACCAACAATTTTGATTGGTTATTGCTGCGGAAATTACCTTAGTTCTACTTTCTTTTCTAGATTAAACAACATTGTCTTCCTTGACTTCTAACACATAAGATCCTTATTAAATTAGTAGAAAAATAATTAAGATACTATTTAATAAATATTTTCTTAGCTTAATTTTTCGTAATAATGAACATGGATCACTAGTTTATTATTTTATATTAAACTTTGCGCGGACCCCTGAAATAGTTCAGGGACCCCCAAATCAATTAAAATTGCCACTAACCTCTAGGATTCCGTAGTGACCATTTTGGGAACCATTGCTCTATATATTTGTCCTAGAGACTAAATGGTGTACTTATTTACCTCTGTCTGCACCAGAGCATGTGTCGTTTGAACATCGCAAGGCAGGAAACACTGGAATGACTTAGTTGGGCTTCTTTAATTGGGCCATTGATGAATAAACACATTAGGTAATTAGCTGAGCCAAAGACAAACGAAGAATCCATAGAATCGGAACACCATTGGCCAGAGATAAATAGAAAAAAACTTACCCATAATCCCTTTCACAAATCTCCTTCCCAATTCTTTGTGCATATTAGTCTGTTTTTAAACCAATCACCCTGTACCGCCCATTTAAACCAATCCTGTACCGACCATTTAAACCAATCCTCACGTACCGCCCATTTAAACCAATCCTGTACCGACCATTTAAACCAATCCTGTACCGCCCATTTAAACCAATCCTGTACCGCCCATTTAAACCAATCCTCATGTACCGCCCATTTAAAACAATCCTCATGTACCGCCCATTTAAACCAATCCTCCTGTACCGCCCATTTAAACCAATCCTCCTGTACCGCCCATTTAAACCAATCCTTATGTACCGCCCATTTAAACCAATCCTGTACCGCCCATTTAAAGCAATCCTCATGTACCGCCCATTTAAAACAATCCTCCTGTATCCGCCTCTTTCAACCAATTCTGGCATATCGACATCCTTCGGTCTCGCGAGACGATGGTGCATCACCGTTGGGTTGGGTTGCATTTTCTCGAGTGGCTGTGCAGTCCTATCCTTGAGTGACAGTCTTTACCACAGTTTTTACACACGAGTTCTGTGCTTCCTAATGTTTTGGATTTTCTCCTAGCTCTTATGTCTGCAGCCTCCTCCATTCTTCGCTCCTCGGCTACTATGACGCCCTCTTTGACAACTGTGCGCCACGTAGATCGGTCTTCTGCCTTACACTCCCAGTCACTTTTATGTATTTTGGCTGCTTTCATGTCGCTTTGAATGATATCTTTAAATCGTTTTTCTCTTTCCTGAAACAAGTTCACCATATAGGAGATCCTTCGGGATGCGGCCGGGGCTCATTCTTTTGACATGTCCTAGCCACCTCAGGCGTCTTTCACTAAGAATTGAGAACATGCTTTGGGAATTGGCACGCGTTAGGACCTCACTGTTAGGCACTTTGTCTTGCCATTTAATACCAAGGATGCGACGCAGGCATCTCAAATGAAAGCTGTTAAGCTTGCGCTCTTGTGATGTAAAAGTGGTCCATGTCTCGCTCCCATAGAGAGAGTAGTGTACTGGTGACACAGGCTCGATAGACGCACAGTTTGGTTTTCTCCGTTAGCTTGGTGTTTTGCCAGACCCGTTTATTTAGTTTAGCCATTGTTGCAGCTGCCTTGCCAATTCTGATGTACCACCCATTTGAACGACTCATGAGTTGTTCAAGCTCTGGTTTTATTGAGTCAGAACTGGTTACAAACACCAGGCATGGGCTAAACTGGTCACGCATGGTTTGTAACAGTATTGACGTATGGGATTAGTTTTCAAGATACCCAATTAACTCAGCAACATTAAAGCTTCATGGACATGACCTATAGACATTAGGACATCGCATTTAGCCCTGTTCACATCCCCTTTAGCCCGACTCACATCCAATTTAGTCCTGTGGAGATCCCATTTAGCCTTGTGGACATCCCATTTAGCCATTTTGACATCCCATTTAGCCTTGTTCACATCCCATTTAGCCATGTTCACATCCCATTTAGCCCTGTTGACATCCCATTTAGCCCTGTTCACATCCCCATTTAGACCTGTTGACATCCCATTTAGTCCTGTTGACATCCCATTTAGCCCTGTTGACATCCCATTTAGTCCTGTTGACATCCCATTTAGTCCTGTTGACATCCCATTTAGCCATGTTGACATCCCATTTAGCCCTGTTGACATCCCATTTAGCCCTGTTGACATCCCATTTAGCCCTGTTGACATCCCCATTTAGCCCTGTTAAAATCCCCATTTAGCCCTGTTGACATCCCATTTAGCCCTGTTGACATCCCATTTAGCCCTGTTGACATCCCATTTAGCCCTGTTGACATCACATTTAGCCCTGTTGACATCCCCATTTAGCCCTTTTGACATCCCATTTAGCCCTGTTGACATCCCATTTAGTCCTGTTGACATCCCCATTTAGTCCTGTTGACATCCCATTTAGTCCTGTTGACATCCCCATTTAGTCTTGTTGACATCCCATTTAGTCCTGTTGACATCCCATTTAGCCCTGTTGACATCCCATTTAGCCCTGTTGACATCCCATTTAGTCCTGTTGACATCCCATTTAGTCCTGTGGACATCCCATTTAGCCCTGTTGACATCCCATTTAGCCCTGTTGACATCCCATTTAGCCCTGTTGACATCCCATTTAGCCCTGTTGACATCCCCATTTAGCCCTGTTGACATCCCATTTAGCCCTGTTGACATCCCCATTTAGCCCTGTTGACATCCCCATTTAGCCCTGTAGACATCCCCATTTAGCCCTGTTAAAATCGCCATTTAGCCCTGTTGACATTCCATTTAGCCCTGTTGACATCCCATTTAGCCCTGTTGATATTAACTTTAGCTCTGTGGACATCACATTTAGCCCTATGAAAATTACATTTAGCCTAGTAAGCGTCACCTTCAGCTCCGTGGACAAACTTTTTAATTCCGTGGACAAACCCTATAGATCCATCAACAGAAAGATATCCCGACTACATAGTGATGCTTAGCGGTCTAAAAAGTTCACCTATTTTACTTAAAATATCTTTGAGAAGTAAGTAAACAACAACCAAATGTTATTATAAAATATGATTTTTTAAAATTCTTTATATTAACTTGTGGTCTCTGAGCCGTGCGACCAACCGATCGACCGTGCGACCTTGCCGAAAAAACTTTGGATCGATTTTTAACTCATTTTCTCGTAAGCTAGCGAGCTAAAATTTTGCAGACAGACTCATGCCAATGATAAAAATGAAGTATCAAAATTTAAAAGCGATCAAATGGACAGTAATTGAATTATTGAATATTTAAATTATTTTATTTATTTCTTTATATCATGTTAATTTTTTAGATAAAGTGTTGTGGTGCGTAATATGTTCAACAACCTTTCATGTCGCGCAATAGGGTGCGCATTACATTGACAGTACTTTTTAGCGCATTTTCGAGAAGTCGAATGCGCTATTGCACCCGTTTTGTCCGTCCGTCCGTCCGTCCGTCTGTCATCACCCTAGATCTCAGCATCCATAAGTCCTAGACCCATGATGTATATATGTTTTTTGTATGTCCTGACCTGCCATTTGTGCATCAACACTCAGTTACTCGATCCGTTAAAAAAACCCGTTAAAACTACCAAAAAACATTGCGAATCGAGAGATAACACTGGCGCAGGCAACGGCCGCCATTGCCGGAAGTCAAAAGTATTAGTTGTTTTTTTTTGTTGACGTCATTAGAATATGTGTAAAAGTTTAGAGAGTTTTACGTCATCATTTGTGGTGACTTCAATCAAGATCTTAGCGGCCCAGGGGCAAAAATTGAAAACTTTTTCGAAACAAGCTTCAACATTCAACTACTTTCACCAAGATTGGCAACTACGATCTATCAAACAACAATTGACGGAGTATTTGGGCGATTAGCTGATTACAATTTAGAATGTTTCATTTATGAGTCCTATTTCAGTGACCACAAACCACTTGTAGTTAGATTAAAGAGAAAATAAAAAAAAAATTAAAATGTAAAGAAATGACTTTTAAATAAAAAAAATTTCAGATATATTGATTACACAAGAAAATTCATAAAAATATGTCTAAAATCTAAACACAATTACTGATAACTACATAATGCTGATATCTTACATAAGTACTGATACATAATACGAAAATGCGCTAACACGTCCTGAGTTCCAAAATGGACCAGGCTTAACATGATTTTTAAAAATATATTCACGATCGGTGCGCATTATATTAAACTCGTTTTACGAGACATAAATAGAATTTTGTATTTTCGGATTGTTTTGCCCTGCGTATTATAATTAACATCTTATAGTTATGTCTCGTATATATAAATGATTTATAGTGGAAAAACTTGGTTTTCTACGGGGTTTTTTTTAATATATTTCTTCTGGGGTTTACGTGTGCGGTATCGTTAAAATATGTGATGATCATATACGCTACTTATAAAAGATCTAAGACTTAATACAACTTGGTGTCTTCCTTTGCATGCATTGTTTGCCTGGTGTCATAGAGTGAATCCCCAAATGTCCATTTATAGTCTTTCTCTTATCACACTGTAGAACAAGTTTATAATGTGTTAGTCGAGTTGTAAGCAGGCATCACATTTATGTTGAATAATCCTAATAAATCAGATGTACAAGAAGTAAATAGAAGTCATAAGGAAATGTTTTCATCTGAACTGTATGTCAGTTTTATGTTGTGGTATTGAATAGAAAATAATGTCGTGCTTGCTGAGTAAAATAGATGACATATCGAACTTTGAGGAAGTGCACTGGGCAAAAGTTTTAATGAAGAGCAGTAGAAAAAACTTTACAGAAGTGCAATAGAACAAAACTTTAGAGAAGTGCACTAAATCAAAGCTTTAGAGAAATTCACTAGACCAAAGCTTTAGAGAAATGAACTAGACCAAAGCTTTAGAGAAATAAACTAGACCAAAGCTTTAGAGAAATGAACTAGACCAAAGCTTTAGAGAAATGAACTAGACCAAAGCTTTATAGAAATGAACTAGACCAAAGCTTTAGAGAAAGGAACTAGACCAAAGCTTTAGAGAAATGAACTAGACCAACGCTTTATAGAAATGAACTAGACCAAAGCTTCAGAGAAATTAACTCGACCAAAGCTTTAGAGAAATGAACTAGACCAAAGCTTTAGAGAAATGAACTAGACCAAAGCTTTAGAGAAATGAACTAGACCAAAGCTTTAGAGAAATGTATTAGACCAAAGCTTTAGAGAAATTAACTAGACCAAAGCTTCAGAGAAATGATCTAGACCAAAGCTTTAGAGAAATGAACTAGACCAAAGCTTTAGAGAAATGAACTAGACCAAAGCTTTAGAGAAATGAACTAGACCAAAGCTTTAGAGAAATGAATTAGACCAAAGCTTTAGAGAAATGAACTAGACCAAAGCTTTAAAGAAATGAACTAGAACAAAGCTTTAAAGAAATGTGATGCATTCTGGGTTCTGGATGTAATTAAGACAGAAGTCTCGACTCTTGTCAATAATAATAGGATACTTTATTGTTGTAATAATTCACGTATAGATACTGCTTCAATAATACAATAGCTGCAGTAACGCAATAAAATTAATCCAGCCATCCAGTACTTCCAATCACAGGCTTATTCCACACAAGTCTCTCTTCTCGTGATTGTCACAACATTCGAGCCACCTCGATAAAATGTATGACAAACACTCGCCTAGTACTACCCCGTCCTATAGTCCGCCACACACTACACACTGACCTCTACTCGACCCTCGCACTGTCCGTCTCACACTATATGTAGCCCTGAACGAACTCTGCAAGTCAGTGCATGTGAACGCAAATACTGTTTACCTGAACACAGCTCACAACATTTTCACAACAATTTTGCAACAAATTCAGTCAGTGATTCTCATACCTTGACAAAATGCACTAGATTAAAGCCTTAGAGAAGTTCACTAGACCAAAACTTTAGAGAAGTGCACTAGAAAAAAGCTTTAGAGAGTTCACTAGACCAAAATTTTAGAGAGTTCACTAGATCAAAGCCATGTAATGTAGAAATCCTTTAAGCCGACAACACATATTGATGTTAATGCAAAGCGGCTTAGTTTCCGTGTAATTATTTTTTTTTAAATATTGAGACAAATAATTATACGTAATTATTTTATAAACCATGGGATTAGAATAGGATCGCTAGAGTGAGCTAGGGGAGAGGGGAGCTGCAAGGGTTGCAAAGTGAATGGCGTATAACATAAATAAATCTTTTTAATCCTGTTTCGCATTTCTTTTTGTCATCCGAACCTTTTAAAAAAACTCAACAAGACAAAAAAACATGAACTTCTGTCCAACATTCGAAATGTCAACTGATTTCGGTTTCATTCGTTTTTGTTCGGAAAACATTCGGTTTCAAGTCAGAGATTCAAGTTTAACTAGTATTTAACTTGACAAAAGTGGAAATTAACATTTTTTAAAAAATTATTTATTTTTTAATTTTTTTTAAAATTATTTATTTATTTTTTTTATTATTTTTTTTTATTTTTTTTTTTGCAAATGCTTTCTTTTACATTGAAATATTTTTATAAAAAATAAATCAAACATTTTCTTCTGTTTTTGAGCAAGTCAAAGTTGGCACCAACAAACTACATTCATGTTACTCTCTGGTCTCTGGTACCAACAAACCCGAATAAGCTCTGCCAATACACTAGTCAGAATCCTGTTATACTACTTCTGTCTGTAAGCTCTGGCAATACACTAGTCAGAATCCTCTTATACTACTTCTGTCTGTAAGCTCTGGCAATACACTAGTCAGAATCCTGTTATACTACTTCTGTCTGTAAGCTCTGCCAATACACAAGTCAGAATCCTGTTATACTACTTCTGTCTGTAAGCTCTGCCAATACACTAGTCAGAATCCTGTTATACTACTTCTGTCTGTAAGCTCTGCCAATACACTAGTCAGAATCCTGTTATATTACTTCTGTCTGTAAGCTCTGCCAATACACAAGTCAGAATCCTGTTATACTACTTCTGTCTGTAAGCTCTGCCAATACACTAGTCAGAATCCTGTTATACTACTTCTGTCTGTAAGCTGTGCTGTAGTTGAACGTACTATATGTTCTGTTCTGTGTTGTCATTGCTAGAGCATCCAGGTTTAGGTTTTGTTCTTCAAGACATCAGCACCAGACATTTCTGTCAACAAAGTTATTCATGTAAGATGACAGTTTTCCAGCTCTTAAGACGAAATGCAACGCACATGCAGAACCATATACGTGCGCGCGCGCACACACAAACATACATTACACACGTACCTACTCATAGTACACGCATGAGCGTGCGAACAGACAATATATTGCTGCCAAATGTCTTTTGTCTGGTAGTGTGTCTTTGATTTTCTTGTCATATCACTTTACCACTGATGAGCTCCCTTTGTTCTGACTCAACGGTTCCCAAAATATTTCAGGTGGAACCTTTCAGATATTTAAAAATGAATGGCTGCATCTAACTAGGCTTACATCTTATAAATTAACCTTTGAACTGTCTGTTGTTTCCGCTCTAACAAAGTTTAGATCAACGGAGATTTGACAGCGAGTTTTTTCAATGAGACAAACGTCATTATTCTTAGTAAGCGTCAAATGAGGTTTTCTATTTACAGAGTGCTCTAAAATCCTTACCTAAACGCTCTGTAAAAACTTATGCCGCCAGTCTTGGCAGGTCTTTGGATTACCGCCATGGGTTCGAAGCCAGGGAGGATTTTTATTTCTCTTTCATATTTTTATATTATTATTATTCTTTAAATTATTGTTATTATTATTATTCTTTAAATTATTGTTTTTGTCCAGCTGCTATTTGATTTATTTTTCGTTTAAGAGAAAAAACAAATTTTGAAAATATTCCATTGAGGTTTAAAGTTATGCCGATTTTCTTATTGCTAAAGTCCAGTGAAAAATATTTTCCCCTTTATATAGAAAACCCACTGTCATCACCACTATGTCCACTCAATGACGCATCTTAGTGATGAGCGTCTTTAATCAATCCCTAAAATAGAAACAGAGGTTAGCAACAACAACAACAACAACAAAAAAAAAAAAAAAAAAAAAAAAAAAAAAAAAAAGTTTTTATAAGTGGTACGTACAGCGGAAAACAAAAGTCAAAAGTGACACATTTCCCATCATGCCATCGAGCTGAAATTTTGCAGAAAGTCTCGTGCCAACTAACAATGCATCGTTTCAAAATTTCAGATCGATCGAATGTACCGTAATTAAACTAATGCACTTTTAGTTTATTTCTACATAAATGTATAAAAGCCGTCTGTTGTTGTTTACATCCACGAGTTTGCTGAGTTCACTCAGACGCTCGGTGACCACACCCCCACACCCCCGCCCGTCCTCATTTTAGAGCATTTGGGAGTTAAGTCACTTTCAGTCTGTAAGTGTTTGTTTTGAATGTAATCAATACTTTTAGTTCTGTCTCATATATAAGGGATTTATAGTCAAAAACTTTGTTTTTACGGGTTGTTTTTATTATACATAGTAAAATTTTCAGATCTCTAGGACCATCAGAAGTGGTTTAATTTTTCTTTACTGACTGAACTCCCCTTAAACACAAGGGTGTGTCCATCGATGGCTGGCGTGAACAAGGGTTGCACGTGGATGTAAACAATAGCAGACGAATTCTGATGATATATAAAGAGATAAACTAAAAATGCATTTATTTAAATACGGTACATTCGATTGATCTGAAATTTTAAAACAATGCATTCTCATCCAAGATCTATCTGTGGTAAAATTTTGAGATCTCTAGGACCATCAGAAGTTGTTTAAATTTACTTTGGAAAATCTGAAAATTTGCGGACAGACAAAAAGACAGACAAAAAGACGAACGCCATTTAATAAAAACGTGGTAATATTGTTATATTATTGTTTCCAATGTTTCTGCTTCAATAATTCACATTGAAAGTTCTTGAGCTTGCAATAAATAATATAATACTTCTGGATATTCAATAAGTAGGCTGGCTATATTTTTTGCTTCAAAAGAAATCTAAACTATTTGCTAATTTGCTAATACTAAATGTAAACTTCTTAAAAGACTAAAATCACAATATAGTTACCTTTCATTTGTAAACTTTAAAAGCCTTATAGGACAACTGCAGGCAACGAAAACAAACTTAAAGACTTAATTCGCCGGTATATCTGCGATTGACAGCGAAATAGTTAATAATACAATTTTTAAAAACAAACTAAAGTATTTAAATACCGACGACTTTCCATCCTGGCATCTACCATTTTAAGCTACCAGCATGAGAATCCTTGTTACACCACACAGCAATCATCTTTCCCATCATCTTATAGCTGTTATGTTTGGTCTGTTCACTGTCAGAATTTTATTTTAAAGATGTTATAGTGATGTCCCTTTGTTGTCAGAACGCAATTTTACTGTATTATTTTTGTATAGGTCTAAGTCTTTTAAACACGCGCCATTCAGTAATGATCTCTCTCGGATTGCTTCAGTTGTACGATTGTCGCGTTAAGCAAATATTATGATAAAATACATTGCATATAGCTCTTTAAATAGTTCTTCTCACAGTGAAACTAAATACAAGTTTACGGTTGGGAAAATTAACTAATGAAATATGAGTGAGACTGCAATTCATTTTTTGAAAATAAATATAGATGTTAAATGAAAAGGATATATGCAGAGGCGTCACTAGGGTTGGTGTCACTCGGGCGGTAGCTCATGGTGTCACTCGGTGCGGTAGCTCATGGTGTCACTCGGGCGGTACTCATGGTGTCACTCGGGCGGTACTCATGGTGTCACTCGGGCGGTACTTATGGTGTCACTCGGGCGATACTCATGGTGTCACTCGGGCGGTA
>MUZC01000397.1:590465-617653 GCA_002072015.1 Radix auricularia | reverse complement strand
GGCCCCCCCCCCCCCTAAAGTACGTCACACTTTCGTAAATAAAATTTTTTAAATTTTTTTTTAAATAATTGTCCATAGAACAAGATATTGCAGATAATTTAAATTGTGATAACATAATACACGATTTCTCTACTATTAAAGTTTGATAAGTAATTTTGAGATATATTCACATACTAATGTATACAATTTCTTTGTTTATAAAATAAAGTAGACTATACATTTATAAATACTTTTATTTTTAAACCCGTAAAAAAAACATTTTTAAAAAACTGTAAATCCTTTAAAAACGAAACATAGCTATGTACTATGAGGATGTTCATTGTAGTACGCAGGGTTGGATAATATGAAAATACGAAATTCTAGTTTTGTTTCGTATAAATATTTTTAATGTGATGCGCACCGATCGTGAATATATTTTAAAAATGTATTGACAATATAATGAGCACCTTATTGCGCGATAAGAAAGGTTGTTGAACATAATATGCACCACAACACTCTATCTAAAAAGAATGATATAAAGAGATAAATAAAATAATTTTCTAATTCAATAATTCAATTTCTGTCCATTCGATCATTCTGAAATTTTGTCACATCATTTTTATCATCGACATTAGTCTGCCTGCAAAATTTCAGCTCACTAGCTTACGAGAAAGTGGGTTAAAATCGATTCAATGTTTTTTCGCCAGCAAACACGCACGCACGCACGCACGGTCGGTCGCACGGGCTCAGACACCATAAGTTAATATAAAGGATTTTAAAATAAGAGCATATTAAGTTGTAATGTTCTTTTGGCTGTAAATTTGGATTATGTGTTGTATCATTTGGGGGGGGGGGCTGCAAACTCAAATACTTTCTTGTGGTCTTTTAAAACGAATTTTGTATTTTTTTTAATGTGTACAAAATGCTGCCTCTTTCAGTAATGCTTACATAAACATGGCATGGAATGGTTAACATATTCCCCACTTTTTACTTTTACAATGTAAATGTTTCAATTAAAATTATTTATTAATGTTTATTTATTTATAAAAACCATCATACGATTGATGCAAGTGGTCATCTTTAAATGAATTCACGCAATTTTAGCTGATTTTCACCCCTTGCACTCTGGTCACACGTGGTCACAAAACCTTAGACCCCTTCTTCAACGTGACATCACAAATGTCGCCCCCCCACCCCCCGCCATAAAAGCCGTATTTTCTATTTGAAAATGAGCAGGTTTACACTCAATTTTTTTTGTCATTTAAATATTTTTAGTGTAACGCTGCACTCTAGTACCGTAACACCCGTGAAGCCATGCATATAAAAATTCATTAAATAAAGTGTCGGTAATCATATATAGAACTTTTATTTAAAGTTGCGCGTTTTAAAGTGACTTCAAATGTGTGACACCTCTCTCTCTCCCAACCCCATGTGTGACGTCATTTATGGACGTCTCCTAAAAGGGCGGCAAATTGAAGACCGCCCCGGGCGGCAAAAGCTCTAGCTACGCCACTGCATATAAGTACTATTAAAAGTTCAAACATTTCACTGTGACTAAAAAATATATGTCAAAGATTTGGATCAAGTTCCTTTACAGCAAAAAAATTGTTGAGTCACTAAAATAACTGTCTAAAATATAAATTGTCATGTATTAGACTACATGTTTGTGTATCAATCTATTAAAGATCTACCGCCCTCTCTGATTGGCGGACCATGGAACATCTATGAACAACGCATGCGCACTTGGTGTGTAATGTTATATTGATAACACGAAAGCTCTTTAATAAATCTAGTTAAAAGCACCGACATCTTATAAAAAATAGTTATAAAAAATGATAGCGACATAAACACGAATGTTGCATGTAATATTTAAATAATTTGAAGCAAAGTTGAATGCTTATCAAATAAATGTGTGGTTTGGAAACATTAAAATACAATTAGATTTCAGGGGCGTGAAAAACTAGGTGTTGGCATACATTTAGCGGAGGGGATCTCACTCTTGGGTATTTTTATAACATGCTCTTACACTTGACATGAAATTCATTGTCTGTTTAATGTGTTTTGTAGTTGGGGAATTCTCTCTATTTTTAATCACTATGTGTGTGTTTGTGTGTGTCGTGTGTCTGTTGTGTGTGCATGGGTGTGCGTATTTTCATGCGCATGTGTGTGCGTGCATGTGTGCGTTCATACTTTCTCCCTAGGGAGCTAGTCGTATCCAGTTAAATTAAGAAAGATCCACCGCTCATATGTAACCTGCCATCAAATTCCAGACAGCGTGCAAATTGATGCGCATTATGTTTGAAAATTCATTTTAAAAAATTTAATGGATTCTTAAATAATGCTCAAAAAATCTTTTGTTTTAGTCAAGGGACAACATAACTATGTTTATTCATAGTTTATTTCTAGTTTGTATTTTATTAAGGCTTTAAATGTTGTTAGTGTATAACTCCGCCCCCAGGAGAAGTGGATTTGATGTTGTTAGTGTATAACTCCGCCCCCAGGAGAAGTGGAGTTGATGTTGTTAGTGTATAACTCCGCCCCCAAGAGAAGTGGATTTGATGTTGTTAGTGTATAACTCCGCCCCCAGGAGAAGTGGATTTGATGATGTTAGTGCATAACTCCGCCCCCAGGAGAAGTGGATTTGATGTTGTTAGTGTATAACTCCGCCCCCAGGAGAAGTGGATTTGATGTTGTAAGTGTGAAATTTTTAGTCAAGAGGCGAGACTTTTAATATACTTTAGTGACTTTGTAAAGATTTTCGTACTTTAATCACAAGTAAGGGAAAAAGCGCTGTTGACTTAAAACTTTTTTTTTTTAATTTTTTTATCTCCTTCCGTAAAATGTTTAAAGAAAAATAATTTTAGACAATTCCGTTACGAGAAAGTTGATTCTAGCGTATTACACCTTCCGTTTTATATTTGTAACATCGGCAATATGTGTACTTGATAGAATTTAATGTTCGGTAAATTTCGTTTTCTGTTTCGCTAATTTCATACAATGATAAACGTGTTTAGCTCTACCCAATTCACGCTTCTTTGTCAAAATGAATGTTCCCCATAGTTTGACACATTTCTGACACGATATCCTTGAATGATCATCTTCTCATCTTTACAAGTATTCAGTGGTTTTGAAACTTACCAACCTTCTTATAACCTCTCTCCCCCAGGCTCTACTTCTGCTGAGTGGTATGTACATCAGCCTCGTACAGCCAGACCCCAGACCGGTCAGTGTTGGCCTCTATGCCATCCTACCGAACGTTCCCAGGACAGATCTGGTGACGACACTCGACCAGACGTTTGCACCTGGGATGGCGAGATCACAACTGCAGAAAAGATTCCCGTAAGTCACAAGTCAAAGTTTAACCTTTGTCTGTCGTATAGAGTAAACATTTTGTGTCTTATACAAATAACATTTGTCTGTCGTATAGAGTAAACATTCTGTGTATTATAGAAAAAAAATTTGTCTGTCGTATAGAGTAAACATTCTGTGTCTTATACAAATAACATTTGTCTGTCGTATAGAGTAAACATTCTGTGTCTTATACAAATAACTTTTGTCTGTCGTATTGAGTAAACGTTTTGTGTCTTAAGCTAATACTTTTCTAACTTATCAGTAAATGTAGTCTTTCGTGTAAAGTAACTTATATCTGTGAATTGTATCCATCTCAATAACAAACCAACGTCTTTGTCATAAAGACAGAGTTCAAAGAGTTGAATGATAAAATGTTATTGTGTTTAACAGTCCAGGAACTCTCTGAAATAAACGCCATTATTTTTCTAAGGCAAGCTGTAAATGTTTAACATTAACATTTTCCGTTTAACATGACTATGAATACAGATTATCTATCACATATCTTTATAGTGCTTTGTTTCCTAAATTCTGTACAACAACTCTTCGTAACATTGACATTTAACAATTCTGTTCTGATTCTTTGTTTTAAAGATCCACCTAGCTTCAGTGGCGTAGCGAGGGGGGGGGCAGGGGGGGGGCGAATGCCCCCGGGCGCCACGTTAGGGGGGCGCCAAAATGAGTATTAAAACTCATTATTTAATTTCATTTTAATGTAAACTAATGTATCCCAAATACGTTTGCGAGATTGAATATTGGAGCTCCGAACATATCTTTATTACAAAACAGTTGTTAAACATGATTTAGGCGCCCCCATTGAGCATTAAGGGGCGCCATTCTACTCATAAATAAATGACACATCCTAATGTAGGATTGCTGATGTGGTTTTTTTTTTAATTTAAAAAACTGTGAGTTGATGGTAGTGAGCAGTAAGAGACCAATACGATTCTTTTAATAGAGCTACCAGAGACGACACTAAAAGCAACCAAAATTACCAAGACAAGAAAAAGGAGTGGCTTAAAGCAGTGGTTCTCACCCTGTGGTCCACGGACCACTAGTGGTCCGCGAAGATTTGCCAGGTGGTCCGTGAGAGAAGCATGAAATTTACGCACTGTAGGATTAATCGAGATAGACTAGCAAGTAAAAGAATTAACGCAGACTTAAATATATTTCTGATCTGGCCATAATGGTTTTTAATTTTATCAAGCTCGTCTATTAAATTCTCGTCTCTTTGATTTCTTATGCTCGAATATGAATCTTGAACGTTAACAGTTACTAATGTATACTGAAGTTCGCTGGTTATCTGACTGTTTTAATTACGCGATGACGTAAGAGATTTTCATGTAGAAATAACTCAAAGCTTGTTGATAGTTTGAACCATGGCTAATGGGTTGCTGTTCTGGCTTACTTGGCTGAAATTTTTGAAAAGCTCAATAAACTTAATTCCACTCGGCAAGGAAAGCAGATACATTATATGACTCTCAGTGACAGAATGTCTGCTTTTACGAAAAAGCTTGATCTTTGAAAAAAAAAATTATTTCAAGGTAACTTTGAGATGTTTGATAAATTGTACGAAATCACCGAAAAACCAGAAAATGCAGAAATAATTTTTAGTAGTGGCCCGTAGTTAAGGCACATATTTTTCAAGTGGTCCTGGAATCTCAAAAGGTTGAAAACCACTGGCTAACAGAATGGTTAATACGCGTCCCTTTGCTGCATGTTGTGACTCTTTAAAAAGATAAATCGTACTTCCCCAATTCTCATGTGGAGGGAGTAAAGTGGGAGAGGGGAGGGAAGGTCTCTCCTCTCACGGGCTTGTATCGGAGTGTCAAAGCAAGTTGGATTCCTTTCATATGAAACATCAGGCACCGCCTTTCTTTCCTGTCCATCGTCGATAAAACTTGTTGCTCAGTAGGATCAACTGTTAGAAAAAACACCAACAAAATGCCCGAGAAAATCTAGGTTTAGTATCTTATTTATCACCGGAAATCCAAAATGAATGTATCCACCTACTTACATCGACTGTAAGGAATCAGCTGTTGAGTGAAATAAGAAAACACAAGTACTACGGTATCTTACTTTACTCCAATCGATCTAGGACACCGGAAAAGCTTTCTCAAGTCATCAGATTTGTGGATGTGGATTTACAAACTAAAAAGTAACTATCAAAGAATCATTTTCAGATTTTGCAAAGATACATTCCAAAGACGCAAAAAGCCTTGAAATAGTTATCGTAGAGAAACTGGAATCTAATAGCATACCACTATCCGACGGTCGGTCACGATGTTATGACAATGCTTCTGTAATGACCGGGAATGTTTCCGGCCTTCAACAGCGAAAATGTGCTAGAAATCACAAAGCATTATTCATCAACTGTGGCAACCACAGCTTAAAATTTAGCAAGAGTACACTTAACTAAACATGATCCAGTTGTTATCACGTTTTTGGAACAGTTAAAAGTATAGATTTATGTTTTCTCCCTTTCAACAACTCGTTGGGAAAAAATTAAAAAAAGAGTTGTGCCAATCACAATGAAGAGGGAGTCTGAAACACGTTGGATTGCACGATCAGAAGCTGTTATAGCAATTTATGAAGGACTAGATGACATGGCAGGGCTGTTGGAAAAATTATCAGAACATACAAATATGACGCCTGACACCAGAAGTGATGCAGAAGCTTTGCTGGTAGGTATATAAAACTTTAACTTCCTAGATTTTAAACATTTCTGGAACATCATACTTGATAAAATTGATAGTGTCCAGAAACGGTTCCAGAATCCTACTGTGAGTTTCAAGGAAGCTTAATCTGATCTTGAATCGCTTGAGCAAGAAATTGTCAACATTCGTGTTAATTTGAGCCATGTTGCGGTAGACAATGGGAAAGAAGATGCACAACTTGGAGAATCGAGTTTGACAGAAGATTAGACGACATCGGAGGATGCCTTCGAGAATTAAAAAGAGATGCAGANCTTCTTGCTGAAACAAAAGTCGATACGCTTCGTTATAATTGCTTAGATTTTGCTAATTTCTACGAATTGTGTACAGAAATCAAAGACTAAAAAATGATGCTCAGTACCCGGACTGAAGTTCTACCGGAAACTACTTTGGATCTTCTCGATTTTATTGTTTCATATGGAGATGACGTATTTCCGAATCTGCGCATTTCACTTCAAATACTTCTAAAAATTGCTGTTTCAACTAAAAGCTGTGAGCGGTCCTTCAGCAAAGTAAACCTTATTTTGTCTTAATTACGTGCTTCGATGGATCAAGATCGTCTGGATGATCTTGCACTCCTTAGCATTGAAAGAGAACACTTGAGAATATCAATTTTAACAGCGAGATTGACGACCTTCAAATCAAAGAAGATCAATTTATTTTAGTTTATGTCTATTCGAGTCATATATAATTAGTAGAGTATTTTTTTTTCAAATAAATTGTTTATAATCGTATAGAGAATTATTAGTCTGTATTGTATTTCATTAAAATATCATTTGCTTCAAAAAATGAACCATATAAACCGTAAAATTTCAAATTTTTCTTGGGGGCTCAGTGAGCCCCCAGAATTTTTCGGTCCGTCAAGGGGCGCAGAATTTGTGTCTTGCCCCCGGGCGCACATGACCCTAGCTACGCCACTGCCTAGCTTGTACCTACGTCTATTTCAAATTATTTATCGAATTTGTAGAATCAAATGGCGTCTGACCAGATCATAGTATTATGGTGACGTATTAGGTAGCGCCGATACCGACTATAAGAAATAATATATTCCTTCAAATATTGTAATGTATGTATTAGAGTAGAGCTTTACTTTTCCCCTTGATTTTTCCATATGTTGTGACATAAATGTGTTGTCTTGTTGCTACTCTCCAGGGCTATAGCCCACATGTTGTGACATAAATGTGTTGTCTTGTTGCTACTCTCCAGGGCTATAGCCCACATGTTGTGACATAAATGTGTTGTCTTGTTGCTGCTCTCCAGGGCTATAGCCCATATGTTGTGACATAAATGTGTTGTCTTGTTGCTGCTCTCCAGGGCTATAGCCCACATGTTGTGACATAAATGTGTTGTCTTGTTGCTACTCTCCAGGGCTATAGCCCACATGTTGTGACATAAATGTGTTGTCTTGTTGCTACTCTCCAGGGCTATAGCCTCCGCGTTTGACATAAAGACAGGGTCCACGCGGTCCGAGTACAGCCCGAGGGACATACTGGACATGCTGTGTAAGGACGTGTTCCCCAAGAACACCATCTCCATTCTTTTCCTCAACAACCACAACAAAATGCAGAAGTACCACCAACCTGCAAGTAAGGGAAACAAAACTCTGTTGACATTCTATTATAAAGTTATTTCCCTATTGCAAGTAGGTCTAAAACATTTGCTAACATTGCAGTAGTTAAAAAGTCAGTTGTAAACTGTGTCATTTCTGTTAAAATTAATTCGCTTTTAATATCGAACAACTCATGTCTCCCAAATAACGTTTTGTAGATGTCAATTCAATTTTTTTTATTTCGCTAAGGCATTTTGTTTAAAATATTTGTTATAAAAATGTTTTCTTTTATTCCCTCAGTCCATTATCTGCGAAGGATTATCGAGTCTCTTGGCTTACCAACAATTTCATATGATACACAGTTTTCATTAAATACAAGGGTGAGCTCATACTGTACTACACTATGTTCCTTAATAATTACTAGCAACTTTACCCAACCGTTTCCCGTGTTTATTCAAATATAATTATTTTAATGTGTTATAAGCCAACAAATACTTTTTGGACATTGCGATTGATTTCCGTTTCTTTATTGGACTACTGAAAATTAAATGATATCGTACACACACAAAATACACCTAAAACATTATTTTTTAAAATAACAACTTTAATTCATAAGGCCGGCAAACACAGTTATTTATTATTCTGTTATTTATTTAGAAAGCCCTGAAATAAATATTTTGATCCTATTTAAAATTGAAAAAACCCTGGTTACTTTAACACGATTAGTTTTAGTTTTATCCCCACTTTAAAGTAGTTATGAGTGGTGTTGTGTTCTTTGGACAAGAATCATAAATTTATATATCCGTCTTTAAGATCAAGTTTTAGTTTTCCCTAAGATATGGACCATAAATAATTGATCAGATAAAGATTAATGTTATAATATCAAGAGTTCCCATTACCATTGGCTGTACGATGTAACAGATTAAGTGTTTAGAAGGAAAATAATATTTGTGTCACTAGACCAAATTGTTAACATTTTTATGATTCTAAGCCCGTATAAATTTTTTTAAATGCATTTGTTTCAAAAACTTTGTCCACAATCCATATATATTGACATTTATTTACAAAGCTCATAAAATACGAAACTGAAAGGCGATCCAGACAAAGACAATTATGTTTATTTTAACCAGATCAAAATGAGTTTTTCAAACTCAGATTTTATTATTTTCGAGTGGCTGATGAAATTTTTAAAAAAATGTTTAAATTTAAGTGGCAATTCTTCAATCATCCATATTGATAGAATACGGTTCAAACAGACCTTTTTTTTTTCGCGTACACTTACACGTATGTCAGAAATATAAATTGATGGACATGTGTTGAGATATTTATATATTTCTAATCCTTGTTAAAATTTGCTTGAACTTACCATCAAAATACTGGTGTCACATTTGATCTTTTTTTTCATACTAGAATGTTTTCAACCACTGTCTCAACAATTTAGCAGCGTGTCTTTTCTACTGTCAAATTAATCTTTACAATGACTGATGTTTATTTTAAATTTCTGAAATGTATTATGCAAATAAATTGATTCAATAAATTGTTTCCACACTTTATAACACTAAAACTTTAGTAACACCAGGATACCACTAACAATTCACTAAGACCACGACCGCCAGCCCCACTTTTCGTTCATCATACCCTCCACTAGCAGACCAAAGCAACCATTATTTAGGCCCACCAACCACCACCCCATGCCAACTGCCCATTTGGCCCATGGACATCAGAGATCACGTTTCGACATCGTTCGCTCACGGCCCGACCTTTATACCGAGCCAGTGTGACATCAAAAGAACGAATCTCTTAACTCTGTTGCGTGATCCAGCTAAGGTCAAAATGACCCCACGTTTATTTGGTAGCTCTCCTTTAAAATAAGCAACATAATTTTTGTTCTACATGATAAACTGCCGTATTTAGGAAAGTGTCACCGAAGAAGTAAGCCTGTTATTTTATAAATGCCTACACTTGATTTGCGTAAGGTTAAATCTTGGAAATTGACAATGAAATGTATTCTAACGTTAGACATCTTTTGAAATGAAATTAGTATCAGTGAACTGATGGCAGATTATAATTATAGTCCAGGAAATCTGGGTAAGGAATCGCCTCCATTTCTTCTACAATTGGGCTAATCATAAAGACTTACAGAACATAGCATGAAACCATTCAGAGTATCTCCTGAAACCATTCAGAGTATCTCCTGAAACCATTCAGAGTATCTCCTGAAACCATTCAGAGTATCTCCTGAAACCATTCAGAGCTTATAATACACCCCTGCAGTAAAACACTTTATTGTAAGTCACAGAATGTAAACTCCGATGTTTGAACATTAAAAAGTAATGTTTAAGAGCTCCAATACGTCACGTGGTATATCATGTTGAAAGCGATACGCAGTGATCAAAGTAAAGTCACATGACCCATCGACTGACTAAACACAACGTTGATATCTACTCGGATGTAAGGTAACAACACCCCCTAACCACCACCACCATCCTCTCTGGGGAGGCGCCGCCACTTTTTGACTGAGAGAATAGGCACGGGACTGACAGCGTCGTCCATATAAGCCTGGTCACGTGGTGTTAGCAACACCAGGCTATGTAGCGACCTAAAGAGATTTGTTCCTGTTGAGCTCCTAATCCATAACAAGCTCCACGTCCCCGCTCCCAGCGAAATTTCTTTGAAACTCACAAGGGGCTGGGGGTTAGAGGATAGGAATTATGGATCGGGCTGGAAGAGGATCAACTGGCGTTATAAGTTTTCAATGAATCCCTAATTGAATTCTCTTTCCCTTGGAACTGTATCCGTTGTTTTGTCAAATCCTGCAAATCAGGTTTCACATTGCGGCTTGTTTAAGAGTCTAACAAAAAATCTTTGGAAGATAAGTTCAAGAGGATTTATTTACGATGGGGTCCTTACAAACACTGCTTTTAGGATTAAATTTGAGAACCTTTAATTCGTCTAGACGAGGTCATTTAAATATTCCATAAACAAAGTCTAAGCTCGACTTCCAAGGGAGGCATCACTCCGAGAGTGCAGAAATAAAATTCTGAATTATTACTAGGAAAGAGATTGGCTTTTGTGGGTCTAAAGTCTAAAACATCGCGGACTTACGTCAATACAGTTGTGTGAAGACAAAGTGGATGAAATAGCAATGTGATCCTTTCTGATAGATTTAAGAATACAGTTTGAGAGATCAGTTCGAAGGAATAAGCTGTGAGTGTCGGAGAATGAATTGAATTATTACCGCCACACCCAATGGGTGATAATTATTTCTTGAAATAATAAAATTAAATATTATATTTATATATCATCAAATATATATAATTCTCAATGTAACGTCCGTCACACTACTATTTTTAGATAGCTGCGCACCAAAAATACTCAACAAAAATAAATAAGTTGCAATTTATGTCCCGATGACGCTACTAATTTTAGAAACCTTCGCACCAAAAATGATTAAAATTGTTACTGGAAATAAATGAATAAGACAAAAAATTATAAAATAAATTAGCATTATGACGTCATTAAACTGAAAATTTCATAAAATGCCCATAGCTTATATATTGATTTTTTTCCCGATGAACATTTGTTCAAAATTAAGAGATTGAACCTGAAATATATTGATTTTTAAAACTTCCGTCATTTATGACGGGTGATACCCTAGTATAATTAAGATATTTCAACGTTACGTGATCGAACACCATGATCTTTATCCAAGTCAACGTTAAACGAACTCGTTTTAAATTGAATCGTGAATTTTGAGTGTCGAGATATTAAACCTAAAGAAATGTTTCTCTGTGGTGAAAGGGTCGGGTAATGAACTGACCGGGTAATGAACTGACTGGGTAATGAACTGACCGGGTAATGAACTGACCGGGTAATGAACGGACCGGGTAATTAACGGGCCGGGTAATGAACGGACTGGGTAATGACGTGGCAGGTTAAGAAATGGATCCGCAAAGGATTTTAGATGGGTATGAATGACATTGCCAAGGAATGGACGACGCAATATAAGATTGTCAACTTTTATTTATCGATTGGTAAATCATAAAGTAGTTCACGCTTATATAAGTACGAAGCACAACTAGTACGTGGCTCCATCTAAATTTTCCTTTTTTTCTAAATTGTCATCAATGCTTTCATTCAGTGCATCTATTGTCATCAATTCTTTCATTCAGTTTGTCTATTGTCGTCAATTCTTTCATTTGATGTGTCTATTGTCATCAATTCTTTCATTTGATGTGTCTATTGTCATCAATTCTTGCATTTGATGTGTCTATTGTCATCAATTCTTTCCTTTGGTGTGTCTATCGATTTCAACTCAATTCTGTTTTTATATCTATAAATATGTAGTGGCGCAAGTAGACACAATAATTTATAAGCCACAGTTTCCAACAGTTTTGAAATACTTGGACTTTGAAGCCTAAGGCATTATTCTACATAACGGTTCATATACTGGTCGTATGGGTGACTGCAGTCTGTCTGACAAGATACACGCCACATCAGCTGATACATCAACAGAGAAACATTGGATGGATCATGACAAATACTTTAGTCATCAGATAAGATGAATTGTTCTCTACTTCTCTTGTTACTATCAACTTTTCAGAGGTCTCCCTCATTCTATCAATTTTTCATAGGTCTCCCTCATTCCATCAACTTTTCAGAGGTCTCCCTCATTTTATCAACTTTTCAGAGGCCTCCCTCATTTCATCAACTTTTCAGAGGTCTGCCTTACACTATCAAGGCTTTGGAGGTCTCCCCCACACTGTCAACATTGCAGATATCTCCTTCAAACAAACAACATTGAAGATATCTCCCTCACACTGTCAACATTGCAGATATCTCCTTCAAACAAACAACATTGAAGATATCTCCCTCACTGTCAACATTTCACATATCTCCCTCACACTGTCAACAATTCAGATATCTCCCTCACATGTTACTTACATTCATTTGTTAAAAACGTGTATCTTCACTCCAGCTGTTTTTGTGTTGCTTGCCGTCTCCCCCCTCCCCCCCCCCACACACATAGTAGAGACGGATTTAGCCGAGTATTCCATTATAATTAAGATTCCCTCTCCAAGAATAACATGATTAAGGCCTTTGTTGATACTGGCGCAGGCTAGTCTGAAGGTGTGCAACATTTTTGTTGGGTTGTCTGCCGCTTAGATACACCGACGTGTTGGTGGCTGTTGTTTCTTTTTTGTCGTGGAACGGCGCACACTAGTACAACATAAGGGGGTGAACCGTCAACATAGGGACGCCTCATTTCAATGCCCTACAACACCATGAGGCTGTGAAACGATCAACATAGGGACGCCTCATCTCAATGCCCTACAACACCATGAGGCAGTGAACCGTCAACATAGGGACGCCTTATTATTTCAATGCCCTACAACACCATGAGGCAGTGAAACAATCAACATAGAGACGCCTCATTTCAATGCCCTACAACAGTGCTTCTCAAACTTTTTTGGTATGGCGGACCGATAGGAATTTTTTCCATTGCACCAGGGACCGGTATACTATTTTCCCAGAAAAGACATCTTTGCTTTCCTATTTTTGATAACTTGTGCGGACCGGCGATTGATGGCCCACGGACCGGCGCTTGATGGCCCACGGATCGGCGCTTGATGGCCCGCAGACCGGCGCCTGATGGCGCACGGACCGGCGCCTGATGGCCCACGGACGGTACCAGTCCGCAGACAACAACTCTGAGAAGCACTGCCCTACAACACCATCAGAGTGACTTGAAGAGGAAGTCTAAGTCGACAGGCAGAGGCGTATCTAGGGTGTGCTGGCGTGTGGGCGGCACCGGTTGACACCATCACAAGTGGTGGCAACAAAATGTTAACATTTGTTTGTTCCCGTTGTTTGGGCACTGGCAGACTCAAAAGTTAGTCACAAAGTGTTGGGGGGGGGGGTAAACTATGAGCCATCACACTGGTTGATACCTATCCTAGTGACGCCTCTGTCGTTAAGAATGGGTTGATAAAGTCAGTTACCAGAAAGAAAATGTGTCATGATATATCAAGGCGTCCAATTAAATAAGATGGATGTTGGCAATGCTGTAAATTTACTAGGTTACCTCTTGGTCCTGATGTTAACTAACTGCAATAACGCCTGATGTTAACTAACTTAAATAACGCCTGGTTGTTACGTTCATGACTTGGTCCTGATGTTAACTAACTGGAATAACGCCTGGTTGTTACGTTCATAACTTGGTCCTGATGTTAACTAACTGGAATAACGCCTGGTTGTTACGTTCATAACTTGGTCCTGATGTTAACTAACAGAAATAACGCCTGGTTGTTACGAACATTTGATGTTTAAATAATTCAACTCTATGAATGTGCAGCACGCAAAATTCGCAAAATGATGTTTCAAGGTAAATTTTTACTTGTGAATATTTACCAGCCCACACAACCGTTGAACATCACATGTTGAACAAAACTAAACCTTTACCAACACTGAAATTTGGCGGAACTAATAGATTGCGAACTGCAAAAAAAAATATTAAAAATTCACTGAATAAACTAAACAAAGAAAATTGTTAAATTGTGTTAAATAAATAGTTCATCCTAATAAAATATATTTTTATAAAACAAGCTCTACGACTTTACGTGATTATCATGACAAATCGCTTAAGTCATGAAACCAGATTTCTTTAAGTGTTATGAATGATGAACACATCATCATATTTTACGAGTATCAAAGATTGTTTGTGGGTGTGAGCTTGTATGAAATCTCTTCTTGTTACACTTCTTTCTCTCTCTGTGTCCGCATTCCACAGCCGGCCCTGTCCATCCAGCTGGCGCCGACCATGGGTCAAATGATTGACGTCCTGTTTGCCTTCCTCCGGAAGTTCAACTGGACGGACTTCTCATTTCTGTGCACACTGTCCGTGGGATGTGAGGATGAGATCGCTTCCATCAGACTCAAGGTCGATGACTCGAACCGAAAGCCCAACGTCACGGTGTACGGCGTGGATATATTCTCGTAAGTTTACCTTTGGGTTTTGTCATTAGATGAAAGTCTAAAGTCAAGGTGTACGGTGGGGATATTTTCTCGTGAGTTTACCTTTGGGTTTTGTTATTAGATGAAAGTCTAAAGTCAAGGTGTACGGTGGGGATATTTTCTCGTGAGTTTACCTTTGGGTTTTGTCATTAGATGAAAGTCTAAAGTCAAGGTGTACGGTGTGGATATGTTCTCGTGTTTTTACGAGAAGATAATAAGAGAATGAAACCTCGAATGATATCTGTGTGGAAATTCTTTTAATTGTAAGTTGTGATTTGTATCGACAGTTACCGCCTCCTGTCCTATGTGAACTTCAGCCAGGGGATCTCACCCGATGAAATAAGAGACAAGCTGAGATACGAAATGGACAAAGATACCCGCATTATCCTTGTCCACGGGAACGGGTAAAATGATTTGTTACTGTTACGTTTGCATGATAATTGTTTTTTTTTTTTTTTTTTNGGTAATTCACTCTGAACAATTCTTTGCATGTTCATGTAAGGTTCTAGGTTGTTGTTGTTTTTTTTAAAAATATATTTATTACTAAAGAAAGAACGTTTATATTAAGAAACTTTCATCTTCTTCAAATCTTGTTTGATGTACACCATGGCTTGGCTGAACATCAGGTTAACAAACATCAAAAAAATGATTCATTTTTGTGGTTGGATAATGTGAACTCGCAACTTACATGGCAGATGTTACCTTTTAGTCACGCATTATTTTTTTAAAGCCTGGAGCATTCCAAATACATTGATTTTATTGTAACTTGTCTTTCGGCCGCTGTCTTGCTTGTTGGCGTTCATTAACAGTCGATTCATTCGTTCAATAATATTTATTGAAGTCCTTAGTAACAACTTAAATTCAACACTTGAACGTATGTACAACACTCTTTTTATATATTAATATACATCAGTGAAACAAATTAAATACATCTCCAGTCTTTCCATACACACACACAGTGATCTGACTCGCTAAGCCTTCTGGTCTAGCACATTCATCATGTGATCTTTTTCAACCAATCACTTATCATGTGATATTTATCAAGAATCGCTTCCCTTTTACCGTGATGATTTCATAAGTGAAGTTGTATCTCATTGCCTGAGCCGACACTCTCAAACCCCACGTTACTAAAAAAAGGCCGAATTAATCCGTTTGTTTGGTTCACGTACAGAGTAAAGACAACAAAACTATTTCAAGTAGATCTACTTATTACCGTTGATCTTTTTGCTAGACAACTACTAAGTATGACGTTTTTAGAGGTCAAACTTTGAACAGGAAACGAGATGGAAGAATGCTGATTTTGAAGACCTTTAAGAAAACCGTTTACTGACGTCAAAAGCTATAAAGGGGGCTTTTATGTTCAAGACGAAAAAATGAAACTGCGTCTGATGTTCCTGACACAGAATTAAACTGGTTAATGTTCCAGACACTAAATACATCTGTTGTATGTTCCAGACACTAAATACATCTGTTGTATGTTCCAGACACTAAATACATCTCTTGTATGTTCCAGACACTAAATACATCTGTTGTATGTTCCAGACACTAAATACATCTCTTGTATGTTCCAGACAATAAATACATCTGTTGTATGTTCCAGACACTAAATACATCTGTTGTATGTTCCAGACACTAAATACATCTGTTGTATGTTCCAGACACTAAATACATGTGTTGTATGTTCCAGACAATAAATACATGTGTTGTATGTCCAAGACAATAAATACATATGTTGTATGTCCAAGACAATAAATACATATGTTGTATGTTCAAGACAATAAATACATCTGTTGTATGTCCAAGACAATAAATACATATGTTGTATGTCCAAGACAATAAATACATATGTTGTATGTCCAAGACAATAAATACACAAGTTGTATGTTCAAGACAATAAATACACAAGTTGTATGTCCAAGACAATAAATACATCTGTTGTATGTTCCAGACAATAAATACATCTGTTGTATGTTCCAGACAATAAATACATCTGTTGTATGTTCAAGACAATAAATACACAAGTTGTATTTCCCAGACAATAAATACACAAGTTGTATGTCCAAGACAATAAATACATCTGTTGTATGTCCAAGACAATAAATACACAAGTTGTATGTTCCAGACAATAAATACACACGTAGTATGTCCAAGACAATAAATACATCTGTTGTATGTCCAAGACAATAAATACACAAGTTGTATGTTCCAGACAATAAATACACAAGTTGTATGTCCAAGACAATAAATACATCTGTTGTATGTTCCAGACAATAAATACGTATGTTGTATGTCCAAGACAATAAATACACAAGTTGTATGTTCCAGACAATAAATACACAAGTTGTATGTCCAAGACAATAAATACATCTGTTGTATGTCCAAGACAATAAATACACAAGTTGTATGTCCAAGACAATAAATACACAAGTTGTATGTCCAAGACAATAAATACATCTGTTGTATGTTCCAGACAATAAATACACAAGTTGTATGTCCAAGACAATAAATCCATCTGTTGTATGTCCAAGACAATAAATACATCTGTTGTATGTTCCAGACAATAAATCCATCTCTTGTATGTTCCAGCGCAGAAGTGATGAACATCATGGACGTGGCACGGGAGCTGGGAATGACGTACACAGATTACGTGTGGATCTTCACCTTGACTGCCATGAGCGCGGCTAGCACGCCAATGGCACGCGTGCCAGATAGCTATCCGATTGGATCTTTCGGTAAGTCTGTCCAGGAAGTATCTCTCATCTGTCGGACCGTGTTAATAACACAATAAGTATTTCTCTCGTTTGTGCTTGCCGACAGCGCTGACAAAAATGTTTGCTTAAAGTGATTTCTGTTGTCAGGATTTGATAGAGAAATTGGACACGGTGGTCGAGTGGCAAGCGCGCTTGACTGGCGTACCGATGGTCACTCGTCGAATCCATGCGAAGGCAAGGATTTGTTCCTGTGGCCTAAGGAGTCCCTGAAACACCTAGCTCCGAATGGGTACCTAACAATGGTTAGGCGGCTGGGTAATGCGTAAAACCCTCAAAGTCGTGGCCTGTGACCGCTGTATCACTTGCCAACAGATCATCTGTCATGTTCTGTGGACGCAATTATCTTCTGCATAGAAGGAGCGTCTGTATATCTAAGATAAGATAAGATAAGATATGATAAGATAAGATAACCTTAGCATCCCCAAATTCATATTAACAATGTCTTATGTCTCATCAGAAGAGGTAATCTCTTCTCAGCTACTCACTTTTTCCATTTATACGTCTTTTCCTTATGAAACCTAGGAACCTTACACAAGCAAATCATAACCAGAATTTGAAACCACTCTGCCACCTCCACTAAATTGTTTGTTCCTTAGCTGATTTTAAAAAAAATTATTTTTGAGTATATAAATATTGATGTTTTAGTATTTGTTTCAATGCCTTTTACATTTAAAAAATCATGTTAAGCCTGGTCCCTTTTGGAACTCAGGACGTGTTAGCGCATTTTCGTATTATGTATCAGTACAATGTTAGATATCAGCATTATGTAGTTATCAGTAATTTTGTTTAGATTTTAGACATATTTTTATGAATTTTCTTGTGTAATGAATATACCTGAACATTTTTTTATTTAAAAGTCATTTCTTTACATTTAAACAATTTTTATTTTCTCTTTAATCTAACTACAAGTGGTTTGTGGTCACTGAAATAGGACTCATAAATGAAACATTCTAAATTGTAATCAGCTAATCGCCCAAATGCTCCGTCAATTGTTGTTTGATAGATCGTAGTTGCCAATCTTGGTGAAAGTAGCTGAATGTTGAAGCTTGTTTCGAAAAAGTTTACAATTTCTGCCCCTGGGCCGCTAAGATCTTGATTGAAGTCACCACAAATGATGACGTAAAACTCTCTAAACTTTTACACATATTCTAATGACGTCAACAACAAAAAAAACTAATACTTTTGATAATACTAAGACTTCCGGCAATGGCGGCCGTTGCCTGCGCCAGTGTTAACTCTCGATTCGCAATGTTTTTTGGTAGTTTTAACGGGTTTTTTTAACGGATCGAGTAACTGAGTGTTGATGCACAAATGGCAGGTCAGGACATACAAAAAACATATATACATCATGGGTCTAGGACTTATGGATGCTGAGATCTAGGGTGATGACAGACGGACGGACGGACAAAACGGGTGCAATAGCGCATTCGACTTCTCGAAAATGCGCTAAAAATGTATCTGTAAACTTAATTTTGACTTAACTACTCACGATAATAATTTCTAAACCTGCACTGTCCAGTGATAGGCTATGACGCCTCGTATGATGACATGAAAGGTATCATCAAGACTGCGGCTGACCTCTGGCTGGACGCCTTGAACTCAGTGGCCCAGGCCCCCGAGTTCAGTGACATCGACTTTGAGACTCAGCTGACGTGTGACAGGGTCAAGGACGAGCCAAGCCTGGTCCTGAACGGCACCGGGTCACCCCTCTTTTGGCAGCACGGTGAGAAGCTTTACAAGTAAGTACAACAACAGCTGTTGTAATGGTGTATGTCATGTCTTGTTATGGTGGATGACATATGTTGTAATGGTGGATGACATATGTTGTAATGGTGTATGTCATGTCTTGTTATGATGGATGACATGTTGTTATGGTGGATGCCATTTTTTGTAATGATGGATGACATTTGTTGTAATGATGGATGACATATGTTGTAATGTTGGATGAAATTAGTGGATGACAAATGTTGTAATGATGGATGACATATGTTGTAATGATGGATGACATTTGTTGTAATGATGGATGACATATGTTGTAATGGTGGATGACATATGTTGTAATGGTGGATGACATTGGTGGATGACATATGTTGTAATGGTGGATGACATGTGTGGATGACATATGTTGTAGTGGTAGATGACATATGTTTTAATGGTGAATGACATTGGTGGATGACATATGTTTTAATGGTGAATGACAAATGTTGTAATGGTGGATGTCATATGTTTTAACCATAAAATGTCTACTTTGGTGATGTTTACCAATAACAGTAAAAGTACATTAAGATTCCACCAACACTTATTTAAGTTGTCTCAAGGATTTCAACACTTAAATTATTGAAATCAAATTCAGGTTGTTTTTTTTTAATCCCATTTACAGTAAAATAAAATCGTAACCATATTTCTATAAGGGTCTTAGCGCAATGTTAAAATCTTGAAATCTAACAGCAGTTAGAATTTTCATGTATATGACGAACTTTATTTTGTTAAAGTTTATTGTTAAAATGTTTTCAAATAATAATGATAAAAATATATAACGATAAGCAGCTTTATTTTGATCTAAATATTTCATTCCTTTCTTATGTACATATGGATTTGTTGGAGTGACAAAAAAAAATCCGAAATATTTTGAAGGGAATTATCCGCGGTGTTATGACAAAAGTTTTTTTTTTTTTTTTGCCAAGATCTAAGAATTAAATGAAACACCTTCACAGTAACCCAAGACTGTAGCGATGGGCTCAGATATTGTTACGGGCACATCGCATTTAGTAAAATACCTTAGAAATTTTGAGAAACATTTTTTTTAAATATGTAAAGATGGTTTTATTGGCTATCAAGAAATCCTTTGACATTTATAGAAGCATATAAAAAAAATTAAAAAGTGATTATAGAACCCGAAAAGCTTTACACAAAACAAAATGTTCTAGCACATGTAAAATTATATTTCAGTTCTCCGGATAAACGATCATAAATATATAAACGATCATAAACATATAAACGTTCATAAATATATAAACGATCATAAATATATAAACGATCATAAATATATAAACGATCATAAATCTATAAACGATCATAAACATATAAACGTTCATAAATATATATATACGATCTTAAATATCAAGACGATCATAAACATATAAACGATCATAAATATATAAACGATCATGAACATATAAACGATCATAAATACATAAAACAAAAACTTCTATCTACTAGTGGATCTCATTCAAAATCTTATTTCTACGGGTATTACAATATCTTTTCTAAAAAAATTTTTAACAAAAAAAGGGTTTTATAATGTCTCTAATGTTTTAAATACCAAAACATCGGACACAAAGTGCCGTTGTCCTGACGTTTTCCTTCAATTTAAAATGATGCTGAGAGCCACTCTATGAGGGGATGTTAACCTCTAAGATAGGAACAACACTGAATAATTCATCAGAAAAACTGTTGAGTTACTGTTAAAGAGTCCGTCCATTAGAGCGGGATGTAATATGTAAGAGGTGTTACCAAATAAAAGGAAAACGGAATTATTGTCCTTGACCCCGAATATTCTGCCCGAGTTCAAACTTTTTCCAGTTTTTCAATGTAGATTGACTTGTAAAAGTTTGACCAAGTTTGGAAAAGATCTACTCATTTTTTTTATTTTTTTTTAATATACTTTTTTTTTGTAAGGAAAAAAAAAGAAAGAAAGAAAGAAAAGAAAAATACATTTGGAGGTACTCACCTGACGTGTGACTTTTCTTACTGTAACATTGTAACACTGAGACTTCTATCAAATGAAATCTTTACTTTTGGTAAACCTGAACCCTTACTTATTGTAAGACTAAACTTTTATGAATGTTGTAACACGCTGTAAACCATTGGACACCCCACACCCTGTCGTCCACACCAGATATTTGTTAAAAGCCAAACTGCCGGGTGACCTTGAGTTCGATGAGTACGGCATTTTGAAGGCCAATAAGTTCTGGATCAAGAACGTTCAGTACATGGATGGGAGCAGAGACGAGTAAGTATCCGTCATTATTTATAACGTTCAGTACATGGATGGGAGCAGAGACGAGTAAGTATCCATCATTATTTATAACGTTCAAACATGGATGGGAGCAGACACGAGTAAGTATCCATCATTATTTCATAAGACCTCATTTAGTAAGCGTCATTAATTTATGATACGTCACTAAGTATCCGTCATTTTTTCATGAGACCTCATTATGTATTCGTCATTATTTATGGGACGTCAGAATAGAATTCACGTCATGGGCACTTCATTAATATTGTCAAACATAATTATTGTGTCTGTAAGGGCGTAAACAGGTCTTCATCGTGTTTTATCAAACACCAGTTGCGCCCCTCATTAGCCAACAAATGTACACAAGCCAACAAATATACACAAGCCAACAAATGTACACAAGCCAACAAATGTACACAAGCCAACAAATGTACACAAGCCAACAAATGTACACAAGCCAACAAATATACACCAGCCAACAAATGTACACAAGCCAACAAATATACACAATCCAACAAATATACACAAGCCAACAAATATACACAAGCCAACAAATGTACACAAGCCAACAAATATACACCAGCCAACAAATGTACACAAGCCAACAAATGTACACCAGCCAACAAATGTACACAAGCCAACAAATATACACCAGCCAACAAATGTACACAAGCCAACAAATATACACAAGCCAATAAATGTACACAAGCCAACAAATGTACACCAGCCAACAAATGTACACAAGCCAACAAATGTACACCAGCCAACAAATGTACACAAGCCAACAAATATACACAAGCCAACATATATACACAAGCCAACAAATATACACAAGCCAACAAATATACACAAGCCAACAAATGTACACAAGCCAACAAATGTACACAAGCCAACAAATATAACTGAATTCAATCCTCCAGAGAAATGTGCACTGAGTTGATTAAACCACTTTGGATAACCATCTCACTACGTGTTACTATATGATCAATGTATTACCCCAACTAAATCATTCCATCTAAATGACTATTTGAATAGATAAAAAAGAATAACTTCGTAAAACACTTCGAGTATGTAATATAGATTATTATTAAATTTATTTTTGGGGGATAAGGAAAATATATCTGTATCCCTAAACTTAATGCAGTTTTGTTGTGTTAATAGAGTCCTTCAATGTCTATTTTTAGATTTTTTCCAAAAAGAGACGTGTCCGCACCAGATTCTCCAGTAACCGGAAACAGAATATCTCCTTTTTCAAAAGATCGAGATAGTGTCTTTTCTCCGCCACAATCTCGGGATACAGGGAGTCTGACAAGAGACAGTGCTACAAGGGCTCCCTTCTCAAGAGACAGTGCTACAAGGGCTCCCTTCTCAAGAGACAGTGCTACAAGGGCTCCCTTCTCAAGAGGTCTTACATCCAACAGGTTCCCCTATCGGAGCTCATTTGGAGAAAATTCCGACTCAGATCAAAGCCGTGTTTTGAGTAGAACTTCCGGGTCATCGGTTTCTCAGCCCCACTCCACATCGTCATCTGTAGACGATACCAGCGTAGATAACAAGAATGAAGCCACGAGTGAGTCGGGTCAACCGTCACCAACCAGCCGTGACGTAGGACCTTCAGGCGGACAAAGATCGTTTCCTACAGAAACACCGAGTGCCAGCCGGCGAACAGGTTTATTCGGTGTGGACAGAATAAGACATCTGGACAGGGACAAGCTGACCAGAAGGCGTGGTCATCGGCACGAGATGACTGACAGTGGCCATGAGGATGTCCAGGTCAAGACGCTAGAACAAAATGCCACCTTCGTGGCCTATGGGGAAAGGGTTGAGCGGCGCAGAAGACGTCAGTCACCACCAAGGCAAACTTTGAGAAAGGTAACAGAGTGCAAATATACAAACCATCTTTCATGTCTTGGTTTAAGTCTAAGGACTCCATCGAATATGTCTTTGAAATCGCTGGCTTGCATTCCTACGCTGGCTTGCATTCCTACGCTGGCTTGCATTCCTACGCTGGCTTGCATTCCTACGCTGGCTTGCATTCCTACGCTGGCTTGCATTCCTACGCTGGCTTGCATTCCTACGCTGGCTTGCATTCCTACGCTGGCTTGCATTCCTACGCTGAACTTGAATTTCTACGCTGGCTTGCATTCCTACGTTGGCTTGCATTCCTACGCTTTTAATATAGATAAGAAAAGAATGTGGCCAATCTTAAATAGACAAAATATACTTCCAGTGATCAAAACATTTTTTAATACTTTAAAACAAAAATTCAATGTTATTTATTTGGCTTGAAGAGATATGGTAGCAAATGGTAGCAACTCTATTAGGGTTTAAATAAAATTAAACCATATGTTAAACTAATTTAAAAACTTGATTACACTTTCGCTATTGTCCAGCAAACTTGCCACACGTGTTTTTATTCATCTGACACTCCAGATAGCAGATTGGAACGGACACAATCTGAGCATTTCCGGTATCGTGTGGCCGGGAGGGGTATCGAACCCACCGAAAGGCAAGCCTGAGAAGTACGTATTGAAAGTTGTCACGTGGGCAGAGGATCCTCACGTGATCTACTCAGATCTGAAGAACGAAAGTCTGACGTATGACAACGGGTGTGAGACCAACGCTCTGCCCTGCAGGATATATCTCCGTGACAACAAGCTCCAAAGGTTGGTGATGGTGTCCGATATCAGATACTGTGCTTAGCCAGATGACCAATGCTGTATTATGCAATGCAATGTTACTTGTTATAAGTAACCCCCCCCCCCCGAAACTTACCCTCTCTACAATGTATAATTATTATTTGAACTCAATTTTTTTTTCATTTTTATTTAGGGGTGTTAGGATTTGTCAAAGGCATCATATTTAGTTGTTATTTTATACCATTGTTATTTGGCCTTTTAGCTTAATATTCATGACCATTCATGTAGTTACATTGACATAAGATACATTTGGCCATGTGACAGGAAGTGAAAAGTCCTATAGAACATTTTGATTGTCATGAATGTGTATGTCCATTGATAGGAAGTGTCCTATAGAACATTTTGATTGTCATGAATATGTATGTCCATTGATAGGAAGTGTCCTATAGAACATTTTGATTGTCATGAATGTGTATGTCCATTGATAGGAAGTGTCCTATAGAACATTTCGATTGTCATGAATATGTCTGTCTACCAACAGACTAGGCAACACCACGAAGGATGTCTGTTGTACGGGTCTGTCCATTGACCTCCTCAAGCGACTCAGTGAGAAGCTCAACTTTGATGTCGACCTGTTTGAGGTGGCTGATGGTAGTTATGGGAGTCCTATCAATGTAAGTCCTACTGGTGAAGGTCCTATCAATGTAAGTCCTACTGGTGAATGTCCTATCAATGTAAGTCCTACTGATGAGTGTCTTATCAATGTAAGTCATACTGGTGAATATCCTATCAATTTAAGTCGTACTGGTGAATGTCCTATCAATGTAAGTCCTACTGGTGAATGTCCTATCAATGTAAGTCCTACTGATGATTTTTCTATCAATGTAAGTCCTACTGGTGAATGTCCTATCAATATAAGTCCTGCTGGTGAATGTCCTATCAATGTAAGTCCTACTAATGAATGTCCTATTAATGTAAGTCCTACTGATGAATGTCCTATCAAAGTAAGTCCTACTGGTGAATGTCCTATCAATGTAAGTCCTACTGATGAATGTCCTATCAATGTAAGTCCTACTGATGAATGTCCTATCAATGTAAGTCCTACTGATGAATGTGCTATCAATAAAGTCCTACTGATCAATGTCCTGTCAATGTAAGTCCTACTGATGAATGTCAAATAAATTGAGTTGCTCTTACAGAAAGTCCTATCAAAATAAGAGTCATTCTGATGGAAGTCCTATCAATACAGGCTCTATTAAAGCACAATTAAAGTCAAAGTTATATCACCAAAAGTCATTACATTAAAGTCCTACCACTAAAATTTATTGCCATGAAAATCCTACCACTAAAATTCATTGCCATGAAAGTCCTACCACTAAAATTCATTGCCATGAAAGTCCTACCACTAAAATTCATTGCCATGAAAGTCCTACCACTAAAATGCATTGCCATGAAAATCCTACCACTAAAATTTATTGCCATGAAAATCCTACCACTAAAATTTATTGCCATGAAAATCCTACCACTAAAATTCATTGCCATGAAAATCCTACCACTAAAATTCATTGCCATGAAAATCCTACCACTAAAATTCATTGCCATGAAAAGCATATCAATTAAAATCATTGCCATGAAAGTCATTTCCTGTTGATGTACTTTAAGAAATACTTGTCAATATTAGCCATGTCAAAACTTCAATTTCATTGGCCAAACTCCCACTGAGTCCCATTAGCATAACTCAAACCGAAACACTTTTCAGCAGAACCTCATGGAACAAATGGAGTTTCTATAACGTACATTTATTAAAGCCACCGAGATAAACAACTTAACCAAATAGCCGACATTTGTTTATTGAATATAACGTGTGTTAGGACTTGGGGGGTTTAATTCAAGGCATGCAGGACCTGACCTCACGTGTTTATATATGTGACGAGATGTTAGGCGAGATTAGAACGAGACTGCAGGTGCCCAAGATCTGGTTAGAACGAAATGGTTTTCAGACTCAATCTGATTTAGTTTGTGGGCCCCCTGGAGTGTAACGACACCATGTAATAAATCCAAGATTGCTGTTTACCTGATAGATGCTGATCCAGTTTTTTTTTAAGAAATGGATAATGAATATGTTGTTATGTGCGTTTTGATAGAAAAAAAAAGATTATGACATATGTAAGAAGTGCGTCAAACACTGAATGAACTGTTTTATCTTTAAATGGGAAATAGATATTACTATATAACACTGGGTGTCGAATTTCTTCAAAGATTTTTGCTTCTAAAGAAAAGTTAAGTTTGTGTAAAGAAATCAATTAGGAGAATTAATTTATTAGCAGAAATATTTGTCCAATATCTTAATAAAAGTAGTCCAGAGGTTAAGTCCATAACTTAGGTTTGTCTTATCTCATAGGTTAGGGTTGTCTTATCTCATAGGTTAGGGTTGTCTTATCTCAGAGTTTAGGGTTGTCTTATCTCTTAGGTTAGGGTTGTCTTATCTCATAGGTTAGGGTAGTCTTATCTCATAGGTTAGGGTTATCTTATCTCATAGGTTAGGGTTGTCTTATCTCATAGATTAGGGTTGTCTTATCTCATAAGTTAGATTTGTCTTATCTCATAGGTTAGGGTTGTCCTATCTCATAGGTTAGGGTTGTCTTATCTTATAATTTAGGGTTTTCTTATCTCATAGGTTAGGGTTGTCTTATCTCATAAGTTAGGGTTATCTTATCTCATAGGTTAGGGTTGTCTTCTCTCATAGGTTAGGGTTGTCTTATCTCTTAGGTTAGGGTTGTCTTATCTGATAGGTTAGGGTTGTCTTATCTCATAGGTTAGGGTTGTCTTATCTCATAGGTTAGGGTTGTCTTATCTCGTTGGTTAGGATTGTCTTATCTCATATGTTAGGGTTGTCTTATCTCAAAAGTTAGGTTTGTCTTATCTCATAGGTTAGGGTTGTCTTATCTCATAAGTTAGGTTTGTCTAATCTCATAGGTTAGGGTTGTCTTATCTCATAATTGAGGTTTGTCTTATCTTATAGGTTAGGGTTGTCTTATCTTATAAGTTAGGTTTGTCTTATCTCATAGGTTAGGGTTGTCTTATCTCATAAGTTAGGGTTGTCTTATCTCATAGGTTAGGGTTGTCTTATCTCATAGGTTAGGGTTGTCTTATCTCATA
>MUZC01000397.1:556157-588000 GCA_002072015.1 Radix auricularia | reverse complement strand
TTTTAAATAAATGAGTGTATACGTAGCCTCAGTGAATTGATTTAAATTTTATTTTAAACAAAACTTTTAATTTCAATAAATACTTTATCAAAATGAGATATAATTTAAATAACCTTCATCTTTTCTATTCTGTTTTAAATCTTCCTTTTAATTCATTTTATATATTATGGAGCTAAGACAAATTAAATGTTATTTATAATTTTTTGTTGATACAATTTTATTTCACTCACCAGCTGTTTGTATATGAATAAGTGCATATGTATGTAGCATATACTAATCTGCGTCATTAATTGCTTTTAAATTTTATTTCAATCAAAATTTATAATTTTCATTAAATACTTCATCAAAATGTTGCTATTGTTTTAGGTTTAATTTTTTCTCTATGCATTTATGTAGTTTTTTACTTGTGGTCCTTGGATAAGTTTAGAAAATGAAAAAGGGGTCTATGTGTCAAAAAGTTGAGAACCACTGTGTTAGGTTTACGGTTGGACCAGAATAGCTTTGTTGCGAAGTCGCTGTTTTGATACATTCGCTGTTTTGATACAGTCGCTGTTTTGATACAGTCGCTGTTTTGAAGTCGCTGTTTTGAGTGTCGCTGTTTTGACACAGTCGCTGTTTTGAAGTCGCTGTTATGACCGTCGCTGTTTTGAACCCGTGCCGTCTTATCTCATAGGTTAGGGTTGTCTCATCTCATAGGTTAGGGTTGTCTTATCTCATAGGTTAGGGTTGTCTTATCTCATAGGTTAGGGTTGTCTTATCTCATAGGTTAGGGTTGTTTTATCTCATAGGTTAGGGTTGTCTTATCTCATAGGTTAGGGTTGTTTTATCTCATAGGATAGGGTTGTCTTATCTCATAGGTTAGGGTTGTCTTATCTCATAATTTAGGGTTGTCTTGTCTCATAGGTTAGGGTTGTCTTATCTCATAAGTTAGGGTTGTCTTATCTCTTACGTTAGGGTTGTCTTATCTCATAGGTTAGGGTTGTCTTATCTCATAGGTTAGGGTTGTCTTATCTCATAGGTTAGGGTTGTCTTATCTCATAATTTAGGGTTGTCTTATCTCATAAGTTAGGTTTGTCTTATCTCATAGGTTAGGGTTGTCTTATCTCATAGATTAGATTTCTCATATCTCATAAGTTAGGTGTGTCTTATCTCATAGGTTAGGATTGTCTTATCTCATAGGTTAGGGTTGTCTTATCTCATAGGTTAGAGTTGTCTTATCTCATGGGTTAGGGTTGTCTTATCTCATAGGTTAGGGTTGTCTTATCTCATAGGTTAGGGTTGTCTTATCTCATAGGTTAGGGTTGTCTTATCTCATAAGTTAGGTTTGTCTTATCTCATAGGTTAGGGTTGTCTTATCTCATAGGTTAGATTTCTCATATCTCATAAGTTAGATTTGTCTTATCTCATAAGTTAGGGTTGTCTTATCTCATAGGTTAGGGTTGTCTTATCTCATAGGTTAGGGTTGTCTTATCTCATAAGTTAGGGTTGTCTTATCTCATAGGTTAGGGTTGTCTTATCTTATAATTTAGGGTTGTCTTATCGCATAAGTTAGGTTTTTCTTATCTCATAGGTTAGGGTTGTCTTATCTCATAAGTTAGGTTTGTCTTATCTCATAGGTTAGGGTTGTTTTATCTCTTATGTTAGGGTTGTCTTATCTCATAGGTTAGGGTTGTCTTATCTCATAGGTTAGGGTTGTTTTATCTCTAAGTTAGGGTTGTCTTATCTCATAGGTTAGGGTTGTCTTATCTCATAAGTTAGGGTTTTCTTATCTCTTAGGTTAGGGTTGTCTTATCTCTTACGTTAGGGTTGTCTTATCTCATAGGTTAGGGTTGTCTTATCTCATAATTTAGGGTTGTCTTATCTCATAGGTTAGGGTTGTCTTATCTTATAAGTTAGATTTGTCTTATCTCATAGTTTAGGTTTGTCTTATTATCTCATATGTTAGGTTTGTCTTATTTCATAGGTTAGGGTTGTCTTATCTCTTAGGTTAGTGTTGTCTTATCTCATAGGTTAGGTTTCTCATATCTCATAAGTTCGGGTTGTCTTATCTCATAAGTTAGGTTTGTCTTATCTCATAAGTTAGGGTTGTCTTATCTCATAAGTTAGGGTTGTCTTATCTCATAGGTTAGGGTTGTCTTATCTCATAGGTTAGGGTTGTCTTATCTCATAGGTTAGGCTTGTCTTATCTCATAGGTTAGGGTTGTCTTATCTCATAATTTAGGGTTGTCTTATCTCATAAGTTAGGTTTCTCTTATCTCATAGGTTAGGTTTGTCTTATCTCATAATTTCGGGTTGTCTTATCTCATAAGCGTAATACATTATGGATCTGAATTATAAATATAACAAGCAATATCCACTGGGTGCCCCAAATTTTATATTCTTTCCTTGGGCGCGTGAACTAAGGATATAATAAGCCAACCACCCCTCCCCAACAAACTTGACTAATATAATAATAACTGTTCTCGTGGATTAAAGCAAGTTACTTAATTTTTCTTATCATTAAATTTTAAAACATTCCAATGTTGTTTTTTAATGTCACCATTGTAGAAAAACGAGACAGACTGGAACGGGATGCTAGGAATGTTGATCCACCACCAAGCGGACATGGCCATGGGGGCACTGGCCATCACACCAGAACGTTCTCAAGTTGTGGACTTCTCGGTGCCCTTCCTTCAGACAGGGATCACCATCATAGTAGCCATCAGGGAGGGGGCCATCTCGCCAACCGCCTTCTTGGGTACGCTCCTGTCAACCATCTCTCTTTCTCTTTACTTGAAATCAGCGAGGTCAAAGTTTAAATTCAAACAAATCTTGAAAAGTGATATGAAAAAAAAACAGTAAATAAATACACATTTTTATAAATACCATTCAACTGCTTATTAGCTACCTTACATGACAAAATGTGTGAAAACCTTCCATAAATAAGGTAACAAATTTGGTTGTAAATACATTTTTTTTTAAATTTTATGATTGAGGTTTATATGTCATGAAGCTTTTCTCAAATTATTTCATAACTTTTAGAAAAACTGCATTTAATTTTAAAATTTAAAAAAACTCACTTAATTTAAAAGTTAACTACAGATGTGTTTTTTTAAGAGCCAATCAATAACTTGAACTTTTGCTGACCCCTAAACAGAACCCTACGACTACCCCTCCTGGAGTCTGATCCTTGTCTTCAGTGTCCACGCCACTGGGGCCTCCATCTTTATATTCGAATGGCTCAGTCCGTATGGCCTGGACCAGGGAAAAACCCCACTCAGTGGTAAGTCAGAAATGAGAAACAAGTACAGTGGAATCTATCTTAACTAGCACCTCTCATAACGAGTAACTCACTTTAAAAGAAAGTGAAATTGCTCTCTCAACGAGCAATATTTCGCATAACGAGTTATGCAGACTGGAGAAGTCCCTTACTCCCAACATTCATTTGTGAGCCGGGACTTCCTGGCCAAAGCATTAGTCTGTGATTAGCACTGGGTTTGATAGCGTCTTGTTTTCGTGTGTCATCACCCGATTTTACAAATTTGTGTATACACAGTATTCGTTTTTAAAAACAAAATGACATGCGCTAAAATGTGTTCCATGACAAAAACCATCTTAAGAGATCAAAATAAAACTGTTGTAATAAAAGGAAATATCCTCGAAAAGCGAGAACAATGTGTGAGCGTCGCACATACAATCGGTCAAAATCAATGATCTGCAATATTATTAAGAACAAACCAAAATTAAAAAGATGGATGCTCCCAAAGGGAGTATCAATAATGTCTACGAAACAATTACCATACGTTGTCGTCCAACTTTGAAGCGTTGGCAATAACAAATGTCTATAAACAGTTTAATATTTTAAAAGAATTATTTGTAACAAATTCCTTTTTTTTTTTACATTTTTTGTTTCAAATTGTATTCCAAGCTGTTACGCTCCTTAAAAATGCATAAGTTAATTTATTTGAATGAATGCCATTTTAAAAAAAAAATAATGAGTAATTTTTCAGCATGGAAAGATTTACAGCATTTTACATTGCTTTGTATAGGAAAAAATATTTCTTTTAACCAGTGTTCCGCTTAACGAGTAAGAAACGAATTATGCTCGTTGTAAGAGGTTTCACTATATTTTAACTCTTTAATATTTGATGCAAATCATTATTTATGACAAGCTCAAGACTAACTGTAATCTTAAAATAACGTTTACAATCTGTTTTGTCAAATAGATTAAATGTTATTAAAAGTTTTCCATTGTTTAGTATCACAATTTTAAAACCTGAGATTGAAGAAAAATCTCCAATGTTAAATGTTTGATATTTTGTTCTTTTGACCAGTCCATAAATTCTCTTTGTTCCGCTCGTTCTGGCTGATCTGGGCCATGCTCTTTGGTGCCAGTGTGTCCACTGACCAACCCAGAGGATGTGCCAGCCGTTTCCTGGCCAACATTTGGGCTCTCTTCGCTGTGGTCTTCTGTGCGTCCTACACTGCCAACCTGGCAGCTTTCATGATCACCAAGGACGACTACTATGACCTGAGCGGTATTCAGGACTGGAGGGTAGGTCACTTGTCATACATTTGACGGTATTCAGGACTGGAGGGTAGGTCACTTGTCATACATTTGACGGTCTTCAGGACTGGAGGGTAGGTCACTTGTCATACATTTGATGGTATTCAGGACTGGAGGGTAGGTCACTTGTCATACATTTGACGGTATTCAGGACTGCAGGGTAGGTCACTTGTCATACATTTGACGTCATTGAACGCAAACTAGAGTCCATAGCTTTACGTTTCCACTGGGTCATTGTGATTTTGGTTGGCTCCTTGCAAATAGACACACTAAATGACTTCATATTAAGATTAATCAAAATTTGAAAACTAGAGTAATGTTTGAAAAATTGGAATGTTTTTTTTTATTTCACACTTCTTTTGTATTTGCTATTTTTAGTGATAGAATTTTAAAAATTGTTTTAAGGTTGAGTTTAAATTTTCAAAAGGTTACTCAAGTTTGAATAAACAAAAATTTTATATACTTCTAACAAATATTTATAAAGTCTCTTGTAAAACTTTTTTCTAATATTTTAGTTTTAATTCCTTACAAGTAGCCATTAAAGAAATTGTAGCAATCTCAACATTTCATGGGCTTAAATTTATTCATTTAAATTTCAATGAGGTACATTTAATTAAGTTACACTTCTTGAGTTTAAATTTGATTGACGAACATTTAATCGAGTTAAATTTAATAATCTACTTTCCACTGAATTGAATTTTATAGAGTAAAATATCACCAATTAGATTTCATTAAGTTAATTTCCTGGTATGTCGTTCACAGTTGAAAAATCCTCATCATCGTCAGCCACCATTTAAGTTTGCCACCATCGGCAACTCGTCTACAGACTTGAACATTGCCAAGAACTACGAGCAGATCCACGGCTACATGAAGACGCACGCCCAGACCAATGTCAAGTCAGCCATTCAGGCCTTAAAACTCCAGTAAGTCCAGTTCACCTTAAAACACCAGTAAGTCCAATCCACCTTAAAACTCCAGTAAGTACAAGCCACCTTAAAACACCATTAAAACCAGTCCACCTTAAGACACCTGTAAATCTAAGCCACCTTACAATATCAGTAAGTCCAATCCACCTTAAAACTCCAGTAAGTACAAGCCACCTTAAAACTCCAGTAAGTCCAATCCACCTTAAAACTCCAGTAAGTCCAATCCACCTTAAAACTCCAGTAAGTACAGGCCACCTTAAAACACCAGTATGTCAAAGCGAAATGAAAGTGGTATTACTTTTATTTTAAATATCTCAGTTTTACTGATGAATTAATTTTTAGTAAAATCTGACCAATGCTTAAATATGAGAGGAAAATTGTTACACCATGCACATTTGAATACTTGTCGAATCTACAATTGATACACTTTGAAAAAATCAAAGTGGTTTAAATTTTGTTTCGCAAAAGTAGGACAAAAAAGTGTATTTTGATGGCCAAACTTTGCACATGAGGATGATGGTGGCTTCACTTTAAGATGCTAACTGTTCACGCTATCAATTTTTTTTTTAGAAAGCCTTCAAATTTTTTAATACATTTTTTTATGATTGTCACACTCTCTCAATGATTTTGGGAAACTTTTTCATAACTTTAAGTAATGCAGCTGATTAAAGTAAATTGTCTACGTCCCAACCAGTTGTGAATACACGTGGGGTGGGGGTGGGGGCGGAGCTTTTTAGCTTCCCTCTTTCAGTTGCAGTTGGCCAAAAAATTTAACCCCAGGATATCAGAAAACTAAATGGCCAAAAAATTTAACCCCAGGATATCAGAAAACTAAATGGCCAAAAAATTTAACCCCAGGATATCAGAAAACTAAATGGCCCAAAAATTTAACCCCAGGATATCAGAAATCTAAATGGCCCAAAAATTTAACCCCAGGATATCAGAAAACTAAATGGCCAAAAAATTCAAACCCAGGATATCAGAAAACTAAATGGCTGGAAAGGAAAGCTTTTTCTGTCACTGAACACAACCATAATTCATTGCTGTAAAGCTACCTTTCATGAAATACTGAAGTAGTTGAAAAAATTGTTATACCTAAGTCGGCTACAGCTATAAAGCTAATGTATTTACACCGAATTCGACTCCAGATATAATGTATGTATAACTAATGCGAATCCAGCTATAAAAGCGAATGTATTTATACGTAAATTAACTCCAGTTATAAAGCTAATAAATTTATGCCTAAATCGAATCCAGCTCTAAAGAAAATGTGTGTGAGACTGCAATCAGGCTTTTAGATTAGTAGATGGATAACATTTAGACATGTATGAGTGAGCCTGACAGAACGTAACCAAACAGCGAACTTTTCGACAAAGAGCCTTCCTCAACGATCAAACAGTAATAATAATAAATAATAAAATGATAATTTATACAGCGCTGTATCCCAGCAATGAGCCGGGCTCACAGCGCTTTACATGGAGATAACAATACTTATATTAATTAAAGAAGCATTCATATCATTCTCACTACATAAATGACAATAGATTACACATCAGCTACGTTAATCATTTAAATTTAAAGAAATGATGTTTCATTAATTTTCAAAATAAATTTTAAAAAGATGTGTCTTAAGTGCAGTCTTGAATGACTTAGCAGTTGAAATACTGCGGATGTGTAATGGAAGAGAATTCCATTGTTTGGCTGCACAAAAAGAGAATGACCTTTCGCCAAATGTTTTAGTTTTTGTCTTAGGAACACAGAGAATGCGTGTATCTGCAGAAGAGCGTAGCTGACGACTTGGTGAATAGACCGACAAAGCTTCAGTAAGATATGAAGGGCATGAGGCAGAAAAGAAGTTGTGACACAGAGCGGCCAGTTTGTAATCCATTCGGGCAGTACACAAAAAACGAATATAAATTATAAGCTTATGTATCGGTACCTAAGTCAACTCCAACTATAAAACTAATGTATTTATACCTAAGTCGACTCCAACTATAAAGTAAATATATTTATACATAAGTCGACTCTAACTATAAAGCTAATGTATTTATACTTATACCTAAGTTGACTCCAGCTATATGCCTCAGTCAAAATTTTATTGATTTAGTCATTTGTTTTTCCTCAGTTTTTATAACACCGAGACAGCGCATATTTTGTTTTAAAAGGTCAACTTTGTTGAACTCTTCGAGTTCCTCCTGGATGGATGTGTCATACTCTAAGTGTATCGTTTGTTTTCTCAGGGAAATTCAGGCGTTCATCTACGACTCCACCACACTGGAGTACGAGTTTGGGAAAGACGTGGGATGCCGGCTGAAGACGGTCGGGAAACGTATAGCAGAGACTGGTTATGGGGTGGCCTTCCCCCACCGGTCACAGTGGGTCAGACTAGTGGACGAGGCCATACTTAGGCTCCAGGAAGATGGTAAACATTAAAAGTCATTCCAAATCAATAATTCTAAAACTAAACAAAACAATGGCTTTCTACAAATTGCTGCTAAAATTACGGGAGTCGAACGAAAAGGGATTTTTCAAAAACTCCTTCTCCAACATTGTTCTCAATATTATTAGCTAGTGTTTGACATTTGTTTCAACCGAACAGATGTTATAGTTGGCTAGAAATTGACAAAGTATAGATATTTTTCGCGATTTTTTAATATTCCTGGAAATCCAGTAACCTTTTTTTTCCCTTGCACATCCTTGGGTTCTCCTTAACATATTTGCAAAAGACCCGAACCCTCTATCTGGTATGGTTCAGGAGGCGTTGCATGATCGAACAGACTGCACAGAAATTTCAAATATATAAACGTAATTGTTTGCCATGGGAACTTACGTTAAAATCTATCACACGGATAAATGTTGCATTATAGTTTAACTTATCATCAACTGTAAACAAAGATTGTTTCCTTTCAATGATTTCCACCGTAGTTTATTTTGTTTTCCTCAGGTGCAGACGTTATTAATCTGTAAATAACTAGTAGATCTAAATCACATTTTCCCACACATGCTTGCGAAGTCTTTATTTCCCGTGAAATCATATGAAAAAGGATATTATCAGAGATCATTGAAATAACATTCAAATATTTTAGTTTTTGACTCACACTCCATGTTTTAGTGAGCTACATCCCTGTTTATATCTTCAATCAAGTTTTTTTTTTTTTTCTAAACACACAGAATTCAGTTTAAAGTTATTTAACACAGATTTTAAAAAAAAAATAAAAAAAAAAAATAAAAAAAATAAAAAAAATGGACATAAATTGTGTAGAAGTTCATCTTGGATTCATTCTGTTGCATGTAACCAATGTAATGTGCTCACAAACAATGTATTCATCGGGTAACTTTCAGAAGAGGTCTACTCATTATTTTAGCTCACACCTGTCGCTAGCTGAGAGCTGTGTTATCTGGATTGTTATTTCTTCAATCAACAGGTGAAATTGAACGTCTTCAGAAGTTCTGGCTAGCAGGGGCGTGTCACAAGAAAAAAGAAAGAGGGGTTTCAAGTCATACACTGGGAATACTAAACTTTACCTCGGCGTTTATACTCCTGGGTGGAGGTGTCATACTCGGAGTTTTACTCATGATAATTGAGCATATCTACTTCCGGTTTGGTCGAAAGTCTTTGAAAAGGTGGGATAAGTGTGGATGCTGCTCATTGGTCAGTTTGGTAAGTCGCGTGTGTCATCTGTATCAGGCTGTAGTTGAACTTTGGTAATTCAGTATTGTGTCTTAGTTTATTTGAAAATTTTCCTTGCCCTCAGTTTTAACGAATCTGCTATAGCTACTTGTTTTATATAACAACAGACAGAATAAGGTTATATGGAGAATAAGGTTTCTCTGATCTTATATCTCCTCATATTTGTCCAACTACACATGGGTAAACAGCAAGAGATGTCGTTATACTTTTGAAGGCTTTCTTTAATTTAGAAATGGATGAATCCAATTTATTATAAGTAGAAATCGAGTGTTTATATTTTAATTGTGTCTTTTAGCATGAAGTTGTGTGTTTCAATCAAGAAAAAGCATGAAACGTGTTTATAAATTATGAGCTATTGAAATTCTATGGCAGAGCATGGGCCAGTCCTTGACCTTCGAGCAGTCCGTCATAGAGGCCATCGACTACCACAAACATCACAAGTGCAAGGATCCGCTGTGTGAGACACAGCTCTGGAAGGTCAAGCACGAACTGGACATCGCCTTGCTCAAAATCTCCCAACTCAGAAGACTAATTGCGTGAGTATTGGCCACCACCACCAGCATACATTAACTCCCAGGTGCCCATTAACTCTCAGGGCCTCATTAACTCTGAGGGCCCCATTAACTCTCTGGGCCCCATTAATTATCAAAGCCCCGTTAATTCTCAGGCCCCATAAACTCTCAGGGCCCTGTTAACTCTCAGGGCCCTATTAACTCTCAGGGCCTGTTAACTCTTAGGGCCCCTTTAAGTCTAATGCCCCATTAACTCTCAGGGCCCAATTAACTCTCAGGTGCCCATTAACTCTCAGGTGCCCATTAACCCTCAGGGCCCAATTAACTCTCAGGTGCCCATTAACTCTCAGGTGCCCATTAACTCTCAGGGTCCCATTAACTCTCAGGGTCCCATTAACCCTCAGGGTCCCATTGACTCTAATGCCCTGTTAACCCTCAGGGTCCCATTAACTCTCAGGGTCCCATTAACTCTCAGGGTCCCATTGACTCTAATGCCCTGTTAACCCTCAGGGTCCCATTAACTCTCAGGGTCCCATTAATTCTAATGCCCTGTTAACCCTCAGGGCCCAATTAACTCTCAGGGTCCCATTAACTCTAATGCCCTGTTAACCCTCAGGGCCCAATTAATTATCAGGGTCCCATTAACTCTAATGCCCTGTTAACCCTCAGGGCCCAATTAACTCTCAGGGTCCCATTAACTCTAATGCCCTGTTAACCCTCAGGGCCCAATTAACTCTCAGGGTCCCATTGACTCTAATGCCCTGTTAACACTCAGGGCCCAATTAACTCTCAGGGTCCCATTGACTCTAATGCCCTGTTAACCCTCAGGGTCCCATTAACTCTCAGGTTCCCATTAACTCTCAGGGTCCCATTGACTCTAATGCCCTGTTAACCCTCAGGGCCCAATTAACTCTCAGGGTCCCATTAACTCTAATGCCCTGTTAACCCTCAGGGACCAATTAACTCTCAGGGTCCCATTAACTCTAATGCCCTGTTAACCCTCAGGGCCCAATTAACTCTCAGGGTCCCATTAACTCTCAGGGTCCCATTGACTCTCAGGGTCCCATTAACTCTCAGGTGCCCATTAACTCTCAGGGCCCCATTAACTCTCAGGGTCCCATTGACTCTCAGGGTCCCATTAACTCTCAGGGTCCAATTAACTCTCAGGGTCCCATTAACTCTCAGGGTCCCATTGACTCTCAGGGTCCCATTAACTCTCAGGGTCCCATTAACTCTCAGGGTCCCATTAACTCTCAGGGTCCCATTAACTCTAAAGTCCCATTAACTCTCAGGGCCCAATTAACTCTCAGGGTCCCATTAATTCTCAGGGCCCAATTAACTCTCAGGGTCCCATTGACTCTCAGGGTCCCATTGACTCTCAGGGTCCCATTGACTCTCAGGGTCCCATTGACTCTCAGAGTCCCATTAACTCTCAGGGTCCCATTAACTCTCAGGGTCCCATTGACTCTAATGTCCCATTAACTCTCAGGGCCCAAATAACTCTCAGGGTCCAATTGACTCTCAGGTGCCCATTAACTCTCAGGGTCCCATTAACTCTAATGTCCCATTAACTCTCAGGGCCCAATTAACTCTCAGGTGCCCATTAACTCTCAGGGTCCCATTAACTCTCAGGTGCCCATTAACTCTCAGGGTCCCATTAACTCTCAGGGTCCCATTAACTCTAATGTCCCATTAACTCTAATGTCCTATTAACTCTCAGGTGCCCATTAACTCTCAGGGTCCCATTAACTCTAATGTCCTATTAACTCTCAGGTGCCCATTAACTCTAATGTCCCATTAACTCTCAGGGCCCAATTAAGTCTCAGGGTCCCATTGACTCTCAGGTGCCCATTAACTCTCAGGGTCCCATTAACTCTCAGGGTCCCATTGACTCTCAGGTGCCCATTAACTCTCAGGTGCCCATTAACTCTCAGGTGCCCATTAACTCTCAGGGTCCCATTAACTCTCAGGGTCCCATTAACTCTCAGGGCCCCATTAACTCTAATGTCCCATTAACTCTCAGGGCCCAATTAACTCTCAGGTGCCCATTAACTCTCAGGTGCCCATTAACTCTCAGGGTCCCATTAACTCTCAGGGTCCCATTAACTCTCAGGGTCCCATTAACTCTAATGTCCCATTAACTCTAATGTCCCATTGACTCTAATGTCCCATTGACTCTAATGTCCCATTAACTCCAATGTCCCATTAACTCTCAGGGCCCAATTAGCTCTCAGGGTCCCATTAACTCTCAGGGTCCCATTGACTCTCAGGGCCCAATTAACTCTCAGGGTCCCATTAACTCTCAGGGTCCCATTGACTCTCAGGGCCCCATTAACTCTAATGCCCTGTTAACCCTCAGGGCCCAATTAACTCTCAGGGCCCTATTAACTCTCAGGTTCCCATTAAACTCTCAGGGCCCTGTTAACTCTCAGGGCCCCATTAACTCTAATGCCCTGTTAACCCTCAGGGCCCAATTAACTCTCAGGGTCCCATTAACTCTCAGGTGCCCATTAACTCTCAGGGTTCCATTAACTCTCAGGGTCCCATTAACTCTCAGGTGCTCATTAACTCTCAGGGCCCCATTAATTCTCAGGCCTCATTAACTCTCAGGGCCCCATTAACTCTCAGGTTCCCATTAAACTCTCAGGGCCCAATTAACTCTCAGGGCCCCATTAACTCTCAGGTGCCCATTAATTCTCAGGGTCCCATTAACTCTCAGGGTCCCATTAACTCCCAGGGCCCCATTAACTCTCAGGTTCCCATTAACTCTCAGGGCCCTGTTAACTCTAATTCCCTGTTAACCCTCAGGGCCCAATTAACTCCCAGGGCCCCATTAACTCTCAGGGCCCCATTAACTCTCAGGGCCCCATTAATTCTCAGGGCCCCATTAACATTCAGGGCCCCATGAACTCTGACGGTTCCATTAACTCTCAGTGCCCGTCAACTCTCAGGGCCCTTTTAATTCTCAGAGCCCTGTAGTCAGGGTACAAAGAACAACTCCTATTCTAGATGTAAAATATCTAACCAATCACCTGCTGAGAGATGTGATGGGAAATAATGAAAGTCACGTGGGATTCATGGGAAGTAATGAATATTATGTGGGATTCATGGGAAGTTATGAACAGCATATGGGATTCATGGGAAGTAATGAACATTATGTGGGATTAATGGGAAGTAATGCACATTATGCGGGATTATATAAGTCTATTTGAATATTAAAGGTAGAAGAATGAAATATTTCTAAGAAAATCTAGGATTGCAATACCTTTTTAACCAATTTGTTCTAATGAAGCCAATGATTCACCCCTCACCCCCCCCCCCAAACAAAAAAAATGAAAAATTATTATTTTTAAAAAATGTTTGGTAAATTAGTATGGGTATGAATAAGAAATCATTAAACGGAAGTTTCATCAAGAACTAAAATGAGTATATTAGAAATAAGAGATTACGGTTTTAATTTATTTTGATGACACTACCAGAACAAATTTTGGCTTATTAATGACTCAGTTAAAATCAACTCCTTATACAGTTGGAGTTGTCACAGAATCAACACTCAACCTTTTTTTTTTTTATTTGTATGGGTGAGAATTAAAAACCAGAACAAACTTTTGTAACACAGTTGGAGAAATGTCAATTATATGTAAATAGATCTGCTTTTTGTTTGGGGCTCTTTATACTTCAAAAACAACAAGAAATACTTTTAATTAATGTATAGACATCTGCAGAGAATCGCACCCAGCTCCATCAGTCTGTAGCTATAAATCCTAACAGATTACCATTGACTCGGGCAATGAATTTATTCAAAAGATCATAATGTTTAAGCAACCAAAGCGAGGCAGAAAATGTTTCACTTTAGCGAGTTTTGCCGACGTCAGAAGGAAGTAGATAAACAAAGAGTTGATCAAATCCCCAAAACACCACCTCCCTAACACCATCTCCATAACACCACCTCCCTAACACCATCTCCCTAACACCATCTTCCTAACACCATCTCCCTAACACCATCTCCCTAACACCATCTCCCTAACACCATCTCCCTAACACCATCTTCTTAACACCATCTCCCTAACACCATCTCCCTAACACCATCTCCCTAACACCACCTCCCTAACACCACTTCCCTAACACCACTTCCCTAACACCATCTTCCTAACGCCATCATCCTAACACCATCTCCCTAACACCACTTCCCTAACACCACCTTCCCAATTCTTACTATATTTTTAATATTTCCATGGTTTTACTGGAAGATGGTTTTTGTAAGGGGAGGGGCGGGATGCGGAGGTGGACCTTATGACCTTATTATTGGAACAAGTTCCGCTGAGTTCAGTTCTGCTAGTTATGTTTTGTCTCGGAATTAACGTCGGTCAGGCGATACAGCGATTACTTGGAGGACAAGACGATTACTTGGAGGACAAGACGAAAACTGAAATAGAGTCGAGGGGAGTATGTAACCCACAATCAGCCCCATCGAAGATGCCCGCAGACTCCCTAGTGACGCGTCTCACACCAACGTATTCAAACGGGGGGGGGGGGATGTAAAGTTTCTCTGTGTGTCGGTCCTAGCTAGTAACTCGTTCACTGACAAGTTTAGATTCTTTCTTTATTAAAAAAACAATCAAGATAAACGTGGACATGCCATTATTCTTTCTTAGGTGCTTATTCTTTTATTAAAGTTTATTTTAATTTCGAGTAAACGTGTTAGCGATTGCTGTTTTTGTTCTTTCCTTTTTTTTTTCTTTCTAAAAACAGTTTTAAATTCCTATCTGTGTTGTTTGTTTTCACTTACAGACACTCCGCGTCACTAGAAGTCGCCAGGGGTCAGGACACACCAATCAAACAGCACCACGGTGACACGACCCAACAAAACGGAAACGCCAGAAGAAAACGTCGTCAACAATCAGCCGACCACGGCACTTCCGGTCCCGACATGTCGTCTGCTCAGCCACTTTTGGCGCTGGAAGGTAGAGGAGACACAGACGATGATGACGACACCATCTTGAGATCCCCTAAACGAGAAGTCGCGCCACCGCCGCCCCCATCAAGGGCGTCTTTCCCAGGTTCTAGAATTGATACCTCCAAGAATGGTACGGAAATCCCCTTACAAAAGATGAGATATTCGTATCCTGATAAAAGGAATATGAACAACGAGGAGGACAAGGCGGTAGACTGGTCGGGAAACAAGAACTTAAACTTTCCACCACCAGGGGGGCTAGACTCTATAGACTCCAAAAAGACAGTGGCGGATCTAGAATTTCACCCGCCGCCGCCCAGTTTTGATGAAGCCGTGTCGGGGTATTCATTGACCCCCGAGGGTGATGTGCCGTCACCGTCACCACCCCTTCCCCCGCCCCCGTTGTCTCCCCTTGCCGTCGCGGAGGACGACGCCAGCGGTTCCCCGCCCTCCTCTCAAGACAAGCGGTACGAGCCTTTCATACTAGACAGCCCGGAGTCGCCTACCTCGTCCACCTTCTCCGATATCTCGGGTAGAGACCGCACTCCCTCGCCTGGTGACCTCTCAAAACTTTCGGACGAGGATCGGTCCACGCCTGTGTCTCCCAGCAGGGATTCTAACTTTACTTCGAGCCCAGACACCAGACGGCCTCTGGGGGGTAGCGGCGTCCCCTTGGTGGGGTACCGCGGGGTCCCATCTTCTCAAACTTCTTCTCAGCCCAAAGCCTCCCAGTCTTCCAAAGCGGTTGAAGCATCGCCACGGCCGGAGGTTGCCGTTAAACCAGGGATTCCCAAACTGTCGTCCAAGGAGGATGATAATGACGTGAACACGCGGAGGGTGGCCAGCCATGACGGCAATGTCTATGTGAATGTAGATGATATTATTGGCAAGGAAACGTCTTTTTAAGCAATGCACGTGATAAATGGTGTGACGCTATGACATATGTCATGATAGTATGGCACATGTGACGGCACATATAAAAAAGGAAACTTTTCAGTATGTTACTAATATATCGTCAAGAGATGTGTTGTATGCTGCTGTAGAATGGTACACGGGTGAGGTGGAAGTTACTAGTAGTGAGAAATGTGTTTATGTTGATGTTAATTTGCATAGAATACTCAAACGGTGTTTTACCTTATAATAAATGCAGCTGTGTATTTCTGCGTAAATCCAGGTCTATAGTTACATAGAAAATTGTATGCTATGATTTAAGTTGTTGGATTTAAATTGTTTCATTTAGAAAAAAAACAAAAGGTTTCAGCTAGGACTATAATATACTTTGGCCTTGTTTAAGCAGGTCAAAGTTTGACTAAGTTGACAAATCAATTTAACCTTTAACCTTTAACTCTTACATGAGCTCCTCTCTAACCCAAGAGGCTGGTCTAGTCATAATTAAGCAGACCTAATAAATGTACTAACTGCTCTATCAATATACCGCCAGTCCTTAGTTTAGGAGTTAAATACTAGCAATGGATTGAAGGTCTATTTAAGCAACAAGACCATTGCCTCATACTGAATTCTTTGTATATAAAATTATACCAAGCATAGTAGTCACATATCGTTACTTGCCAGTCAGTTGTAGAGCGATACGCGATTGATAGATTACTGGCAGAGCAACGGGATCAAATAAAAAATGTTATTAGATCACAATGTAGAGTTTAAATGTATTGGAAATCTCCCAAAAAATTTTAGTTAATGCAATAACAACTTGAAGATTGTAGTTACTTTATATCCTCGGCAAATATTTCTACTTCCTGTTTATACTGGAAATTTACATTTTCTAATGCCTTATTTGGCTCATGAGCTATTGAGGTGACTTAAGTTTTTTTTTTAATTCATGACTAAATAGATGTTGTGTTTTCTGTGATAAGTGACTCTCACATATTTGGACAAGTTATTAAAACAATTTTTTTTACCTCTTTGAATTAAATTATTTAAGAATAGCAGAACATATTTCTGTAACTTGTCTTTCCCTTTTTTTAAGGTATCACGATCTATTAAGCATCAATGCATCAGCAGTTGACAAAGATAAAAGTTGATGTTGACTTTCAGGCAGCTCAAAGTCCACATATATGTCCACATCAATATACAAAGTCGTCTAATGTATAGGTTCATCTATAAAACTTTTATTTAATTGATATTAGCAAATAAGTTTGTCAGTAGATGCAGGAAATGATTTTTATGTGCCTCGCGATATTATCCCTTGTGAATATTTTATTGAGCTTAAACCTAACTGTCGATAAGTTCAAGTTAGGCAAAGAAAACCATGATTGGGAAATAAATGCAAAAATATATTGGGTACGAAAAACTTCTACTATCTTTTAGCGGAATCTAAATTAAGGGATTTTTAGTATGTCATTAGGGTACTGAAAATTCATTTCAAATACTTGTTTTAAATTTTAGAAAGGGTTTTAAACATTTTGAGGCTTGGTGATATCATGTCATAGGAAAGCATGACAAGTTCAGTACATAAATCTAAAGTCTTGCAGTCTACAAGTTGACTTGGATTTGAGAAGAAGCCGCCTCCCCCAAACCCCACAAATTTCAAAATCTTTTCATTTGATAATTAATATGATAATTTTCCCCCTGAAATAATACCATTACTCGAAATGTTTCTCTCCAAAAATTTCCAATTTACCCATTGGATCATGTCCCCTTGTTTGATAAAATTAAACTTGAATGTATACCAACCTACAACAGAACAAAAAATTGTTTTCTCATGCTTTCAATGGGACATGACGAAGATCGTGTCTTTATAATAATTGAACTTTCTAGAAAACTATGGAATTACCCAAAGCGCAGTAGAAATTGTTTACTTTGAAATGTGCAACAACTTCCTAAAGGTAATTAATGTATAATGCCAGTAATCAAAGCCAAACTTTATATCAGTCGAAATTATTGCTACAACTAGTTCTATTTATAGCTAATTAAGACTAGTTCTATATATAGCTAACTAAGACTAGTTCTATTTAAAGCTAACTAATACTAGTTCTATTTATAGCTAACTAAGACTAGTTCTATTTATAGCTAACTAATACTAGTTCTATTTATAGCAAACTAATACTAGTTCTATTTATAGCTAACTAAGACTAGTTCTATTTATAGCTAACTAAGACTAGTTCTATTTAAAGCTAACTAAGACTAGTTCTATTTAAAGCTAACTAAGACTAGTTCAAATTTAAAGCTAACTAAGATTAGTTCTATTTATAGCCTACAAAGACTAGTTCTATTTATGTAGCCCATAAATTGAAAAATCCCCCACCCGACCACAAAGAATTGCATAAATTGAGTTTCCACAAATAATTAAATCTTCATAGCCATTTTAGCCTGCTTCAAGTTTCGTTCGAGATTAATCAGTCCATGCAAAGATTTTTATATAGATAGCAGGAAAGTTGAATCCCCAGACAAATATAGTTGATTTTAATAATAAAAAGTTTGTTTCATTTGTAGAAACGAAATATGTGTGTGTCAAGTTTTGTAAAGAAGAATCAATCTGTATCAAATGTTTGCAAACTAAACGATGTCTAGTGTTGACTTTTAAATATGACATTCTGTAAGGAGTTGAGTTCTCGAGTTTTGTTGACAATTATTTTTGGTAAATTTGACCAGCCTTGACCTACTATTTCCAAGGTTGGACCTGTCCATGTTTGTTAGTGATTGATGTAACCTGCTCAACAATACGTGTCGACCTGTTTAGTATTTTTATGTTTATGTTTGTGTTGTTAGCACGTGGGAGTACCACACAACAAAGAAAAATTACAATTATGGACTTGATTTTTTTTTTCTAAATTTAAAGAATTTGTGTATCATAAATGAGTATGATTTCTGAATTTTGTTACCATTCAAACAATTTTTCATTATTTCTATTTAACAAAAAATTTTAAGATATCGTTGATTTTTTTCATTGAAAAACAACAGAAGAGTTTACCAAAGAATGTTTTTTTAAAAAAAATTTCCATTAAGTAACTGCAATTAGATTGTTGTTTTTCAACATTTAGGACTAACCACTCTAAAAGCTCTTGACACGCCCCTGTGTTCAGGGACACTCCTGACACGCCCCTGTGTTCAAGGACAACCCTGACACGCCCCTGTATTTAGGGACAACCCTGACACGCCCTTGTGTTCAAGGACACCCCTGACACGCCCCTGTGTTCAGGGACACCCCTGACACGCCCTTGTGTTTTGGGACACTCCAGCATTTCTCAACTGTTGACATCTTGTGTGCCTTGTATTTATTCAGTCCCATCTCATGGTCATTTGTCCACCAGGAAACATAAGCCAACCGAAACCATAGACACCCTTAATAGCGTTATATAATTAATATACTTGGCGTGATTGTTTTATCTCTTCGCTGAAAACTCTCGTCATTTCTCAACAGAAAAAACTTACACATTGGTCAGAAATTGACATTAAAATTTTGCTTATCATGTCTCATCAATTATAATTATTCTCCTTCATCAAAGCTTTTTTTAACAAACAAGTAGAAAGACCCATTGAGCATGAAAGCGAGTACGTGACATTTTGCTCAAATCCATGAAATTAATAAGCGGTAGCATTTCTATAGAGCTAAGGTTTTAGTTTTACTTTCGGAAATAATGTGCTTATTATACTATTTTTATGATTTAAGAATTGTGCTACGTTTTTCGAATGACAACAAATGGAATAATCTTCAAATAATCACGCAAACCCCCCCCCCCCCAAGCTGGCCCAAAACCGTGATGACGTTTAAGGCTCTGAATCTTGCGTCAGCTCTGTCTAATGTAGTCACTAAAAGTTAGCGTCTAAAGTAGTCTTATAAGGAAAGGTGCGGACCTGCTGGCAGAGGCGTCCCTAGGTTGGTGTCACCCTGTACGGTAGGTCATGGTGTCACCCTTTACGGTAGGTCGTGGTGTCACCCAGTACGGTAGGTCATGGTGTCACCCAGTGTGGTAGGTCATGGTGTCAGCTTGTACGGTAGGCCATGGTGTCACCCAGTATGGTAGGTCATGGTGTCACCCTGTACGGTAGGTCATGGTGTCACCCTGTACGGTAGGTCATGGTGTCATGGTGTCACCCTGTACGGTAGGTCATGGTGTCACCCTGTACGGTAGGTCATGGTGTCACCCTGTACGGTAGGTCATGGTGTCACCCTTTACGGTAGGTCGTGGTGTCACCCAGTTCAGTAGGTCATGGTGTCACCCAGTGTGGTAGGCCATGGTGTCACCCAGTACGGTAGGTCATGGTGTCACCCTGTACGGTAGGTCATGGTGTCACCCTGTACGGTAGGTCATGGTGTCACCCTGTACGGTAGGTCATGGTGTCACCCAGTACGGTATGTCATGGTGTCACCCAGTACTTTAGGTCATGGTGTCACCCTGTACGGTAGGTCATGGTGTCACCCTGTACGGTAGGTCATGGTGTCACCCAGTACGGTAGGTCATGGTGTCACCCAGTACGGTAGGTCATGGTGTCAACCAGTACGGTAATTCATGGTGTCACCCAGTACGGTAGGTCATGGTGTCACCCTGTACGGTAGGTCATGGTGTCACACAGTACGGTAGGTCATGGTGTCAACCTTCCCCACAACTTACCCTCCTTCAAATGTGCCTGTGCCACATAATGGGGAAAACACAGAATTCTACCCTTGGTGCCCCCCCCCTTTGTGATGGTTTCCCCCCTCTTTGTGATGGTGTCCCCGGTGCGGTCCGCACCTCCCTCAACTTCTAGTGACGCCTCTGGCTGCTGGTGCCAGTAGAGCCTATAGTTGACGCTCAGTTCCAAGCTTTATGAAATAGCCGCTCATCCATTAACCCGCAAGTTATAATTAAATGTATAGCTAATATCCTAGTGCTTTCCACAAGAATAGGTTGACGTTGCTCAAAGATTGCTCCAGCTTTCTGCGTGTGTACGTGTTGTGTGTACGTGCTGTGTGTACGTGTTGTGTGGGTAATTTTAATTGTGAGATTTTAAAATATCATAATCAAAGGATGAATTTTGACAATTAGCCAATGTTCGAAAACTTCTGTTGTATAAAATGATCTATCTAACTTACCTTCATTAAAATCTTCTGTTGTATAAAATGATCTATCTAACTTACCTTCATTAAAATCTTCTGTTAAGACGGTGTTTTTACAAATTGAACCCATAAACGCGGAAGTTGTTATTCTTCGTTAACACTGGGTAACATTACAATGTGAATCGTGTCTATGGTTGCTGTATTAACATACCATTTGTTATTTTATAGATGAATGGTTAAGATGTTTCTCATGTGACCTGGTGTTCAAAACAAACCAGAAGCAATATAACATTAACATCTTGAACTCTTGTCCATCTTTACGAATAAAAACAAAAATTATTTCCACTTTCAGGCACAAACAAAATTATATTTATATGGATGATGATGCATCGCCTTTTCTAGAAATCGATTTTTTAATGTATCGATTCTCATCGAGCTAAAAGTCTTGCACAGATCCTAGAAAACAAACAGCTCAATTTTCTACGATACTAGGATTGTTGCTAGTTACATTTCATCTAATACTTACTCTCCACAGAAAGTCTATCAAACTTACCCTGTCCGCCATACCCCTGTCCACCATACCCCTGTCCACCATACCCCTGTCCGACATACCCCTGCCCTTTACCCTTTCTAGCATAACCCTATTCCTCGTGCCTCTACCCTGCCATAACTCGACCCCATCAACACTACCCCCAATACTCTGACCCCCAATACTCTTACCCACGTACCTTTAAACCCCGTTTACGCAATCCCCCGTAGAACTGAATATATGTATATAAAAATGATTGTAGGTTTTTGTTCTCTGCCAATGTTATGAATGCATTTTTCTATGTACAAACATCCTGTGTTCCTTGTTAGTGAGTTAAGATGATAATATCCTGCTTATAACATTAAAGAAGACTATATTAACCCATATGCAACTGTTGTTGACTTTTTTTTTTTTTTGGTTGTTCAAGCATTTATTTTAGTTGTGATCCGGATACTATTTTGAGATTCTGTCACCATATGCAAAAAAAAAACCAAAAAAAAACGGACATTCCCATAGAGGAACAATTATCAGTGACACGACATCTTCAACACGGTTGTCCAAATTCTGTCTAGGTGATGTTTAATTTTTGTCTAGATGATGTCCAATGTCTGTCTAGGGGGTCCAGTAGCAGCGCGCTCGACTAGCGTACCGATGGTCACGGGTTCGAATTCACGCGAAGGCAAAGATTTTGTTTCCGAGGCCTAGGACGTCCCTGAGTCGACCCGCTCCGAATTAATACCTAACACTTGTTAGTCGGCTGGGGTAATGCGTGGAACTCTGATAGCCGTGGTCTGTCAACACTGCATCACTTGCCAACAGATCATCCTTCATGGTCTGTGGACGCAATTATCTTCTGCATAGAAGGAGCGTCTGTATATCTAATATAAGAAAGAGAGGTGATGTCCAATGTCTGTCTAGGTGATGTCCAATGTCTGTCTAGGTGATGTCTATTGTCTGTCTAGGTGATGTTTAATTTTTGTCTAGGTGATGTCCAATGTCTGTCTAGGTGATGTCTATTGTCTGTCTAGGTGATGTTTAACTTTTGTCTATGTGATGTCCAATGTCTAGGTGATGTCCATTGTCTGTCTATGTGATGTCCATTGTCTGTCTATGTGATGTCCATTGTCTGTCTATGTAATTTCCATTGTCTGTCTATGTGATGTTTATTTTTTGTCTAGGTGATGTTTAATTTTTGTCTAGGTGATGTTTAATTTTTGTCGAAGGATGGTGTTTAACGTCGTTCTAAATGTGGCGTAGGTCTATGAACGATTACATTGACGTGTAAGCTCCTATCTTACACTCTATACAGTGTATTGGAGCGGTCTATTTGAACTCATCTTGTAACTCAAAGCAAACAATACTTTGGCTGAGAATCAGTTAATTGACTTTTCAGTAATGATTAAATGAACAGGCCTGTCCACAAGAATGTTATCCCATGGGAAAAGTCCCATGGGATGTGATGGGATGGGATGAGACAGCTCATATTTGTATGTCCCATGTATTTAAAGGCTTGTCTAGATGTTTCTTATTTTGACGAGCGGTAACACGGAATGATTCTGAATTATCATAAAGTTAATAAATTTTGTCGTTTGGCATGTCTCTTTGTTTATGCAGTCCTATTTAGTAGACACTAAACCTAAACTTTCATAAATTTCATAATTTTATTTTTACATGTATTCCATATAAATATTATAATAGTAATCCCATGGGATGGGATGGGACAAGCATGATTTGCCATGGGATGGGATGGGATGGGATGGGACAGAAAAGTATCTCCCATGGACAAGCCTGTGAATGAATGATCAAGTTAAAAGTTATACGATAAAAGGGTTTAAAGAAAGAAATGCATTTGTTTTAAATGTTTCGTTTTTTTTCCTTCATCTTTCGGGGAGAGATTTCTGACAAACTGAACATCATGTGAGCCGTTCATACCTTTCACATAGTGTTACATCCCATGGTTTATTTTATACAACAATACATATTATAATATATAATGAATAAATCAATCCTTGGTGCTAGACTAGAGCATGACTATGGACAGTGTACCCAAATAAAACGACTTGATGTAAACATTAGCTAGAAATGGGAAGGAACTCTGTTAAAAAAATCTTTTAAAGTTTTAAAAAAATGTTTTAAAAAAGAAAGAAAGAAAAAGGCTAATATTTATACAGCGCATATTTCAACGTGGATCTATGTCTGATTGCAGTAATAAGGACATATTTTATAAATGGTGCATTACAGACACAATTCCTAGACAGATACCATAATGAATGCTTAACATACAAAAGGAGACAAGATTTTTTTTTAAAATACCATTACCAAATCGAACATAAAATGCATATAAATATTCAATAAAGAATTGAATTTTCTTAAACGAAAATTAAACATCAATCAAATACCAGGATAAATTAAATAAATTAAAATAAAATTTTATAAATTATGTTGATATAATTAGACATAAGAGACGTGGTAAATCACACAGAGACATGGTAAATAACACAGAGACGTGGTAAATCACACAGAGACGTGGTAAATCACACAAAGACACGGTAAATCACACAGAGACGTGGTAAATCACACACAGACACGGTAAATCACACAGAGACGTGGTAAATCACACAGAGACGTGGTAAATCACACACAGACACGGTAAATAACACACAGACACGGTAAATCACACAGAGACACGGTAAATAACACACAGACACGGTAAATCACACAGAGACATGGTAAATAACACACAGACACGGTAAATCACACAGAGACGCGGTAAATCACACAGAGACATGGTAAATAACACACAGACACGGTAAATCACACAGAGACACGGTAAATAACACAGAGACACGGTAAATCACACAGAGACATGGTAAATCACACAGAGACATGGTAAATAACACAGAGACATGGTAAATCACACACAGACATGGTAAATAACACACAGACATGGTAAATCACACACAGACACGGTAAAATACAAAGAGATATAAAGCTGTTTTAACTTGTTATTTATACGACTTGGTCCTCTTCAAATTTAATCTTGTTTCTTGCTTTCATACAGAACAACTATAAACTATTGTAACAAATAAGGGAGCAGATTTGCTTTACGAGAACGTGACTTATCTATTACGGCGGGGGAGGGGAGGGTTGATAAGCTATCACTATAACACAAGCTATCCTCTGAACAACAGCCAATAGAAATACACACCAGAAAACTAGTGATAATCGTTGTAGCTGCATTCACTTATAGCAATGATTATCAGTGTAGCTACATATGCCTATATCATTGATTGGTGTTGTAGCTGATTACATTTGGGGCAACGCCTATAATATGCTCCAACAAATACAGGAGACAAAAGTTACCAACCAATTCAGTCAACTCAAAAGAGATTATATAACGTCAGAAGAACATCAAAATTACTCAAAAAAAAAAACATCTATCTTTCTGTGCTGTAATTTCAATGTAATTGTCTCACCAACATCACTGTCATGATAAAAGGTCCACTGCCAACATTTAAGTCACCTAACATCCATCTTATGACGGCATCGAACTTACTTCATGTAATAACATCATCCTTACGTCTTATGACATCAATCCTAATATCTCATAACAATATCAATCTTACTTCTTATAGGTACACCAAAATCACATCTCTAATTATAACATCAGCTTTACTTCTTTTAATGACATAAGCCCTAATATCTTATAACAACATCAATCTTACTTCGTATAGTTACATCAATATCACATCTCTAATTATACCATCATCCTTACGTCTTATGACATCAACCCTAATATCTCACAACAACATCAATCTTACTTCTTATAGGTACATCAAAGTTACTTTATATAACAGCGTCACTCTTCCTTCTTATAACATCAAACTTACTCTAACAACAAACAAGTAAATGCCTCATAACAATGTCACTCTTGCTGCCTCCTCCTCCTCTTTTCTGTCATCCATAGAGTAGTCCCACGTTGTGTCATCTGGGCTACCGTCATCTGTAAGAGTGCTACCAGGGTCGTACTTCCACACGATGTTGTTGCTACCGTCCACTGTAGCACGGCTGTAAAGTTATATAATTAAAAAATCCTTTATAATAAACTTACATCTCAATCCTTGATATATTTTATTTTTATTTAATTTATTTAGATACGTAAACCATTGTAATCTTCTAGTTTCGGGGTCTCCAAACTACGGCCCGCGGACCAGATGCGGCCCGCGAGATCTTCTAATCCGGCCTCTGGAGACCTTTTTAATCTTCGAAAAAAAAATTACTAGTTTTACCTGCAGTGTACCTCAAAACTTCGCATATAACACTAGCAAAAGCTAACACAGCCATTTCCGGAAGTCAACAGCTGAGATCCCCACGCCATTTACACGTGAGATCATCAAAGACCCGCAGCTGCAGTTTCAGGAGCGGTTTTCTGACTTGGATTTAAAGGCAGAAGGAGTGAGGCTATTTCAAAATCCATTTAAAGCAGATGTGGCCAGTTGTTCAGATGAACTTTAGTGGGAGATCTTGGATTGGGAGGTCATGGATTGGGAGGTCATTGATTTGGAGGTCATTGATTGGGAGGTCTTTCATTGGGAGGTCATTGATTGGGAGGTCTTTGATTGGGAGGTCTTGGATTGGGAGGTCTTGGATTGGGAGGTCATTGCTTGGGAGATCATTGATTGGTAGGTCTTTGATTGGGAGGTCTTGGATTGGGATGTCTTTGATTGGGAGGTCATTGATTGGGAGGTCTTTGATTGGGAGGTCATTGATTGGGATGTCTTTTGAGTTTTTTGACCAGTTTTTGCCCAAGGAAAACTTTCCAATGTCAAAGTTTTGCATCGAGGTACCTTTCAATCTTTGGAACAACATACTTGTGTGAACAGACATTTTCGAGGATGAAATACGTGAGAACAATTTGAGAACTAACTTGTCTGATGATAATATCAGGTCACTGGTGATGTTAGGGACATCTAAACTAAAAACAGAAATATCTACTATTGTGACATCAATTAAAACAATATCACCATTCACACTAAAACAGGTGTTCATGTGCAGTGTATCAATATATTATTAAATACTATTAAATATAATATTTAAATAATATTAATATGATAATTATAATAATATAATTAAAAACAACTTCCATTTTATGATTCATTTAGTGTGTAGTCGGCCACCAAACTGCTGTTTGACAGTGCGGCCCATCAACAGAAACGTTTGGAGACCCCTGGTCTAATGCAATACATTGTAAAGCTTTCATTCCAAGTACTAATTCCACTTATTATTTACAGTGAACTGTTGTAGCCCTTCATTGCAACGCGAAACTATTTTTTTTTAAAAATGTAAATCTACAGGTAACCTTGCATTTTGATCATATTTTATACAACTACATTTAACGTTATATTTAATAACTTCCTTTAAAACTATATTATATTTCAACGTATACTGCTGCCAATGTTACATTTAAGCTGCGCGGCTGAGCAGCGCACATATCTGACCGACGCCGCGCAGCAGCTTCAATGTACCTAACAGCAAACTTTTCAACATCATGTACAAGAAATACATGCTGCGCAACTTTGCACACGACTTTTTTCACTTTGCACACGGACCTACGAACATTTAGATAGAACATTGTCTGTTACTCTAAATTGCTACCTGATTTGTCAGTATTAGCATCTCCCTACAGTACAACAACACTTGATCAAATTAAAATGTATCCCCCCCCCCAAAACCAACTTTTTAATAAGCCAAAACAACATTCCAAAATGATGGATATATTTGTATCACTACACCAGTCATACATTTACACCAGTCCTACACTTACACCAGTCATACACTTACACCAGTCCTACACTTACACCAGTCCACACCAGTCATACATTTACACCAGTCCTACACTTACACCAGTCATACACTTACACCAGTCCTACACTTACACCAGTCCTACACTTACACCAGTTATACACTTACACCAGTCATACATTTACACCAGTCATACATTTACACCAGTCCTACACTTACACCAGTCATACACTTACACCAGTCCTACACTTACACCAGTCCTACACTTACACCAGTCTTACACTTACACCAGACCTACACTTACACCAGTCTTACACTTACACCAGTCTCACACTTACACCAGTCCTACACTTACACCAGTCTTACACTCACACCAGTCCTACACTTACACCAGTCCTACACTTACACCAGTCTTACACTTACACAAGTCCTACACTTACACCAGTTATACACTTACACCAGTCATACATTTACACCAGTCCTACACTTACACCAGTCCTACACTTACACCAGTCTTACACTTACACCAGTCCTACACTTACACCAGTCTTACACTTACACCAGTCTTACACTTACACCAGTCCTACACTTACACCAGTCCTACACTTACACCAGTCTTACACTTACACCAGTCCTACACTTACACCAGTCTTACACTTACACAAGTCCTACACTTACACCAGTCTTACACTTACACCAGTCCTACACTTACACCAGTCTTACACTTACACCAGTCCTACACTTACACCAGTCTTACACTTACGCCAGTTCCGTCTGTAACCTGTCTATTTCATTCCTGGCCTGCCTTAACTCAAACTTTGCCTTCCATAACTTGGTCTCACACAGTGGACTCTTGCACCTGTGCTTGGAGTTTTTGTGGACATCAACCACCTCTCTGACGGAGGCCTGGAAACTCAGGGACATGCCCATACTCTGGGGATAACAATAATAGAGTGGCTAGGGAAACTCTGGGGATAATAATAATAGAGTGGCTAGGGAAACTCTGGGGATAACAATAATAGAGTAGCTAGGGAAACTCTGGGGATAACAAAAATAGAGTGGCTAGGGAAACTCTGGGGATAACAATAATAGAGTGGCTAAGGAAACTCTGGGGATAACAATATAGAGTGGCTAAGGAAACTCTGGGGATAACAATAATAGGGTGGCTAAGGAAACTCTGGGGATAACATTATAGAGTGGCTAGGGAAAATCGGGGATAACAATAATAGAGTGGCTAGGGAAACTCTGGGGATAACAATAATAGAGTAGCTAGGGAAACTCTGTGGATAACAATAATATAGTGGCTAGGGAAACTCTGGGGATAACAATAATAGAGTGGCTAGGGAAACTCTGGGGATAACAATACTAGAGTGGCTAGGGAAACTCTGGGGATAACAAAAATAGAGTGGCTAGGGAAAATCTGGGGATAATAATAATAGAGTGGCTAGGGAAACTCTGGGGATAACAATAATAGAGTGGCTACGGAAACTCTGGGGATAACAATAATAGAGTGGCTAAAGAAACTCTGGGGATTACAATAATAGAGTGGCTAGGGAAAATTGGGAATAACAATAATAGAGTGGCTAGGGAAACTCTGGGGATAATAATAATAGAGTGGCTAGGGAAACTCTGGGGATAACAATAATAGAGTGGCTAGGGAAACTCTGGGGATAACAAAAATAGAGTGGCTAGGGAAACTCTGGGGATGATAATAATAATAGAGTGGCTAGGGAAACTCTGGGGATAACAATAATAGAGTAGTTAAGGAAACTCTTGGGATAACAATAATAGAGTGGCTAAGGAAACTCTGGGGATAACAATAATAGAGTGGCTGAGGAAACTCTGGGGATAACAATAATAGAGTGGCTAGGGAAAATCGGGGATAACAATAATAGAGTGGCTAGGGAAACTCTGGGGATAACAATAATAGAGTAGCTAGGGAAACTCTGTGGATAACAATAATAGAGTGGCTAGGGAAACTCTGGGGATAACAATAATAGAGTGGCTAGGGAAACTTCCAGTCATGCACTTACTCTGGAGATAATAATGATAGAATAGATAACTAAATACTAATGTAGGTAATTTCAGGTGCGTTAAAAACTTCAGTGCGAAGAAAGATAATGAAATTCGTGATTATAAAGCAATTAATTGGCAGGACAGATTCGTTCATTATAATTATTTCAAGGCACTAATTTTTGTTAATAACACATAAAATTTAACTTGATTTTTTAAAGAAATCTGCTTTATTTATTTCCTCTTATCACATCAGCTTACCAGTACCATCAATCGCCCTAGGAAATGGGGAGTTCTAAAACTGTACTAAATGTTCCCATACAGTTAGGCAAGCTGTATTTCATTTTTTTTTTTTATGTATTACCTGCATTTTAAAATACTTTTTTTTTATTGTTCGTGGCCATAAACGAATAGCAAAGGGTCCCATGAAAAAGGAATAGTTTTAGGATCCCCGCTCTAAACATAGGCTCTGCATTTCATCTTGCGAATTAAACCCCTTACGCCATATTATAAACTGAAGACATATTTTAGAGTGTTGTATGTTTGGTTTAAAGGGCTGATTGGATATGACGTTAAGGTAACGGAGCAACTAATCCCCATGTTCTCCACACAGAATCTATCGTGTGTAAATCTGATCACAGTAGCACGTCCTGTTGGCGGCCTCAAGTAAACATTGGACATCAGCTTCTCACTAAATTAGATATCTTCAAGCAAACAAAATTGTTAGAGCACGCGACACAAAGATCGAGGAGGGGTGGGGGGAAGTCATTAATGATAAACCTGACTTGTGCTCTCTGACCACTCCCATCCCCCACCCCCGTGGTGACGTCTTTTCTGTTTTTAAAAAAAAATGCCAATTATGTGGAAAATCGATGAGGTAGCTCTTACCAGGCTGACGAGGGCGCAGCAACCCTTCTTATCCCAGGACCGGAGCCGCTTCCGGGCGAACCTAAAATAGCACTGCTCCAAGACCAGGGTCAAGACCGCCAGCCCCGTGCCAGCGGCCAGGAGAATGAAAGCCGATGTGAAGTTGAGGATGCCCAAAGTTGAGCTGGACACGCCGTTGCCTATGCCCCTGTTGTTTGTGGTTTTCTTCCTCTTGGTGTGACACGCCCCTGCAAGCCAGAACTCCTTCAAACGCTCCATCTCTCCTAGAATTTGAGTGGGGGGTGGGGTGTTTAGAAAAGAAGCCATGAAGCTTGAACAGCATTAGTTAAATCATTAAAACTTGAAACGCTAGAGGATAGAAGAACCAAAGCTAAGTAGTTATAATGCATGGGCAATTAATTGAAACTTGAAAATACAACACAAAGATAACTTAATATAAGCCTCAGTTAGACATTTCTTATTCCGTATGCAAGAACAAACACACATACAAATTCTCGTTCTTCCCACCTAAAATTTGAAAGTAGAATGGGCTGCTGATGAAACAAGGAAAACAACTATTTATAATGTAAACATTTAAAACTCTGATTAAAAAATTAAGACTATACATAAACCATGGAAAAAATTAGGACGCAATATTCCTGTGTAGACGGAGCGTCTTTGACATATCAGATGACGTAAGAGGAGACAAACATTTCACATCATCTAATAAACAGCAGGTATGGGTCGGGGGCACATCGTGTAAACAGGCAGTAGTGAAAAATATTGTGACATCTTAACATGGGATATTTCGGTAAGCTGACACCGTACTTGTTTCATTTTCTGTTGTGCCTACGTCGCGTGCGGGATCAAACGCATGACGATTGAATTAACCAATGAGAGCTCACACCGTGTTGTGCAGTTTTGGGGGGGGGGGGGGGGGGGGGGGGGGGGGAGGCAGTCATTTTAATTGCAAAAGATGTGCTAATTGATTTACGTATGTATTTATGAACGTTAGGAGGACGAACTGTTTTAACGTAAACTAAAAACGTGTCCATTTTCTTTGAGGTATAAAAAAAAATGTCTATCTCCACAAATGTTATCTAGCTTGCAGCAATCAGTCATATTCTCTGATTATTTCCTAGTATTTGGTATTTCTGTTTCTGTTGGAGAAATATTCAAAGCAATTTTATTTCATTTGTGTTTCATTTTTCTCATCATACCTTTGTTTACTGTCCATTTATATAGATCTAAAGTACGTCATTTTTTAATTTTTTTTTGCGAAAAGAGCTATTATTATTATTATTATCATCATTGTTATTATTATTATTATTTTATTGTTGTTGTTGTTGTTGTTTAGACACAGGGGTCATTTATTTAAGATTTCGGTCAGTTTCAATTATTCCATCTAATAGAATTGTATAAAATGGTGTAAATCTATGTATTTACGAACTTCATTTTAATTAACTATCATTTTTTGTGTCTTCTTGTTTTAAGTTTTATTGCAAAAAAAAAGTTTTATCAGTGATAAATATTGTTGATAGTAATACGAACAATTGTTTGTATTAGGACGGATATTTGATGGTAAAATGGAACTGAGATTGAATTTGGGGGGGGGGGAGATTGAATTTGGGGGGGGGGGGTATTATGTCCAACATTTGTTGATGTTCTTTTTAAGACGGACATTTACTGGTAGTAAGACGGACATTAGTTTGTATTAAGACGCTCATTTGTTTGTAGTATGTCGACGATTTGGGGGTAGTAAGACGGACATTTGATGATAGTAGGACGGACATTAGATGATAGTAAGACGGACATTTGATGATAGTAAGACGGACATTTGATGATAGTAAGACGGACAATTGATGATAGTAAGACGGACATTTGATGATAGTAAGACGGACATTTGATGATAGTAAGACGGACATTTGATGATAGTAAGACGGACATTTGGTGAACGGGGATCTTGGAAGCATGAGCTCACCTTCATTTTGTAAATTTAAAATAACAT
>MUZC01000397.1:527178-546090 GCA_002072015.1 Radix auricularia | reverse complement strand
GTGACTGACGGTCATGTGACTGATGGTCATGGTAACAGACGGTCATGTGACTGACGGTCATGTGACTGATGGTCATGGTAACAGACGGTCATGTGACTGATGGTAATGGTAACAGACGGTCATGTGACTGACGGTCATGTGACTGATGGTCATGTGACTGATGGTCATGGTGACTGACGGTCATGGTAACAGACGGTCATGTGACTGATGGTCATGGTGACTGACGGTCATGGTGACTGACGGTCTTGGTGACTGACGGACATGTGACTGACGGTCATGGTGACTGACGGTCATGGTGACTGACGGTCATGTAACTGATGGTCATGGTGACTGATGGTCATGGTGACTGATGGTCATGTGACTGACGGTCATGTGACTGACGGTCATGTGACTGACGGTCATGTGACTGACGGACACGTGACTGACGGACATGTGACTGACGGTCATGGTGACTGACGGACATATGACTGACGGTCATGGTGACTGATGGTCATGTGACTGACGGTCATGTGACTGACGGACATGTGACTGACGGTCATGTGACTGACGGTCATGTGACGGACGGTCATGTGACTGACGGTCATGTGACTGATGGTCATGGTGACTGATGGTCATGGTGACTGATGGTCATGTGACTGACGGTCATGTGACTGATGGTCATGGTAACAGACGGTCATGTGACTGACGGTCATGTGACTGACGGTCATGGTGACTGATGGTCATGGTGACTGACAGTCATGGTGACTGACGGTTATGTGACTGACGGTCATGTGACTGACGGTCATGTGACTGACGGTCATGGTAACAGACGGTCATGGTGACTGACGGTCATGCTGACTGATGGTCATAGTGACTGATGGTCATGGTGACTGATGGTCATGGTGACTGACGGTCATGTGACTGACGGTCATTTGACTGACGGTCATGTGACTGATGGTCATGGTGACTGATGGTCATGTGACTGATGGTCATGGTGACTGACGGACATGTGACTGACGGTCATGGTGACTGACGGTCATGTGACTGACGGTCATGTGACTGACGGTCATGTGACTGACGGTCATGGTGACTGACGGTCATGTGACTGACGGACATGTGACTGACGGACATGTGACTGACGGACATGTGACTGACAGTCATGGTGATTGATGGTCATGTGACTGACGGTCATGGTGACTGACGGACATGTGACTGACGGTCATGGTGACTGATGGTCATGTGACTGACGGTCATGTAACTGACGGACATGTGACTGACGGTCATGGTGACTGATGGTCATGTGACTGACGGTCATGGTGACTGACGGACATGTGACTGATGGTCATGTGACTGACGGTCATGTGACTGACGGTCATGTGACTGACGGTCATGGTGACTGACGGTCATGTGACTGACGGTCATGTGACTGACGGTCATGGTAACAGACGGTCATGCTGACTGACGGTCATGGTGACTGATGGTCATGTGACTAACGGTCATGTGACTGACGGTCATGTGACTGATGGTCATGGTAACAGACGGTCATGGTGACTGACGGTCATGCTGACTGACGGTCATGGTGACTGACGGTCATGTGACTGACGGTCATGTGACTGACGGTCATGTGACTGATGGTCATGGTAACAGACGGTCATGGTGACTGATGGTCATGGTGACTGACGGTCATGTGACTGATGGTCATGGTAACAGACGGTCATGGTGACTGACGGTCATGTGACTGACGGTCATGTGACTGACGGTCATGGTGACTGACGGTCATGTGACTGACGGTCATGGTGACTGATGGTCATGTGACTGATGGTCATGTGACTGACGGTCATGGTGACTGACGGTCATGGTGACTGATGGTCATGTGACTGACGGTCATGTGATTGATGGTCATGGTGACTGACGGTCATGTGACTGACGGTCATGTGACTGACGGTCATGTGACTGACGGTCATGGTGACTGATGGTCATGGTGACTGATGGTCATGTGACTGACGGTCATGTGACTGACGGTCATGTGACTGACGGTCATGGTGACTGATGGTCATGTGACTGATGGTCATGGTGACTGACGGTCATGGTGACTGACGGTCATGTGACTTATAATCATGTGACCATCGCGTGACTCAACCTCCCATTCTCTCTGCACGTGAGATGGCGATGACATGACTTCATATTTGGAAACTTCATAATAGAGTACGTGTGGGCACCGCTTCCTTCTAGCCTCACAACATCAACATTCAAAAGATCCATAGAATGGGCCCCTTTACGTAAATGTCCGGGACTACAGTCCCGCTTCTCCCACCCCACCTCTTTCTCTTGGCGACAGCCCGATAACGTCATCGCTCTGATCTGCCAGTAAATAACCGTCCTTTAAGGAAAGCACATTTGCCCGCTCGATTTGTTCATGTAAACAGTCGACTCACAGTCAGCAAAGTTTCGACTTAACCATTTCTCCTGTCATTTACGCAAGTTTCATGGAAACGTTTCAAATTTTTTCAATTGTTTTAGGATTCATAAAAAATATAAAAAAATAATAATAAATTGCCAACCAGTACATTTTCTTACTAATTTGGGAACAAAAACAAATGCATCTCAAGGCGCACATTACTAGATATGACACATCAGCCATTCACCTATCCATTATTATAGTAGTTGAAAAGTGGCTTGGGCAGTGTTCAAAATTATTCTGATTCAGCCCAAGAAGATAAACAATTATGGGATATGTCATGTTATTAAATGCGTGCCCTTAAATACTGTGATGTATTTTGGCAGGTTTGCTACATGTGGAAAATGTGAGATGGGAGAGTTGATAAATGGGGGAGTTGATAAATGGGGGAGTTGCTACATAAAATTTAAATGAGTATGATTTATTTTTAATCCCATAACCTCTTTTTTTTTTTTTTTGGGGGGGGGGGGTCTAATGTTTCCATTAGAACATTCTCGGGCTTAATAGACACTGGCGGCGCCCAACCCTCTCCGGGTCAGTGGATGACTTTCTTAGCGTTAGTCATTTCTCAACATTTTTATAGTGGCTTTTCGTGGGCTCGATCCCGCGCCCATCAGCTTGTGAGGCGAGCGCACTATTGACCTCGCTACCCAGGATGATTGCATAAGAGATATTAAGCAGCTATAAGGATACTTAGAAACAAGCAGAAGTTCTTCAAATAGGTTTGTGTAAACATTTCTTAAAGTTAAAGTAGTAGAGGCGTTCTTACAATAAACAAAAGCGTAAGGTTATTATCTTTATTCATATTGATGCTTCTAGACTCACTCATAAAACGTGGGTCCGTCTCGCCAAACCAGGGGATCCCTGGACTGACACTCGAGTCTGGGCATCGACCAGGGCAGACCAGTAGGCGTCCCATCGGATTTCACAGTGGTCAGCACTGATTGCTGCAGTCCTTTCAACCAGACCATGACGGCCGTCTCAATCGCATGCTTCATTTCAGCCTCTCGGTAATCATAGGAAATACCTGCAAAGGGGGAGTAAGAGGGCACTTTAACTTGCTGACTTGGCAGGTTGTAGGACTTTGAAGTTTTAGTCACTTGTCTCGGGTCAGCATTCTGTGTCGGACTTACGTTTTGCATTTGTATTTTCTAAATAAAAAAATCTATGAGGATTCTGTTTTTGTATGGACGAAATGAGACAAAGCATAAGCAGAACAATAGACTCGATAGCCTGTTACGTGTGTTTGTGTTTGTGTCGTGAGTTGGTTGATTGTGTAACCCGCCTGGTATTAAATAGTATAAGTATATTTTATTGTCTTATCTTTCACAGACGCCTCCTTTTTTGTCAGAAGATTATTACGTCCTACGCCTATCCATGTTTTATGTCTCGTCTTGCATTTTTATTAGAATTTTAAAATGTTGATGGCGTGTTGGTATCCTGGTTTCATCAGACGACGCATAATTCCGCCCCCTCCCCCGCCCCCGAAATCCAGACGGGAAGACTGAGAATTTGTAATTTATTTTATTTGCTTGCATACGGAATAAGAAAGTTATTTTTTTAACCCTACGCCTATCTGAGGGTTGTGTTAGATTATCTTTGTGTTGTGTTTAACCCTATGTCTATCTGAGGGTTGTATTAGATTATCTTTGTGTTGTGTTCAAACATATATCTATCTGAGGGTTGTGTTAGATTATCTTTGTGTTGTGTTTAACCCTATGTCTATCTGATTGTTGTATTAGATTATCTTTGTGTTGTATTTCCGCGTATTTCTTGGCAACGTCAAGAAATCAAATGAAAACATTTTGTGCCTGACATATCTGATGTGTTTAATAAAATGCCTTTTATATTAGCATTGGAAAGTGTACTTCCGTTTGTTGGCCGTGAAACATGGACTTCATCAAAGTGGCCCAGCGATTGACTTGCGCATTTTGAATTTTTGGTAAAATCCGAGTTGACGTTCCCACCTTACATGGCCGCCATCTTGTTGTTATGCCGCGTACCAAAAGAAATCGGAAAATTCAACTATTGACATTCTAAAACTAAACCTAACCCTAATCCTAAATTCACAATTATAACTAAACCTAACCCAAACCCTAAATAAACAAATAAAAATTCTAAATCCAAACCTAAAAAACAAAGGAAGAGAACGCAGAATTAATTGCTCTATAACCCATTTGGGAACGTGTAATCGGATTCAGCCAAAATTTTATCTGGTTTACGAGAAGATCAGATTTCAGATATAACCAAGAAAACCTCCACATCCATCCCTTAGAGCAAGTGTTTATATCAGAGCTTAGGTAAGTGAAAATCTATATGTATATATATCATCCTGATCCGACCATGGCGGACACTAAGTAGCAAGCTGTCTGACCTCTGACCCCACCGACCAATCAGATTTCAAGAAAGGGTAGTAAACATTCAAAATTTCGTTGAATTAATCACAATGACTATGTTGTTTTAGAACAACACAATAATATGTATTTCCTAGTGTAACGGTTATAGCACTCACTTAACACGCGGAGGTCGCAGGTTCAATCCCCAGCTAAGACATTACTTTTTAAAATATTTTTAAATGTTTGTGTTCTTTCCCGTTCATTGCCCACTATCTGTTCGATCACCATAACAAGCACAAGACGAGTGGGAATAAGCTTGACGAATGATCTTTGTCATGTTATGCCAATTAGTATATGGTTGGCAAGCTAGGGTGGTGCAGGGTGGGGGTGGCAAGTAGCTAACCACAGTCCACATTTTTTCAGATCAACAATGAGTCGCAGTTATCCCCGCATCTGAGGTTCATTCGCGTTGTTCTGATTTCATCGTGATGTAGTTTGTGTCTGTTCACCCCCTCCACTTTCTTTGCACTATCTAAGAGCAAATCTGCGGCGTATGCTACGCCGCGGGCATCTAGTTGATATTATCTCTTAAACGTTTATAAGCGTACAACAGTTCATTTTATTCTCTGATCTGACGTCAGAGTCATATATAAGTTTTACTTTGTACGCGACCAGAATGTTTTATTAAGTTATCCCACCGGAGACAAAATCCTTTTGATGCAAGAAAATCTCAGCAGATTAACATCATTCAATCAATGTTTGTGCTAGCTAACATGGTATTATAGATAATAAATTTATAAATAAGGGGAAAATATATTGTTTATTAAATCTGAGAGACAGCTCAATTTGGCACAGCACAACATAAAACCTTAAGTTTGGTACAGCACAACATAAAACCTTAAGTTTGGTACAGCACAACATAAAACCTTAAGTTTGGTACAGCACAACGTAAAACCTTAAGTTTGGTACAGCACAACATGAAAAACTCAATTCTTTACTGCACACTGGGAAACAGTTCATTTGAATGCAAGACCTATATATATATATATCAATATATAAGTCACCAGAACAAGCTCATGACGTGTGCAAATAAACATGACGAATGATCTTCGCTAGGGTCGACTAATCACATTTTATGGTTGGCAAGCGAGGGTGGTGCAGGAGGAGGTCGGTGGTCCCCCGACAATCACTTGAGTTTTTCTCATTTCTTAGTGCTGCTGTTTGTGTAAGCTGTTCACCCCCCACCCGTTCTTTGCACTATCTATGAGCAAGTCTGCGGCGTATGCTACACCACGCTTCGTATCCACGTTTAGTAATATTTTTACTGAATACGAAACTAAACTGAGAAGTAAAATGTTTCTCACACTTATAGGATCTAATAAAATTAAATAACATAATTTTGAATACGAATACATTTTACCATATGGTGTGTTGGACTGTGTATATTGTTGTACCATATGGGGTGTTGGGCTGCATATATTGTTGTACCATATGGTGTGTTGGGTTGTGTGAATTGTTGTATCACATGGTCTGTTGTGCTGTGTACATTGTTGTACCATTAAGTGTTTTGGGCTGTGCATATTGTTGTACCATATGGTGTGTTGGGCTGTATATATTGTTGTATCACATGGTGTGTTGGGTTGTGTGAATTGTTGTATCACATGGTCTGTTGTGCTGTGTACATTGTTGTACCATATGGTGTGTTGGGCCATGTATTTTGGATAAAGATACTTATAGATTGAAGAGAATGTTCAAATAAATGAAAAAAAAATCCAAACTCCAAACTCCATTTCCCACATCTTGAAACAAGTGCTAAGTCGGTAGGTCCACTTTGTGTCTGTCTCCTGCTTAAACCTTCACCCTCCCCTTCACACGTCTTCAGCGCGACCACCCTCACCCGCTCCTCGCTGCCTTACAAATCTGTCTTGTTCCCGCGCTCTGATATTAACTGGAATCTCTGCTTGTTTCTGAAGCAATGTTTTATAATTTAAGGCGGGCATTCGGCAGGCGATCCGGTCCAAGTGTCCATTTTCACACACTGCGGAGTGGGGCGAATTCAGTGCAGTTCAGGAATTTTCAAATTGGAACACGTTGTGGTCATTGCATGCGGTCGAGAAAACCAAACATCTCATCAAAATGCACGAAGGGTGACTTTATTTGGAGTCTCAATCTTGGATGACGTTGGAGGGGGGAGTAGGGTCAGGGGCGCAAATGAACTGTAGACAACAACACTGTTTGTTGGTTGGGGGAGGAGGGGGTGTATCTTACATTGTACAATTTATCATCGAATATAATTCTTCCCTTTTGAAAGTCGGAAACCTGCAATTGCTATGGAAACTTTACTGAGACTTGGTAAATTTTGTTTAACACGCACTAAATCTTATTTAACACATACTAAATCTGGTTTAACAGACACTAAATCTCGTTTAACAGGCACTAATCTTGTTTAACAGGGCACTAAATTTTGTTTACTTTTGTATTCTAGTGAAGCGTATTTCTCGTACCTTTACAACTTATTTAAGACTCACCCCAGTTTGTTCTTGATCATCTCAATCTTGTTCTAAAGCCACTAACTCTTTTTCAGAAGCCACTAAATCTTTTTCAGAAGCCACAAAGTCTTTTTCAGAAGCCACTGAATCTTTTCCAGGAGCCACTAAATCTTTTTCAGGAGCCACTTAATCTTTTTCAGGAGCCACTAAATCTTTTTCATGAGCCACAAAATCTTTTTCAAGAGCCACTAATATAGTTAAATAATGGCGACTAAATCGTTTTATTCTGGAGTCCCTAATTTTATCCAAGAGCTTTTGAATAGCCTTTAAATTCACTAAATCGTGTTTTAGAGAATTAAGTTGCACCAGATCCTTTTTTTATCACCACTAAATAAGCCATTTAATCGTGTAAGACAAACTAAACTTTATTTAAGAGCCACTAGTTATTTTCTTAAAAGCCATTAAATCTTGCTCCACAGCTATGCAAATCTATTCAAGAATATCAAGAGTCTAAATGTTATACTTAATTTTTTTTTCCCAATCCTATAGAACAAATCCCCAGAGTCACTATATATTTAAATTATTTCAGGGCCCTTTAGCTTAAGGGCGACTTAGTATAGTTCATCTGCCGCCCAATTCTTCAAGAGCAACAAAACTTTGTTTCTAAACGACTTTATCTTGTTCAAAAGCCACAAAATTGTGTTGGAGCAACTAAACTTTGCTCGATTGCCGCTAAATCTTTTTCTACAGCTACTTGTAGACCTCACTTGAGGGGAGACGATTTATGACCGCAATCAAGTGAGATTCTTCGCTATCTCCTGACGTCACCGGGGAGGCAAGAGCGCCAATAAAACTGCCATGAATATCTCTGTAGCAGAGCGGCGTCAAATTGTTGTCAATCGTCCATCGATGATAATCAACTAGTGGTCAGTAATTGCTGGGCTGAAGATGCTGTAACTGACCAGTCGTTATGACTTCGTCTGGATTCCCCCAGCGGTCAGATCGATATGTATATTTATGGACGTCTCTGACTAAAACACTTCCGTTTGTTTTTACAGTCTGGTGTCCCATAAGCGCTCACGAACCTCGCCAACATGCTCAGTGTTTGGCTGTACTGGACCAAAAGGTTTCATGAAATCATTATACATTACCCTAGAACACATAGCGACTCGCGTAAAAATCGGTGAAATACTTGTGAAAAAGATAACGTGAATATTTTATGATGCAGAGCACTTCAGTTTGCTCTCAACAATATTCTCATATTTCCAAATAGCTTTCAGTTACTATAGGTCTGGCCACCCCTGACCCAGATAATATGTCAACCTGAGCTACTTTAATTAAACCAGATATAATGCTTCTGTTTTGTGGGAAATCTGTATTGTAATTGCGTTTTTTTAATATTTAAGTCTTGAAAAGGTTGCTTTTTTTTCCTTAAATGTGTTTGCAGACTGATGATTTTGGGGGTGGGGGCGGGTCAATCAAAATTTGAATTTTTACAATGTTTGTTACATGCGTGTATGTTTTTACCATAATGTTATCAGAAAAGCATCTTTCATTATGCAAATACAATGACACGATGTGAAATTTTTTCCCGCCATTATTTGTCATGTAGTTTCCAGTAAAAGATGGCGAATTCAGAACTCTTACAGGGTTAAAACCAAAAAAATCACGCGTATCTCATTTTTCTTAATTTAATTCAACAATTTTAGAAATAAGGGTATTTAGGTAGTATTACTAAAAACATGTCAAAATATGCAATCATGCCATAGATATATATGATTTTAAAAAAAACACGGTATGAATGGGTCATACAAGATGTCACAGAACAACGAACGTTTTAGCAAAAAGCCTTCCTCCAATTATTATTATTACTATTTTTTTAAATTTTTTAATTTATTTTTTGTGTGTGTGTCTCTATGTGTTCGTTATTGAACTAAATTTTATTTCTGTTCTGTTGTGTGCCAGTGGGCTTTTGTTATTATTTTATATTCTTTACGCACACATTGAATTTAAAAAAATTAAACCATAAAAAAAAAACCAACGTTTTTACTCTAAATCCTTTATATACGGAACATAGCAGCTATAAGGATGTTCATTATAAGACGCAAGGCAAAACAATCCGAAAATACCAAATTTTAGCTAGATGTATGTCTCATTAAACATGTTTAATATAATGCGCACCGATCATGAGTATATTTTTAAAAAGTAATGGCAATATGATGCGCACCTTATTGCGCGAAAGGAAAGGTTGTTGAACATAATTCGCACCACAACACTATCTCAAAAACGAACATGATTCTTAGAGATAAATAAAATAATTTACAAATTCAATAATTCAATCACTGTAAATTCGATCGGTCTGACATTTTGATACATCATTTTTATAATCGGCATGAGTCTGCCTGCAAAATTTCAGCTCGCTAGCTGACGAGGAAGTGGGTTGAAATCGATCCAACATTTTTTTCGGCAAGCAAGGGCTCAGACACCACTAGTTAATATGAAGGATTTTAAAAAGTCAATGGAATATCTATTTTTGACTGGTAAATTCCTATATCCTCTCCATTGTGTAAACCATTCAGTTCAGATCTGAATCCAGACATCGTATCCTATCTGTTACAGACGCTCCTTCTATGCAGAAGATTATTGCGTCCTTCGCTTATTCATCTCATCAGAAATTTGAACTGATCCAAGACCATAAAACTTTAGGCCCTTAGTTCCACTGTGTAAGTTTGGCCTCTCGTTGTCTCCTTTTCTAACCAGGTCAACCAAGTCTTGCAAAAATAGTTTCTAGTTATTGTATCACTTTTTAAACTCTATCACCCCGCATCCATTGACGGCCGCGGCGCCCCATTGTGGTTGTAGGCCAGCAAAATCTTTGATGATCCTCTTGTACATCAGTGAGGCCGTTACCAGTTTCAACTTTGACCTTGACATCATCAGTTAGACCGTTATCAGTCTCAACTTTGACATCGCCCCTCCCCCAAATAGGCCAAGCCCGCCGGGCCCTTAAATCCCTGTCTAGGCCACTGATGTTACATTTGTTTTGTGTATATAAAGTTCAAGAATTACGTTAAAACCTCATCCAGTGGCGTGAATCAAGTGTGTACAAGTGAACCTTACCCCACGACTATGATGGGCTATGACGCAATGATCTTATGTAGAGTAGGAGCGTCTGTAACTGATAAGACCTGACAACAGTGGCGTCGCTAGGGAGTGCAGTGGGGGCGGGACGCCCCGGGTGACACCATCAGGGGGGGGGTGACACCAGTCTGTAACTGATAAGACCTCAAGACCCGACAATAATCAGCGTCCATGCGGTATTTTGTGGGAAAACGTTCATTGCACCACCCTTCACTTTTAATATAACCCATGTGATTCTTTCAGTTAACTTCCAAGAGCTTATCATAAATTATTTATGAGAGTTTGTTAGGTTTAAGACTTCAAACATATTGCCAGATGATTTAATAAGTCGTTGCTTTTGTAATCTTGTACATAGAACCAAAATCGCGTGTGTTCCGTGGGAAGCTGCGAAACAAATATTGATTTAACTGGCGGCCTAGGGCTTTTAGCTGTTTTTATATATTTTAAGCTCTCAGCAGTTATTCAAACAAAAGCTTTCTGAGTTCATTTAATTGTGGACGTCGAAGTGGGACAAGACTTCAATAAAGAAAACTTCAGTAAATATTTGTAGATAATAATGATGAACTAACAAACCCCAAATAAACATAGACCACATAGTACATCATATAACTGGACTATATCGTGACGTCCAGGATACTACTCACCACTGATTCAACTGAGCTCCAACATACACGGTAATTTAGGGAGTAAAATAAACAACCCGTAAAAAACAAAGTGTTTGACAATAAATCCCTTATTTATGAGACATAACTAAAAGTATTGCTTATCTTCAATATTATGCGCACCACGCGACAAACCGTGACAGACCCCTGTGAACAAAATAAGGGGTGAGACTGCAATCAGGCTTATAAAAAAATTTAATCGAAAGGACGTGAACAAAGTAAGGGTTTAGCCTGACAGGACGTTTCCGCTGTTTTGTTACGTCCTTCCAGGCTAACCCTTACCTTGTTTACGTCCTTCAGACCCCTGTGACATCAAGGGTTTGCGTGAAACCAGTGACCCGTAGAGTTGAACTAAAGCAGACGACTACACATGCTATATAGAGATAAACTAAGAATTGATTAATTTAATTACGTGATATTCGATCGTTCTGAAAGTTTGATACAAATGCATTGTTAAATGACACAAGTATGTGCGAAATTTTAGCTGCATTGGGTCATGGAACGTGGGTCATATTTGACTTTTGTTTTTACACAGACGGGCTGGACCACGACAGAGAGAGAGAGAGAGAGAGAGAGAGAGAGAGACAGAGAGAGACAGAAAGAGAGAGCCATTGAGTGAGAGAGAGAGACTGTCGAGAAGGGGTGACCTCTACGTGGTTCACCAGACGAGTAAGGTCGTGGAGCAGACCACGACCTGAAACCGACAAACCCCTGGCTTGGACAGCCGAAGACCGTTGTTAGTTGTTAGGTGCTAGTCATATATGATTACAGTCGCTGTACGGATCTTAGGCAAAGCATTTAGATGTAATGCCGATGATGAAAACCAAAGTACCCGTTGAGGGTCGGGTTACTCCGAAGCGACCGTTTCGTCCCCCTCAATTAACTAGCAACGCTGTTGAGCGGTGCCGGTTTAGGGCCAGGAGCGCCAGTACGGAATAGCAAAAGGTACCGCTAGGAAACGCTTTTGGTCGCCAGCTCTGAGGAAACCTTCCGGTGGGGGTTAAACCCTGGGTAGGTCAGTGATGATCCCACGCTTTGCGGCGATCTAAACTATAGAGACTCGTAAGCTTTGCCGTGGTGGCGCCAAAGTGATACTATGTTGATAGCGAGTCACAGTAAGAAATTCCACACCTCCCTTGGGAGGCACACTTAAGTTGGAGGCGTTTTCGACCTAGTGTCCTAGACGCCCAGGCGGCCGCTTGTAGCAGCGACCGCTCCGGGGGGGCTTCTCAGTCTTTACGTCCCTAGGGGGCCAGAGGATTGAGGGGGTTTTCCGGGAAGCCCCATGAAGACCGCAGGCTCGGGACTACTGATTTTCTTCCCACATGTAGGATTTTCAGTGAGAGAGAGAGAGACAGAAAGACAGAGAGAGAGACAGAAAGACAGAGAGAGAGAGAGCCATTGAGTGAGAGAGATAGAGAGAGAGAGAGACATAAAGACAGAGACAGAAAGACAGAGAGACAGACAGAAAGACAGAGAGAGAGAGAGCCATTGAGTGAGAGAGCCATTTTTGGTCGCCAGCTCTGAGGAAACCTTCCGGTGGGGTTTAAACCCTAGTTAGGTCAGTGATGATCCCCACGCTTTGCGGTGATCTAAACTATATAGACTCGTAAGCTTTGCCGTGGTGGCGCCAAAGTGATACTATGTTGATAGCGAGTCACAGTAGGGAAATTCCACACCTCCCTTGGGAGGCACACTTTAGTGGGAGGCGTTTTCGGCCCAGTGCCCTGGACGCCCAGGTGGCCGCTTGTAGCAGCGACCGCTCCGGGGGGGGGGCTTCTCAGTCTTTACGTCCCTTAGGGGGCCAGAGGGCTGAGGGGGTTTTCCGGGAAGCCCCATGAAGAGCGCAGGCTCGGGACTGCTGATTTTTCTTCCACATGTAGGATTTTCAGTGAGAGAGACAGAGAGACATACAGACAGAGAGAGAGACTTAAAGACAGAGGGAGAAAGCCATTGAGTGAGTGAGAGAGACAGACAGACAGAGAGAGAGAGAGGGAGGAAGACAAGACGGTAAAGTTATTATAAGGGATTTAAATACAAGTCCATGTAGGCATAACTTTCTGGTCGTTAAAAATATTGTCGGTAGTAAATGAAAGCCTCATCGAAGCCACGATAATAATGGCACTCTTCCAAGGCAGAGGACCTTGGGGATAATGTATGGCCTCAATTACAGCTGCGGTAACATTTATTGGGGGGGGGGAGGGAGAGGAAGGATACATTTGTATTCACACAGCCTCGCCTCTCTTAACAAGAGACGTGACCTATAATTAAATTAACGGCAGGGGCGTCACGAGAACATCTTGTAGGAAGGGTTCACTTGTGGCCGGATTGTGTTTCACGTATTTAATAATGGAATGTGTTATGTGTAGTTAATGGAAGATTGTGTTCAGTGTAATGTATGTAAGATTGAGTTCAGTGTAATTGATGTAATTAATTATGTTCTATGTAATTAACATCGGTTTGTGTTCCGTGTAATTAATGGTGGATTGTATTTAAAGTAAAATCTCTTTATATTTACATAATACTTAACATCATATCTGACTAGTTTTCACTCTAAGACTTAAAAGATAGAATAAAATGAATATCTATGCATCTTCACGTGTATTTACAGTAAAAAATATAACTTGACCATAACATAATCATACATACGTAGATATTTCAAAGAAATTGTAACATTAAAAATGTACAAGACATGTAGATAAGGGGTCTCCAAACTTTTCTGCCGGAGAGCCGCATGAACTGTCAAAATAGTATCTGATTTTGGAGATTAAAATGTCTCAAGTGGCTGGATCAGAAGGCCTCGTGGGCCGCATCTGGCCCGTGGGCCGTAGTTTGGAGACCACCGATAGAGATAATAAAACAATGTCGTAGCAACACAAAATGACGCGTCGTGAAGGTGGCAAAATTTCTTTAGAACCGAAGGATTTATTCAAAAAATGTAGTCAGTTCCAAACATAAATTAAATAGCAAACGTCTTTAGTTCAACCAGAAATTTGGTTCTCGTCACATGAACAATGAATGACAGCTTCAGATGAAGTAAAGCTGCTGTTAGCATAATGATATCTTTCATTGTTCTCTCATTTCTTACCCAAAATTATGACAAAGATCTGTTTGACTGTGTGGTACCATAACTGAAGGTAATCTTACCAAAAAGCCCGAGCGGTAAGTTGTTTGCGATCTGAAGCTTGTTCTTATTGATGGCCTCAAACGTTAGAAACCAGAGGTACTCGTCCGTCATCAGCCCGGCGGTCGAGGCCTCATCGAGAATTTTGATCGTCAGGCCCCTGAAATTAAAGCACCGTTTTCTTAATGGGCCGATGTTTCAATCTTTCTATGCAAAGCAGAAGGCTAAAGGAGATTTCGGGAGAAAGGCTAAAGGAGATTTCGGGAGAAAGGCTAAAGGAGATTTCGGGAGAAAGGCTAAAGGAGATTTCGGGAGAGGGGGTGCATAAATCTCGTCTCAGTTAAATACTCAGCAGATGGATTTCTTCTGATGTCGTATTGAAATTTTTGTTGGAAAGTTGTTGTTTTTTTTAAATATTAAAAAATTAAATAGTTTTACTTTTAAAAAAAGTCTTGCTCACATAATGAGCTGGATTCGATATGAACCTCAGCGAGAAGTTCCTTTTTTTAGATCCTTAGACGGATCTCAAGACAGCATGACTGGGAATTAGTCATTAACTGGACAGATTGCATGTTTTTATATTTTTTAAGGCAACAGTTTTTGCTTGTTCAATTTCAAACAGTCCATCTCCAAATTATGGACATGGCTCATGCCCGGATAAAACGCCACTACTACCCCCCTCCTTCACTTTACAACCAATCAAAGCACTTAAATAAACAATGAAACAAAAAAGTTTATTCCCCTTAGATTTGAGCCAATGATAATAATTTACAGATGGCCATGAGGTTGAATACTGCAAATGTTGGGAGGGAGCTAAACATGTGATAGGAAATGTCATATGACAGATTGAATCAACTTTATTTTATAAAAACTGAATGTCAAATAACAGATTGAATCAACTTTACTTTATAAAAACTGAATGTCAAATAACAGATTGAATCAACTTTACTTTATAAAAACGGAATGTCAAATAACAGATTGAAACAACGTTATTTTATAGATACAAAATGCCATATAGCAGATTGAATCAATTTTACTACATAAAAACTGAATTCACTTCGTTAAATAGTGTTCATCATTTGACATTATTTTAGATGTTATCCTCTTTGATAATCCACGTGTTGGTTGTTAGTTTGGATGTTATTGTTCAGGCGGAGTAATACATTGAATGATAAATTTTCAGCTTGCTTGTGTTATCCAAATTTTCTGTGTAGCTAAAGAGTACACTTTGTAATGATGACCAAATTTTCTGTTTATCTAATTCAGGGATCGGGAAACCATAACTCGCGTGCCTAATATGTCTCTGTTTATATTTATGGCTGCATCTGGCTCTCTGACAAATGTTCGTTTTTTGTTGTTGTTTTGTTTTTGTTTTTAATTTTTATTCAGGCTAATTTGATATATAGATTAATTGCATTAAAAAACAGCATAACAATAATATTAAAAATAATTTTGAAACATCATTAATGTATTTTTAGTTTTAAAATTACACAAAATGCTCACATTTACCGGAATTTTTGTTTTCAACATGGTGTATGGCTCGCACAGAATTACTTTTCAAAATGTCTGGTGTTTATGACTCTCTCTCAGACAAAATAGGTGGTGTTTATGGCTCTCTCAGACAAAATATGTGGTGCTTATGGCTCTCTCAGACAAAATATGTGGTGTTTATGGCTCACTCAGACAAAAAATCTGGTGTTTATGGCTCTCTCAGACAAAACATTTCCCGAGCCCTGATCTAGATGCCGGGTCGGTCTGCTAGATACTCACTCAATACAGTACAGCAGAATAATCCGGGTCTCTGACCGACTCAAGCGCTTGAGGTCTTGTTGCAGAGTGTGAGAATCAGTGACGTTGGAAAGTTCGAATTCGTCTATGATGTTGAACCTGAGATAATACAAATATTACGTCATCGTGGAGAGTTTTTTGTCAGTTACAACAACAAAAATTGGTGATAGAAAGAGGGAGGTCTGAGCAACAACGACAAAAATTGGTGCTAGAAAGAGGGAGGTCTGAGCAACAACAACAAAAATTGGTGCTAGAAAGAGGGAGGTATGAGCAACAACAACAAAAATTGGTGCTAGAAAGATGGAGGTCTGAGCAACATCAACAAAAATTGCCAGTCATCGATACAAATTAGCGAGAAATGAAACCTTGGCTATTTTCTACACGGGATCTCCTTCTTAATATCTTCATTTCAGGCCATTATCTGGTGCACACAGCACCCACGGGCACCAACTCAATGAGTTGTGTTTCTATTTGAGATTATTTCAAGCTTCCCGTATGGAGACATCGATTGTTGTTAACACAAGTGTATCGTTCGATGGCTAGAGGAGGGGCTGCAAGGGGACCTCGTCTGTTGTTTTAATGTGACAATGAGTGTCTGCGGGTTTAGATCAACCTATATCAGTGATGGCGAACCTATGCCACGCGTGCCACGGAGGGCAAGCAGAGCCTCATCAGCGGCACGCAACTGAATTATTATTTCCCTAATCAAATCACTGTTCTGTTACTATGTGTTGGCATTTTTCTATATAAAAGTAGGTTTTAATTGAATTTTAGGCACGCTGCCTGAAAAAGGTTGGCCATCACTGAGCTACGTCATTGGATCTCGCCCATTATTTGAACGCACACTGACGTCATTTTACCACCGCTCACTGGATCATCCTTGGGCATGAGTGCTGGGATAAAGTTTTATTAGGATAGACTGAGAGAAAGTCAGAATGGGATAAAGGGTTATTAGGATAGACTGAGAGAAAGTCAGAATGGGATAAAGGGTTATTAGGATAGACTAAAGAAAAGTCAGAATGGGATAACGGGTTATTAGGATAAACTACGGGAAAGCTAGAATGGGAGAAAGGGTTATTAGGATAGACTACCGTAAAGTGAGAATGGGATGAAAATAAAAGAGAGAAGAAAGACATTGAAAGATAGGCTAAAAAGAAAGAATTCTTCACTATTGTAAAGAATAAATTTAAAGAAAAGGAAAATGTAAAAGTAGACGCTAAAGAGAGGGAGGCACTGGTGTTTATAGAAAGTGAAGGGAGTGTAGAAAAATTGAATGAAAGAAACGTTTATTGAAAGTGAAGGGGTGTAGTAACTTGGAATCAAAGAAGGCAGAGAGTCCAAGTTGATGGCGAAAGAGTCATCGATAGAAAGCTGCGACTTCCAAATTTCCCCCCGATTTCCTGAAAGTGCCAATCAAAGAAAATACAAAAGAACAGAGAAATCCTGGCCTCAGAAAATCTTGATAGCAATTCTCTGGGATCAACGCGACCTCCAATCTCAGCGAGGACTTTAAGTGTCAGGCTTCAAGAGGCGCCGACTTCATTTACTGGGCAAGGCTTTGGGCAAGATTACGTTTTACCTACTGGGGTTTGGGCTGGACAGGAAATACAAACATTTACTAAAACAAAACAGTTTTCAAAAATTACAATAATAACTTGGTTTTATAAAAACATACTTAAATATGTTATCATAACTAAAATAAGTCAATAGAGAAAAGATTTAAATAAAAAAGATTTTATTGTGCTTAGAAATGAACAACCTTAAGGCTCTCCTTATATCGTCAACTATAGAATGAAGAAAGAAAAATTATTGAACACCAAGAAATCAATGATCGTTTCACTCCACGTCTATCATAAAACTTTACAAAGAAAAATTTGAAAAATTTGTCATATGGATCACATAGATTTGATTTCTTAAATTTCGACGTTTTCTGTTCTAATTAGCTGCTCCAGACCTCATAATGTTCTTATCTTTATCTTTAGCTGCCTATTTAATAACTCTTCTTAGTCTCTCTTTTTTTTTTACTTCAAAGAATGAACTTCCATCAGTGTCATTCCTCACTGAGAATTTTTTTCAGTGTCATTCCACACTCAGAACTCTCAGAAGCGAGTTCAGAATTATATCAAACTTTACTTCTTTCTTACATAGGCAATATAGAGTTCCAATTTATTATTTATGTCACCATTTTATTTTCCGTTATTTTGATATGACGACACTTCCGTGTCCAGTTATGGGCAATAACTTGACGCTAAACAGCAATCATCGTCTTCTACGAGGGCCGATAATTTGCAGGGTCAACCAGAAATTAAGTCCCCCTTACCTACGCAGGCATCTGCCAGTTCCAATCTTCTCTATTGTTCCCGTTTCACATTTCTTGTCCTGCTCCTTAGCACGCAACATCGAACACGGGGATTCTCAAACTATCGGCAACGCTTTAGAATATTTACCGAAATATAAATGAGTTCAAGTAAAAAGTCGGTTTATTACCGCCAAATAAACATTTTATATTTTGCAACTCTCTGAGATCTAATTAAACTGGTACCAAGTTGTCCAAATAAAATACAAGCGCATTAAGAACTGAAACCATATAGTCGGGAAGCAAAGTCTTGTTGTTAAATTTAATCTATTTTTTCAAATAAGTAATTTTATTTTTAAAAACAATATCAGTCCGTGAATGAAGTTAGAGTGATTCTTTTCTAAATTCTTATTTCTGCCAAATCCAGAAAAGATCAAAATATATTTCCAGGGTATCACGACGTAACTCTGTCACTGACTAACTTTTTGGCTTCAAGTCTTTTCACCAAAGGAATGTCAGCACTAAAATAATAAGCTAAAAATAATCTTCGTCTTATCATTTCTTTGGTACTATGAGAGATAACGCCCTTCAAACCCGCCCCTCTTAACCCCCCCCCTCCCCACTATCTGTTTTAGATTG